>CM055063.1:37775174-37801677 GCA_029204045.2 Tillandsia leiboldiana | reverse complement strand
GAGTCTCCGAAAACAACAAGTCCTCCGGAGATTTTCTCAAGATTTTGAAAACTATTTTTGTCACCGGTCATGTGACGGGAACAACCGCTATCCAGATACCAAGACGAACTATCATATGCATGCAAGGAAACATTGGTAACAAGACAAGGGTAAATTTCACCTTTGCGCACCCAAACCCTTTTGGAGTGCGTCGGTAATGGTCGTGAGGTTATTCTACTAGGTGAAGGCGTCTTGTCAGATCGATTGCCGCTCCTTGATGATGTCGTCTTGCGCGGTGAACTACCAAGGCTCTTTTCTTTTGAAAGGTTTTGCTTTGATTTCCGGGGAGGCGCCTTTTTGGTAGTCGTTGCAAGAGGTGATTGAGGTGAGCGTTTGACTCCCGTCTTGCAATTTCTTCTTATGTGCCCTGAAACACCACAACGAAAACATACCTTAGATCTTGACGATCCCAAAGAGGATGAAGTAGGTTTGTTGTCGTTGTTTGTCTTGAATTCCGGTGTCGGAGGAGGAGATACCGACTGAGACACAAAAACTGTCCCACTCGAACTTGGACTGTTTCCAGTTTGAGTGTATCCGAGGCCGAACCGATTTGATTGACCAAGACCAAGAAGTCTATCCAACTTACTCCTTCCTGAAGAGAATCGCTGTAAGTCATCCTTGAGTTGGAAAATGGTCTTTGTCATTTCCAGGTTATCCTGTCGAGCCTCGTTGTAGAGCTTTGAGAAGTGATTCGCGTTATCCACCAGATTTGTATGTTCCTTCTCAAGTTGCTCATTGGACTCTTTAAGGGAAACATTTGCTTTTATCAGGTTTTCCCTTTCCACTTCAAGAGCGTTTGAGAGAGAAGTCGCTCTTTTTGCTTCTTCTTCGAGATCATGCACTCTCCCTCTCAAACTCTTGTTTTGCTTAGCCACTTTCTTTGAATCCCTCAAAAGTCTGTGGTAGGCTAGAGCAAAATCTTCACCTTCCGAATCATCCGATTCATTGTCCGTTGCATTCTTTTCAACAGTGGAGTTGGACAACGACTCGGATGTACTTGCCATAAAGCACATGAAGGGTGAAGATACGGACGCGTGGAATGCAGTGGAGCTCTTTTCTTCATCACTCGAAGACGACTCATTTGACGTTGAGTTGTCATCCCAAGTGACGACTTGCATCGCCTTCTTCTTTGCCGGATACTTGTTAGGACACTCCGTTGCAATGTGGCCGTAGCCTCGACATTTGAAGCATTGTAGTTGTCCTTCTGAACTTTTCTTATCCTTTGAGAAGTTCTCTTGCTTTCTTGACTTGTAACTTGAAGTACCCTTGCCTTTGTTCGACTTTCCGAAGGATGGAGATTTGCTTGAATTACCCCTTCGAAAGTTGCGGCGAAACTTCCTTGTCAAGAGAGCGAGCTGCTTCTCAAATTCCTCCATAGAAAGGTTCTCGTCATCGTCTGAGGAGGATGTATCCGCGTCTTCTACCTTAGTTGTTTTCAACGCATAACCTGAAGACTTAGAAGTGGATGCCTTTCCAGAAGAATTGTTAGTAGTAAATGTCATTTCATAAGTTTGTAATGAACCAACTAATTCTTCTACACATATTTCGTCCGGGTGTTTAATAGTTTCAATGGCAGTAACCTTTGGACGAAATCGTTCAGGAAGAGTTCTTAAGATCTTTCTTACAATCTTAAATTCTGGAATCTTCTCTCCCAGGTTAGCACATGAGTTTACGATATCTTGCAATCGTGTATAGTAGTCCGTGAAAGATTCATTTTCTGCCATCAAGATAGAGTCAAACTTGCTCGTAAGCATTTGCAGTTTCTGAATCTTCACGAGGTTAGTTCCCTCATGTGTAACCTGAAGAACATCCCAGATTTCTTTCGCAGTCTCACATGCTGAGACGCGAGAGAATTCAGTTTGAGATAAGGCATTAAAAATAGCATTAATTCCCTTGCCATTGTAAGAAGATGAATCTAACTCTTCCTTGGTCCATTTCGACCTAGGTTTTAAGGTGTGAACATCACCAATAAATTCAGTTGGATTAGACCATCCTAATTCAATTGATTGCCACACCCGTTCGTCGATGGAAATTAAAAAGGCTTTCATCCGCACTTTCCAGTACGCATAATTTGTTCCATCGAAGAACGGGGGTCGGTTGATGTTTCCACCTTCAACCATTGTTTACAACCCTATTCCCGCTCTATACCACTTGTTGGGTTATATGTAATACGGATCTAAATAGGGGAAAAAATACCTAGAGGGGGGTGAATAGGTGTAAACGTATAAACACTCAAAAATCGTTGCGATAAAAACCCAATGCGAAAATAAAAATAATACGCAAGATTTTTTACGTGGAAAACTCCATCACCGGAGTAAAAAACCACGGGACCGATAACACGGCAGAAATCCACTAGAATTAAAACACGTACAAGGTGATTTACCGTACACACTTACGACTCAACCTTTTCCATACGCTCCTAGAGGATCTTCTCCGCTCGCTCCACGACGCTTCTCGAATCCACGATCTGCGCCCAACGCCGAATCCACGGCGTCCAACGTCGAATCCACGACGTCCGACCGAATCCACGGTCTTCACCCAATAGCACCCTTCGAATCCACGAACGTGCCTCGCTCCGAATCCACGAGAGCGGTTGAACCTTGAATCCACAAGGACACGCGAATCCACGCGCCGATTTTTGGGGTAAATCATTGTTTTTGGTGGTGATGATCCGCCGAATACTTAGATCAAAGATAGATCGGAAATACCATCTAAGTATTCATTAGTTTGATTCAACTCAAGATGTGAGTATGAAAACCTAGAATCAAACTAATCAATATAGATGAAGAAACATAGAGTATTCTCTAATGATTTCCTTTCTTCTCTATATGTGGATCTAGAGCCGTATAAGATGATATATGAAAATGACGGCTATTTGGATTTTCGGCCTCTTTTTGGATTTACCCTAGAAAAAGAGTCATAGGGTCTATTTATAGGTTAGAAACCCTAGGAAGGAGATAAGAATCAAAAACCTAACATTTCTGAAAATTTTACGGACGGCGATCCGGATCGGATTAGCTGTGATCCGGATCGTCGTAACGAGTCAGGCAATTCCAGAAAAACGAAGGTTCGGGATCCGGATCGAAGTGCTTGATCCGGATCGTTCATACAGTTCACCAAACATCAACGTTCGGGATCCGGATTGCGAAGCCTGATCCGGATCGTTCAAGGAAGATGGTAAACTCAGTGTTCGGGATCCGGATCAAGAGAGGCTACGATCCGGATTGAACTGGTGTATGAACGAACCACTTTCGGGATCCGGATCGAACAACCTGATCCGGATCCTGAACATGTTCCAAGTCCAGTTTTTGATTTTTATGCAATGAAAGATTCTTCCAAGTGTTTCTACACTACAAGAAGTATTCGGATCACACAAAATCTTTAGTTAAACATACCTGATCCTTTTGAATTCTTCTTTCTTGAGATTGAGTTAAATGATCCAACTTTCTTCATCTTCAATCTTCAAGACTTGAGACTTTCACGAAACTACGCCAAACCAAATTCCGTAACATATGTGGCGGGCTAGCTTAGGGCGCAGCTACTTTGGCCCATCTATATCGCGCATTGGGGAATGCCTCAATGAGGGGGAGGGCCCAGTGTTGTGTATTTGGTACATTATTACAAGTAAAATCACTACTTTTCGTATTAGAAATATAATAATCTAATTTTTTTTACCAGTATTTTAATCATTTGTTTTTTGTTTATAGATTTGGGCGTGGGACCATATACATATCGGTCGTCCCGACAGAGTTGGAGCTCCGCCAGATCTTGATGATTGTCCGCTCGGTTCTCGGTACGTTAAATATTTTATATATGCCTTGATGATTAATACAATAATTTGTATCATTGATTTTAGGTATTGTTATATAATATCTTATCGATTTTTTTTACAGAAAGAAAATAAGATTACGTTTTCGCGGGAATGCCAGAGCGACCGATATTGAATTTTATCGGGACGAGCTTGATCAGCAGCGGGAGTCTCAAGTACGTAAAAATTCCTTAAATTACATACATATAGATTAATTTTAAAATTTATATTAATTGAATTTTATTAATTTTTGCAGGTTACTTGGACTCCTTATACTGAGGAGACTTTGCATGGTCTTCGACCTTTTTGTCTCGAGGGTTCCGTAGTATGGCGTGCCAGAACTTGCTTGATATGCTTCTACATAATGGAGTTATATCTACCTGATCGAGTTTTCTGCCAGTTTAGATTAGTCCAGCATATACCAGAGCCTGTGGAGACTATACGGCGGATTACATCGCAGGGTAGATCGGGAGAGAACTGGGCAACATTTCATGCTTCTTATATTCTATGATGGACTAATCGTCTAGATCATATTGCGGACCAGAGTCCCTTCGTCGACCCAGATCCAGCACGAGCCACCTCTTTGTACATGTAGTGGTACTGGGATATCACAAAGAGGTGGATTTCTCATCCCGTACTGTGGGTTATGTTAATAATGGATCCGAATAAGAAAAAAACCACATAGAGGGGGGTGAATAGGTGTAAACAATAAACGCACCAAATCGTTGCGTAAAAAATAACCCAATGCGAAAAATAAATAAAGTACGCAAGATTTTACGTGGAAAACTCCGTCACAGGAGTAAAAAATCACGGGACCGATAACACGGCGAAATTCACTAAGATTAAACACATACAAGGTAATTTACCGTAACTCTACGACTCAACCTTTTCCATACGCTCCAAGTATATCTTCTCCGCTCGCTCCACAACGCTCCTCAAATCCACGATTTGCGTCCAACGCCGAATCAACGACGTCCAACGTCGAATCCACGACGTCCAACCGAATCCACGGTCTTCACCAATATAGCACGTATCGATTACACGAACATATGTCACTCCCCGAGATTCGAAAAAGGGTTTAAATTTTCTTCTTTTTTTTTTAATCAGAGTTTAAACTTATTTTCTCCAAGGCGTGAACAGACCGCCACACATATAGAAAAGTCTCTGTATCTCCAACAGAGTCTTCCCTATATGTGCTCGGCTAACAGATACAGTCAATCAGAGTAGATACAAGATAGATATACTAATTAAGTTCTACTCTATTACATCCACAAGGTTCCAGAGTTATTACAATCCAGTTTCTCAAAATGGAAATATCAGTTATAAGTTTTACTAAAACCAAAAGGGGTACATCCTACCAGGGTCAGTCTATTGTTACGGCATTTTGGTGTTTGCATATTTCGTGAGTCAAGTCAGTGAGTTGAGTCGGAGTCTTAAAGGGATCAAATTGTCAATCAGCAATCAAAGACTTAGAGAAGATTCAACAAGAGCTCAAGTTGACACTCAATGTCTTGAGTCTTGAAGATTGAAGATGAAGAATTGTGGATCAGTTACATCAATCTCAAGAAGAAAGTATTCAAAAGGATCAGGTATGTTTAACTAAATAATTTTGGTGATCCGAATACTTTCTTATAGTGTAGAAACACTTGGATGAACTTTTAATTGCATAATAATCAAAAACTGGTGTTCGGACTTGTTCAGGATCCGGATCAGAGCCAACGATCCGGATCCCGAAGGTTGTTGCTTCATACAAGACTTCGATCCGGATCCTTGCAATTTCCGATCCGGATCCCGAATGTTAAGTTTTCTGATTTGTATGAACGATCCGGATCGGGCCTTGCAATCCGGATCCCGAACCCTTGGTTTTCTGGAATCGTCAATCTCGTTACGACGATCCGGATCGCAATAAATCTGATCCGGATCGCCGTCCTGAAAATTTCCAGATAAGGTATGTTTTTGATTCTTATCTCTTTCCAAAGGTTTCTAAACTATAAATAGACGTTTAGGGTTTCTCAAAAACGTGGGTGCTATACCGATCAATTTATAAAACTCTTGAGAGCAACCCTAGAGGCTAGGTTTTCTTTGTTCTTCTTAATAGCCTCTTTTAGGTCAATTCGATGGTTCCTTCAAGAACATATCTTTGGTCGAATTGATCTAATCTTTGCTTAGAGATTTCTTCTACGGTTCTTCATTGATAATCTAAGCAAAGGATCACCATCGAAGTCAATATTCTTATCGACTGAGTTTGCGTCGTGGATTCGACGTGGCATCGTGGATTCGGTGTGCTAAAGGCGTTTCGTGGATTCGAAGCGTGCGTTCGTGGATTCGAACGTGAGCAGTGGACGAGCAAAATCGGTGGAGCGCGAGGTCCAAGAAATTGAAGGAGGGGTTAAATCCGTGGAGACGGTAATCACCTTGTTATTCTTCTTTTCTTAGGGATTGTTATTGCGTGGATATCCAACCGGTCAGCGCAAGGTCCGAAGAAGCTGAAGGAGGGGTTTGAGTCCGTGGAGTCGGTAATCACCTTGTTATTCTTCTATTCTTAGTGGATTGTTATTGCGTGTTGGTCCCGTGGTTTTTCTCCTGGATTGGAGTTTCCACGTATATCTTGGTGTGCTATTTTTATTTTCCGCATTGGTTTTTATTTTGCACTGAGATTGAGTTTTTAAGTATTACACCTATTCACCCCCCCTCTAGTTGTTTGATAGTACCTATTTAGATCCTTTGGGATTAATAACTCTACAAGTGGTATCAGAGCGGGTTTTAGTTTTTTCTATCATGATGGGTGAAAGTGGTAATATTTATAGACCTCCTCTTTTTGATGGGACTAATTATGCTTATTGGAAAGTGCGGATGAGAGCTTTTCTCATCGCAATTGATGAGCGGGTATGGCAATCCGTGGAATACGGTTGGGTGCATCCTGTTGAGGAAGTAGGAAATTCTACTACCCCAAAACCTCGCTCTAGATGGTCCAAAGAGGAATTTGAAAGATCTTCTTACAATGGGAAAGGTATGAATGCTTTATTTAATTCTCTTTCCTCGACTGAATTTATAAGAATTTCCGCGTGTGAAACCGCGAAGGAAATTTGGGATATTCTCAAAATTACACATGAGGGTACTAATCTTGTAAAAATTCAAAAGCTCAAGATGCTTACAAGTCAATTTGACTCTATTCATATGGAAGAGCATGAATTGTTTACAGATTATTACACAAGACTTCAAGATATAATCAACACATGTGCCAATTTAGGAGAAAAGATCCCGGAGTCGAAAATTGTAAGAAAGATACTTCGGACTCTTCCGGAACGGTTTAGGGGAAAGGTTACCGCCATTGAAACCGTTAGTCATCCGGATGAGATGAGTATAGAGGAATTAGTAGGTGCTTTGCAAACTTATGAAATGACTTTTCCTACTAATCAAGTTTCTTCCAAGTCTTCTTCTAAGCTTACAGGTATTGCATTCAAATCAACAAAGGAAGAAGATAGCGAATCAAGTTCCGACGATGAAATCTCATTTGCCGATTTTGAAGAACAATTGGCGCGGATCGTAAAGAAATTTCGTCGGAAGTTTTGGAAGAATCGAACCGATGGATCTTCATCCACGAAATCTTCTAAAGGATCATCGGGTTCTAAATCCTCTAAACTCAAAAGCTTTGCAAAACCTTCTAAAGAAAAAGAAAAAGATGATTTCGAAGGAGAAATCCAATGCTATCGATGCAAAGGCTACGGCCATTTTTCAATGGATTGTCCTTCTAAGAAATCATATAAAAAGAAGGCTTTGCAAGCGAAAACTTGGGACGATTCTACTTCTAATGAATCGACCTCAAGTAAAGGGGAAAAAGTTGTTGCCTCTCATGCCTCTTATATTCCCTCTTCTAATGGTTGCTTATCATCTTTAATCACTGACTCTATTCCTTTGATTTTGCATGAAACATCAACATCCGGCGGAGAGTCATCAAGTGAGGGGGAGTCGGACGAGGAAGAACTCGTTGAGGCATATCAACAACTTCTTGCGGAATCTAAGAAGATGGCCAAGCATATCAAGAAGTTGAGGAAGCAACGACTTGAGAATCAAGACGAGAATCATGCTTTAAAGATAAAACTTCATGATCTCGAGGAGGAACAAGGACGTTTATTGAATAACAATAAAATCCTCCAAGAAAAGCTAAACCAATCGGAGACAAACGCTAAATCATATACGGACAAGATTGGTTTTCTAGAAAAACAGTTTGAGGAGATTCATGTCACCAACCAAGCATTGACCAAACAAGTTCATCAACTTAAATCCGACATACAAAGGATCTCAACCGATTCCAAGAAACTTGAGTGTATGTCCGGTTTAGGTCAAACAAGCAAGGTTGGTTTGGGATTTAAAAAGGATCAAACTGTGCATGCTTCAAGTTCCACATTCAAATTGAAAGGAAGAACGTGTCACTTATGTGGACTTGAAGGACATTTGGTGAAGAATTGCCCGAAAAAGAGAAAGAAGAGTCCTTCGGCAACTTCATCTACGGAGCGAACTCAACGGAATCAAAAGACACATCAAGTCAAAGGAGTTCACTCAACCCACCAAAGGTCCGAGCCACATCATCAATCATACAAGTGGATCACTGCGAGGCAAAGACCTAAGGTGGATCAACAGTCAAAGCGGACAACCCCCGGCCACAACGAATCAAGACAACCCAAAATCCAGCGATTTTGGATTCGGAAAGGTGATATCTTTCCTTGTCTTAAGTTCTAAATAGCTTATGACTGTATGTAATGCTTTGATTAGTTTTCCTTTCATATTTTTCTTAATCTTTGCATTACATGTTTTTCAATGCTCTTCGTTTTTATACTTTGTTTTTGAACAAAAGGGTTTTTAATGAACAAGTGCATTGAATGAAAAGGGCTTTCACTTTCAATCACTCCAATTTAATTTTATATGGATTATCAACTTTACTCCATAATCATAATCTTGAAGATACTTCATTATAGGAGTTTTTGATATTATAAGCATCAAATTTTAGAAATCATGTGTGATCTTTAGATGCTTAATCTATCTCGGTTGTGTGAGTTCATTGTGATAAACGTGAGACAACCGATAGACTAAAATTTGGGATTTAATTCTTTCACGTAAGAGATTGCATTCTTACAAGGGTATTGAAATGATTTGCAAAAGATGTGGAAAGAGTTACATCCGAAAGGAGTGTGAAAACTACCACCACATGCTGGAAAGAGCTGCCACCCCGGTCGTCCGGTTTGTGTGTGAAGCTACCACATGTTATGGATGCTTGATAGTATTTTATGAGAAAATCTTTAGTTGAAGCATTTGGAGATTTATATGCAAAACTCTTATATTTTGAACAATCTCCTGGTTGGTATAAGGTGGGATAGTTGAAAGATGCTCAAAGAGCCACCCTTAGGTATTTTAGTGATTATCTCAATTTGAAAGGGTAGAATTCAAGATTGATGTCGTTTGGAAATCTCCGTATGTCATCTTTGTAAATCCGTTACATCTTGATAGACTTTGGATCTCAAGATTATTTTTGATGACTTGTGTTTGATGAATATAACATGAAAAACGGTTTATAATGTTTTACCTTTATTTTTCATGATTTTGGAGTAAATCTTTTTAATTTTGTGAAATTAATTGGATTGAATGACATCTGTGTGAATTCACTGTTTAAAGCACTTAAATTGATTTCTTGATGGAATACAAATCGGTATTTGAAAAGATTCTAAAATCTGGATTTGTTTCAAGAAATTATTTGATTTTTGCTTTCTGGTACAGGTACGGAATCTGCATTTTTGTTATATACCAGAACTGAGCTTTTATCTCTCTTTCTCTATGAACTAATATTGTTAGTGATTTCCTTTTGTCTAGTATGTTCACTGTTTGACAATTTGTGACAAAAAGGGGGAGAAGAGAAATGACGGAGATGAGATCATCAAGAGAGGACAAACGAATCGAAAATTGAAAAATGGGGGAGAACGGAAAATGATGATCGTACCACAAAGGGGGAGAACATAGATGCTCAAGAACATGGAGAACATGTTAGAGATGCTCATGATAGGGGGAGACAAAAAAATTGAAAGAGCAGAAAAACAAAAGAACCAAAAGGAAGACGGATCAAATGTAGGATTGTAATTTCTAACGACTAACGTTTGATTTTGTTTGGAGTTTTGTTGTGCAGGAATTACATCACTTTAAGACTCCAAGTCCTAAGTCATAGAGTATGTTCTAGGACTGTTTGGTTCAAATGTAATTTTGTATTTATTGGATCCTTCACGCAAAGAAAATCAATGTTTTGGTGATGACATTGAGTTTCGATTTTTTGGTTTAAGATGAGTGACTTGAGCGCTTTTATGTATTTTTGGGTTTTGTCACGAAATTGCCAAAGGGGGAGATTGTTACGGCATTTTGGTGTTTGCATATTTCGTGAGTCAAGTCAGTGAGTTGAGTCGGAGTCTTAAAGGGATCAAATTGTCAATCAGCAATCAAAGACTTAGAGAAGATTCAACAAGAGCTCAAGTTGACACTCAATGTCTTGAGTCTTGAAGATTGAAGATGAAGAATTGTGGATCAGTTACATCAATCTCAAGAAGAAAGTATTCAAAAGGATCAGGTATGTTTAACTAAATAATTTTGGTGATCCGAATACTTTCTTATAGTGTAGAAACACTTGGATGAACTTTTAATTGCATAATAATCAAAAACTGGTGTTCGGACTTGTTCAGGATCCGGATCAGAGCCAACGATCCGGATCCCGAAGGTTGTTGCTTCATACAAGACTTCGATCCGGATCCTTGCAATTTCCGATCCGGATCCCGAATGTTAAGTTTTCTGATTTGTATGAACGATCCGGATCGGGCCTTGCAATCCGGATCCCGAACCCTTGGTTTTCTGGAATCGTCAATCTCGTTACGACGATCCGGATCGCAATAAATCTGATCCGGATCGCCGTCCTGAAAATTTCCAGATAAGGTATGTTTTTGATTCTTATCTCTTTCCAAAGGTTTCTAAACTATAAATAGACGTTTAGGGTTTCTCAAAAACGTGGGTGCTATACCGATCAATTTATAAAACTCTTGAGAGCAACCCTAGAGGCTAGGTTTTCTTTGTTCTTCTTAATAGCCTCTTTTAGGTCAATTCGATGGTTCCTTCAAGAACATATCTTTGGTCGAATTGATCTAATCTTTGCTTAGAGATTTCTTCTACGGTTCTTCATTGATAATCTAAGCAAAGGATCACCATCGAAGTCAATATTCTTATCGACTGAGTTTGCGTCGTGGATTCGACGTGGCATCGTGGATTCGGTGTGCTAAAGGCGTTTCGTGGATTCGAAGCGTGCGTTCGTGGATTCGAACGTGAGCAGTGGACGAGCAAAATCGGTGGAGCGCGAGGTCCAAGAAATTGAAGGAGGGGTTAAATCCGTGGAGACGGTAATCACCTTGTTATTCTTCTTTTCTTAGGGATTGTTATTGCGTGGATATCCAACCGGTCAGCGCAAGGTCCGAAGAAGCTGAAGGAGGGGTTTGAGTCCGTGGAGTCGGTAATCACCTTGTTATTCTTCTATTCTTAGTGGATTGTTATTGCGTGTTGGTCCCGTGGTTTTTCTCCTGGATTGGAGTTTCCACGTATATCTTGGTGTGCTATTTTTATTTTCCGCATTGGTTTTTATTTTGCACTGAGATTGAGTTTTTAAGTATTACACCTATTCACCCCCCCTCTAGTTGTTTGATAGTACCTATTTAGATCCTTTGGGATTAATAACTCTACATCTATCTCACGTCCTCACACAGAGCGTCCAAAAGTCCCCCCACCCGAAGGACTTGAAAAGCAGTCACCCGAGGGTGTGAGACACACCGGAGTGTATCCCAGTGGGCACGACGGGCCGGAAAATAGCAAGCCGTACCTACTGGGTACAATAATAAGCGGATAACAAAAGTAGGATATACTGAAACTGAAAGGTATATAATCTAAGCAGAGTACCATTAATCATGGATTAATCAACAGAGCAGTGTAATCATATATAAAGCTGATCATGCTATAACTGATAATCTGACAAGTAGGAATGAATATGTTATAGCTGACAAGCAGGAAATAGTCATACTATCACTGATAATCTGGCGAGCAGTATATGATCATGCTATAACTGATAATCTGACAAGTATTAATGCTAAGTCCCAATCCACGGTCGGTAGACCGGACAGTCGGCAAGAAGCCGAGGAAAATCCCCACTGGGATATCGATACTGATGCAAATCATGCCAGGTACTGAGACTAGAACTTCTATTCTAAACATGCAGTGGAGAATAGAATATAATGACAGGCTCATCTGTATAATCAAGCAATATAGCTGTAATGATTGGATGCTGGAATGAAAGCATATAGCATAGGTTCAGGGTTCCAAGAACAGGGGTCCGACCTACCACGGCACCCAATAGGGCCGACCTGATAAAACGCGGACCGAAGATAACCCACCTGTATATAGGAGGAACAACGACTCCACCAGAAGGTAGACGGTCACGATAACCACAAGACGGATCACAGCTGGCTCCTGACGACTGGGCCCTACAATAATACCGGGTGACAACTCAGGATCAATCAATCCTTAAAGTGCAACTAGCGTGAATTGACTATTTCGTCGATTAACGCATTATTAAGCAATTTAGCTTTTCAAGAACCCCCGAGAAACCCACTGAAAGGTTAATAATGTTTTAGAGCATTTATCTAGCTTTTCTATACTACTACAATTGCAGCAAGGCCCTCGAGCTTACCCAGAATGTGTTTTATACACTAAATAACCACTGTTTTGGCTCGTTCTCTCAAACGGTAAATCATTTTTACGAGCCATCACCTCCAACAGGTGACATTCGACTTGCTGAACGCCGTGCTCACCCATTTGTGGCAGCACGATACCCAAAATAAACTTCGGGTCATAATTTACTTCTCTAACCTAGCCGAAACGCATTTTCGCTTCTTCGGCTCACCAAACCCCAAACTAAACGCGAGCATCGCGTTCAGTGACCCCAAAATAGCTAGGAGTACACTGTTACAACTTTTCAAACAGACCCTAATACTGTTATTAAGTAATTATTGCATTTAGGCTTGGTTTTGATACAGCTTTAAATCTATACTTCATATGCTAAAACTTTGTATATCAAAGTGCTTCCAAACAGTGCAAGGACACTGGGGCTCACTTCCTTTGCAGCCCAGGTCTGCTGGTTCAACCAGAACCACAACCTTGCTCTCACACAAGTTCACAATGCACCATACACTTGTCCACACAGATCCAGGTTGATCTGAAGTGAGCATCAAGCTCAGGGGACAATTCTGAGAAACTTTGATATACAACTCGAGAGCTAAATCCCATGTTTCCTTCATTGGGGCATTTCCACAAACACATGGTAGGCACAGTTTTATACAATATACACAAACCATTGTTGCAGGTTGTTCTCAGCAAATACTGGACCATTTTGCTTCCAACTTGGAAGGAAATGATCCACTTCACTTACTGATCACTTCCCCTCAACTTGGAGCAATCAAACTCCCCCAAACCGGCCGGGCCCGAGGAAGAAGATGACCTCCTCGGCTTTGAAAATCGTGATGATCAACCCAGGACTTATGGGCTTCATCCAAATGCACCAGCAGGTGCACCTCATCTCCCTGATGCTGTCCAGACCCATGCTTGGTCGACGGGAAGAGGCGACGTCGGCCGGGCTCCAAGCTCTATTTCGAGCTTCAAGCCTCTAATGGCGAAATTCAACAGAGCCCATGGGAAGCCCTCAAACTTGCAAGGTAGGCTCCCTAGACCCGTACGAAGCTTCCCGACCCACTCCCGGTTGTCGGAGATGGCCGGAGCGCCGGCAGCCAAGAATGAGGTCATTCTCGGGTTGAACATGGCCACCGCCACCCGATGCTGCATGGGCAGCATGCAAGTGCATGGATGCACTCATTGCACTCCCCGCAACCCATTTGGACTAGTGCCCGGCGGCGAGGAGGCGCGCCGGCGCCGGAGCCGCAAGCTCGGCCAACATGCAATATTCCAAAAATCTAGGGCATCAAAATGCAATTCACCGGGTTGACCATACTCCACCAAATTTGGTGGAGTTGGTCCCCTCCTCCTACAGTCCAAGCACCCCGAGTTTGAGCCATTTTGGCCAAACGGTTGCCGAGTTCTTCCGAGGCGGAGCTAGGTTAGGTTTCCGGCGAGACCTTGCTCCCGCCGGCCAACCAAACTGCATGGGGATTTGAGCTTGTGCAGGAAGCATCCTTAGGACATGGGGAGTCTACTGCTAAGGGTCTCGGGTGCTAGGAACCAGTGGTTATGGTGCTCTCACCTTGGCCGGAGTTGGTGAAGGAGGAAGAAGCCGGTTCTCGGGTCCTTCTTCACGCGCGGCCTTGGGCACTCTCCAGCAAGGTCCTCCTTGCGCCAGGAACTCCTCAGGGTCACCAGATCAAGACTGGGAAGAGGTTGCTTCCAAGCTCCTCCTTCTCTCTCTTCCCCGAGTTCACAACAATGGGTTGTGACTCCTCGGCCACCCTACACTCTGGTTTTGATCTGGAAGGCTCAGAGGAGTTTGATGCTTCGTAATCCACTCCAAACCCTTCGAGCTCTGGTCCAGGGTAGTCCAAGAGGCAGTCCCATCATAAATGCAAGATTCTTTTGCAATTTAGCCTCCATCCGGGTTCACACACAACCCCAGCCTCCTGGCTCTGCCCAGCACACTTCGTGGGCTTCTTAGGTTGGCAGAGGCCCATTGCACAAAGCCCCCAAAACTCTGGCCCAAGAACACTTAAAATATTTGGAGAAAAAACAATATTTTTATGCTTTTCACGCCTTACGAGGAGATCCGAGCGTCATTTCGTGAAACGGACTTCGCCACGACGTCCGGCTCGTCGAGACCTGTCAAGTGACGTATTTGTTTGGTTCGTTTGACGACCAGATAAAAAGTCATTCCATCTTGTTTGACAGAAAACAGTGCGTTGCACGCACTTCGATGCACCCGGGTCGCCAAACGCGAAATCCGTCAGCGCCATCGCGCTCAGAACGTCGAAATTAGCTAGGTTCCATTACTCATACCCCTATATGAATTTCTTAGACAGTAGTTCGGCCAACCGTTGCTCGCGAGGGGTCGAAAATCGCGAGTTACTATTCACACTTAAGTTGTGGGGCCCGATTTTGATTTCTGATTTCTGGAAGATCCGACTGTCAGATCGAAAACATATGAATATGAAACTTCTATGTTTTGACGAGACGATCGCAATGGTGATCTCGGATTTTCCAGATCAGACCCCGATCAAAAGTCGACATTTCTGGGCCACTATTGACCCACTAATTGCCCATTTTTGCTATTTAAATAATTCTGAAAATTATTTTAACTTAAATTTGGATTTTAAAAATTATGGTTACTACATCATCCACCACTTATAAGAAGTTTCGTCCTCGAAACTTAAACTTAACTAAACCACTAGTAAGCCTCTAACAGGTTCACGATAGTGATAACCAATCATAAGGCATCAACAATTCCAAGGCTACTATTTTAGACCCAATCTGATATTCCCCATTACAGGGCAGAGTATTTCACAGTTCTTTTGAAAGTACGTTGTCGGCCGCCCAACGTGCTTACCAAAAGAAAGGTGAAATACCATAGATCTGTCGCCAACAAGTAGTTGGGGACACAACTCACATCTGAAGGTACATCACGTACCTTCCTACACAGTTTCTATGTCGATAATATAACCTCTACCAAAGGTCACTACCATCTTGTGATCATGAATATCACTCGGGCTACCACATTTCTACATTTACTAACACCTCTCTAGAACTGTCGCATAGGTCAAACTTTGACAAACTGCGAGGCTGGTGCAATACCAGCAATTATCTGCTATTGTGCCATTAATCCAACAACTACGGCAAAAACCATGGTTAATCTTTGAACCACAAATACTGATCTGAGCCCTCTGGCTCCACTGGAACATCTCGCCCACGACCCATATCACGATCGCGGCCAACACTGCACCCACTATCACCACCAAGCTCAGAGCGCGTGCGAACACCGCCCGTAGCCACAACAACAAGGTTAGGAAACAACTCGTTAGTAAATAATTCACCAGAGTTCCTAACCACAAGACAACACCCCGCGCTCTCACGTCAGACTCAGGTCATCCTAGGGTTTTTCCTAACCCAAACCTAGGTACCGTGTACCTATTCTCTGATACCATCTAATCTGTCACGCCCCGAGATTCGAAAAAGGGTTTAAATTTTCTTTTTTTTTTTAATCAGAGTTTAAACTTATTTTCTCCAAGGCGTGAACAGACCGCCACACATATAGAAAAGTCTCTGTATCTCCAACAGAGTCTTCCCTATATGTGCTCGGCTAACAGATACAGTCAATCAGAGTAGATACAAGATAGATATACTAATTAAGTTCTACTCTATTACATCCACAAGGTTCCAGAGTTATTACAATCCAGTTTCTCAAAATGGAAATATCAGTTATAAGTTTTACTAAAACCAAAAGGGGTACATCCTACCAGGGTCAGTCTATCTCACGTCCTCACACAGAGCGTCCAAAAGTCCCCCCACCCGAAGGACCTTAAAAACAGTCACCCGAGGGTGTGAGACACACCGGAGTGTATCCCAGTGGGCACGACGGGCCGGGAAATAGCAAGCCGTACCTACTGGGTACAATAATAAGCGGATAACAAAAGTAGGATATACTGAAACTGAAAGGTATATAATCTAAGCAGAGTACAATTAATCATGGATTAATCAACAGAGCAGTGTAATCATATATAAAGCTGATCATGCTATAACTGATAATCTGACAAGTAGGAATGAATATGTTATAGCTGACAAGCAGGAAATAGTCATACTATCACTGATAATCTGGCGAGCAGTAAATGATCATGCTATAACTGATAATCTAACAAGTATGAATGAATATGTTATAGCTGACAAGCAGGAAATAGTCATACTATCACTGCTAATCTGGCGAGCAGTAAATGATCATGCTATAACTGACAATCTGACAAGCAGAGAATGATCATACTATGTATGAAAATCGATATCAGATATGAAATGCAGGTAATCAAGCAAATAAGCATATCAAGGAAGTGCATCAAAGGTAGTATCACAAATATACCCAATCACTGCCACTTTTGGCCACAAGGGCCTCAGGCTAAATTTGCCATGGCGCATATGACCTCAGGCAACAACCACTTTTGGTCATTGGGGCCTCAGGCAACAACCACTTTTGGACACCCAATCAAGCTATCATAATGTCACGCCCCGGGTGTAAACCAGAACCCGGGCCCGTCCACAGATCCGCCGTGCATACGGAATTTTTCGTGTACACGAAGCGCTGATAACCTGCTCAGATATAAAAATAAGTAATAAAGGAGCATAAAACAGAGCTAAACTAAAACTAATACAACTCAGACAAATGCTGGAAATAGAAGTACAGTAAGCTCTCAAAAATATACAGGTGTCTCTCCCAGCTCACGAAATATATACAACCAGCTGGCCGCAGCCAGACCCAAAATAAAAGGAAAATACAACCGTCTGAGTGTACTGGGGATACATCAAAACTACAAAACTCGAACTCGGGGCAGTGGCTATCTAATCAGCGATCCTCTTACCTCGATCCAGGGAAGAGGGTCCCGCAACTCCCGCAGAGAACTCTGCAAAACAAAGGGGAACAGAAAAGAGAAAACAGTGGGGGGTGAGAACTACTATAAAAATAGTAGCCTCCCCTAGTGGGTAGACCTCAAACTCAGACATGCCCACTAGGACTATCAGAGGCGAAAAAGGAAAACAGGGGTGGTAAGCTACAAGTACACTACTGATGAAGAGCTACCACTAACATGCCTCTACGATGCCTACTAGAGAATAGCTGAAAGCATGCACCAGAACGTAAGGACTGACAGACCAACCCAATTAAAACACCAGTAAACACTGGTACTGCCTGCTCTGCTGTCAACCTCACAACTCAGTATCTCCCCTGTCCAAAAGACCGGAACCCAACACGGTCTGACCGGCACCCAACACGGTCTGACCGGCACCCAACACGGTCTGAAACCTACTCCGGAGTGGCACTCGAGGGGAGCGACCCCACACGAGCATAGTATCACTGTCACTAGTATCATCAGTACCATAAATAGCAGGACGGGGTCACGACCCTGATCAAAGTGGGAAAACCCATCCACTAAAGGGAAACTCGATCCCCTACCTCCAATCTGGTGCAAAAGTAATAATAATAATCCGGTCAACCGCCCACAGTCCGCGGTCGCCGCAACACCCAAACCTCGATCCCCGACTGTCCCAACTCTGAACATCTGACTACACAATCCCCTAAGGCTAGACGACAGGAGAACGAATAAAAGCATGGTTTCTCCTAAGTCAATTCCAATAAGTTTGTGTAGCAGAAAAAGGTGGCCTACCTAGATGACCATTCAAGCATGCAAAGTCCTTTATTTGCTATAATTATTCCAATTATTCAAACATATGCAACATTAAGTGTTTGGGAAATCCCGATGTACATGTGGCAGGATATATGATACATAATACATTTTAGATGCACAGTCTACTAGCAAGTACCCCTTATACAACATTCATTCTAACCACATGCCCAAACCTTCCCTTAACATATAATATGATATGGCTTTAGCATTCTTTCCAACTAATTAAATTGCATATCTAAACATGGAAACACCACTTACTAAATTGTAGCCTGCTAACAATGCAAGTATTAACAAAGGAATCTTAATCTCATACAAGCATGCTAGATACATTCACAATTAATAACACATAATCATGGCATTCTAATAGGCCTAGTGACATTCACAAGTAGGAGGTTCACAACATCACCCACCTCGAGCGCTATTCCAAGTTCCCAAAAGCGAAGTCCAAGATCAGTCCAAACACACCTCCAATCTGTACAAAATACCCCAAAGGAAAAATACATAAGCTATTCATCCCCAAATTTCCAAAATCTGTCCCCCAAATCCACAGTCCAGAATTCTCCAATTTTTACCTCCGAATAATACCCAGAAAAATCCAAGAAAAATACTATCGCGATCCTTGCGACGAGCCCGTCGAAACGAGTACCTGCACGCCCAAATTGGAATTTCCTATGCTGAGCTAAAAATCCGGCAAGGGGTACACCCCGAATCCAAACTGTACCAAATTCCTGTAACAAGGAACCACAGAGAAAGGAGATTCTCACCCTCGAGTAAAATCCAGAAAAATCTGAGAAAAATCCAGGAGACTCCTTGCGAAGAGTATATGAAAATTACCTTTTGAATCACCTCGATCCGATGTCTGAGCGAAAAGATATGGCAAGAACACCGCGGTGCTGTCCCAAAAGTCCGCGAAGAAAAAGGGTCAAATGGGTGCTCAGAAAACTCCAAGATCAGTACGGAAATCAAGGAACCTCAAAACACAGGAGTTGAAGCCCTACCTGTCGTGAGTCCAACGGCGTAAGAATCGGCGAATTCCGAGGTCGGGGTGGGTCGGAGGAGTCCAAACACTGAGAAGGGGTGAAGAAGATCGCCGGGAAACAAGCGTCGCGCCGCGCCGTAAAATAGTGAACCTCGGAAAGAGTGCCTCCAAAAATCCTCAAAGTTCTCCAATGGGTAGTGCACTGAGGGAGGGAAAACTTCTCTGAAGGGTGCTCTGCGAAAAGGGGTCCAAAAAGCCTAAGGGAAGAACAGGAAATCCTATTTATAGGCCCAGCCCATATGCTGATGGGCCGGTTTTCGGGCGCAGTTTCTGGGCGCACTGCGCCCGGAAACCGGGTTGTATACCTCCCGTCCGACGCGCCCGGAAGTCCCTGGGGCGGCCACGTCACCCCGAACAGGGGACAGCAAAACCCGGCGGCCTGCAATGCGCCGCGTGTCCCCTCGCGGTCAGCGGGGGTAGGTACGGCCGCCCAACCGCGAGGCGACACGTGGCGCACTCGAGTGCGGCCGACCGCCCGCCTGGCGCCACAGTGCGCGCGCTGTCCCGAGGCGG
This sequence comes from Tillandsia leiboldiana, assembly GCA_029204045.2. Lineage (NCBI taxonomy): Eukaryota > Viridiplantae > Streptophyta > Magnoliopsida > Poales > Bromeliaceae > Tillandsia > Tillandsia leiboldiana. Next base: position 37,781,828 of record CM055063.1, on the reverse strand, counting down.
CCCCCCGCGCACACCGTGGACCGCGCCCACGTGAGCCAACGAATCCGAAGCCGACACGTGTCATGCGCCCGGTCCACCGCAACCCCGCAAAACCGATGAGCCGTGCCGCGTGCGCCGGCCTATCAGGGCACGCCACGCGTCTCCCGCCGCGGTCCATGCACCGCCGCGCCTCCCCGTGGACCGAGCTGCGTGAGCCGGCCAATAAGAGGCCGCCACGTGGCTCAGGCCGGTCCACGAGTCTCCCCCATGCTCCGAAAATCCCCGCAAACTTCCGGAAGCCCGCTTTTGGTCATCCGGACTCCAAATTTAACAAGCAAATAGCCGTTTTCAAGCGTTTTTCCGCGCTGAATCCAAATCCAACCTCAGATTGGCCCAAAACCCTTTCTAAAATTTGGCAAATGCAGCCGAAGGCCAAATTCGCTATCAAAGTCTCACAAGGTCCATCTGTAGCACCCCTTCGATGCACCATGGGCCAGACACCAACACTAGGTGTTCTACACAGTGGATTCACCGGAAAGTGGCATGGGAAAAACCAGTACACTACACATAACCCCACTAGGCTCACGGGTCAATCAGACCTCTCTACCGGTAAAGAACACCATGACGGGTAGCTAATCTGCTGGTGTGCGCGACTGAAAGCTTGGCTCGACGGCGATCATAATGCTGATGCTCAAACCATGGTCCACTGACCACATAGACGGCAAGAAGCCGAGGAAAACCCCCACTGGGATACAAGTATAACATGCCAAGTACTGAAGTAATCTCACCTATTCTAAACATGCAGTGAAGAATAGAGACATGTATAGAACTATGCTAGTGACCAATCAAGCATGGCATGTGTCCAGGAAATGCATATCAACTGCTGAAGAAATCATGATACAACTCAACATGATAAACAAGCAATTGCTGGAATATAAGCATGATATATCTCAATATGATAAACAAGCAACTGCTGGAATATAAAGGCATGATAAAAGCTCATCTGTGAGATCAAGGCTATGCAGATGTATGGATTTTGTGCTGATATGCAACCAAGTAGTAAGAGGAGGTATGAACTCAATAGTAATCATAATGCTAAGTCCCAATCCACGGTCGGTAGACCGGACAGTCGGCAAGAAGCCGAGGAAAATCCCCACTGGGATATCGATACTGATGCAAATCATGCCAGGTACTGAGACTAGAACTTCTATTCTAAACATGCAGTGGAGAATAGAATATAATGACAGGCTCATCTGTATAATCAAGCAATATAGCTGTAATGACTGGATGCTGGAATGAAAGCATATAGCATAGGTTCAGGGTTCCAAGAACAGGGGTCCGACCTACCACGGCACCCAATAGGGCCGACCTGATAAAACGCGGACCAAAGATAACCCACCTGTATATAGGAGGAATAACGACTCCACCAGAAGGTAGACGGTCACGATAACCACAAGACGGATCACGGCTGGCTCCTGACGACTGGGCCCTACAATAATACCGGGTGACAACTCAGGATCAATCAATCCTTAAAGTGCAACTAGCGCGAATTGACTATTTCGTCGATTAACGCATTATTAAGCAATTTAGCTTTTCAAGAACCCCCGAGAAACCCACTGAAAGGTTAATAATGTTTTAGAGCATTTATCTAGCTTTTCTATACTACTACAATTGCAGCAAGGCCCTCGAGCTTACCCAGAATGTGTTTTATACACTAAATAACCACTGTTTTGGCTCGTTCTCTCAAACGGTAAATCATTTTTACGAGCCATCACCTCCAACAGGTGACATTCGACTTGCTGAACGCCGTGCTCACCCATTTGTGGCAGCACGATACCCAAAATAAACTTCGGGTCATAATTTACTTCTCTAACCTAGCCGAAACGCATTTTCGCTTCTTCGGCTCACCAAACCCCAAACTAAACGCGAGCATCGCGTTCAGTGACCCCAAAATAGCTAGGAGTACACTGTTACAACTTTTCAAACAGACCCTAATACTGTTATTAAGTAATTATTGCATTTAGGCTTGGTTTTGATACAGCTTTAAATCTATACTTCATATGCTAAAACTTTGTATATCAAAGTGCTTCCAAACAGTGCAAGGACACTGGGGCTCACTTCCTTTGCAGCCCAGGTCTGCTGGTTCAACCAGAACCACAACCTTGCTCTCACACAAGTTCACAATGCACCATACACTTGTCCACACAGATCCAGGTTGATCTGAAGTGAGCATCAAGCTCAGGGGACAATTCTGAGAAACTTTGATATACAACTCGAGAGCTAAATCCCATGTTTCCTTCATTGGGGCATTTCCACAAACACATGGTAGGCACAGTTTTATACAATATACACAAACCATTGTTGCAGGTTGTTCTCAGCAAATACTGGACCATTTTGCTTCCAACTTGGAAGGAAATGATCCACTTCACTTACTGATCACTTCCCCTCAACTTAGAGCAATCAAACTCCCCCAAACCGGCCGGGCCCGAGGAAGAAGATGACCACCTCGGCTTTGAAAATCGTGATGATCAACCCAGGACTTATGGGCTTCATCCAAATGCGCCAGCAGGTGCACCTCATCTCCCTGATGCTGTCCAGACCCATGCTTGGTCGACGGGAAGAGGCGACGCCGGCCGGGCTCCAAGCTCTATTTCGAGCTTCAAGCCTCTAATGGCGAAATTCAACAGAGCCCATGGGAAGCCCTCAAACTTGCAAGGTAGGCTCCCTAGACCCGTACGAAGCTTCCCGACCCACTCCCGGTTGCCGGAGATGGCCGGAGCGCCGGCGGCCAAGAATGAGGTCATTCTCGGGTTGAACATGGCCACCGCCACCCGATGCTGCATGGGCAGCATGCAAGTGCATGGATGCACTCATTGCACTCCCCGCAACCCATTTGGACTAGTGCCCGGCGGCGAGGAGGCGCGCCGGCGCCGGAGCCGCAAGCTCGGCCAACATGCAATATTCCAAAAATCTAGGGCATCAAACTGCAATTCACCGGGTTGACCATACTCCACCAAATTTGGTGGAGTTGGTCCCCTCCTCCTACAGTCCAAGCACCCCGAGTTTGAGCCATTTTGGCCAAACGGTTGCCGAGTTCTTCCGAGGCGGAGCTAGGTTAGGTTTCCGGCGAGACCTTGCTCCCGCCGGCCAACCAAACTGCATGGGGATTTGAGCTTGTGCAGGAAGCATCCTTAGGACATGGGGAGTCTACTGCTAAGGGTCTCGGGTGCTAGGAACCAGTGGTTAGGGTGCTCTCACCTTGGCCGGAGTTGGTGAAGGAGGAAGAAGCCGGTTCTCGGGTCCTTCTTCACGCGCGGCCTTGGGCACTCTCCAGCAAGGTCCTCCTTGCGCCAGGAACTCCTCAGGGTCACCAGATCAAGACTGGGAAGAGGTTGCTTCCAAGCTCCTCCTTCTCTCTCTTCTCCAAGTTCACAACAATGGGTTGTGACTCCTCGGCCACCCTACACTCTGGTTTTGATCTGGAAGGCTCAGAGGAGTTTGATGCTTCGTAATCCACTCCAAACCCTTCGAGCTCTGGTCCAGGGTAGTCCAAGAGGCAGTCCCATCATAAATGCAAGATTCTTTTGCAATTTAGCCTCCATCCGGGTTCACACACAACCCCAGCCTCCTGGCTCTGCCCAGCACACTTCGTGGGCTTCTTAGGTTGGCAGAGGCCCATTGCACAAAGCCCCCAAAACTCTGGCCCAAGAACACTTAAAATATTTGGAGAAAAAGCAATATTTTTATGCTTTTCACGCATTACGAGGCGATCCGAGCGTCATTTCGCGAAACGGACTTCGCCACGACGTCCGGCTCGTCGAGACCTGTCAATTGACGTATTTGTTTGGTTCGTTTGACGACCAGATAAAAAGTCGTTCCATCTTGTTTAACAGAAAACAGTGCGTTGCACGCACTTCGATGCACCCGGGTCGCCAAACGCGAAATCCGTCAGCGCCATCGCGCTCAGAACGTCGAAATTAGCTAGGTTCCATTACTCATACCCCTATATGAATTTCTTAGACAGTAGTTCGGCCAACCGTTGCTCGCGAGGGGTCGAAAATCGTGAGTTACTATTCACACTTAAGTTGTGGGGCCCGATTTTGATTTCTGATTTCTGGAAGATCCGACTATCAGATCGAAAACATATGAATATGAAACTTCTATGTTTTGACGAGACGATCGCAATGGTGATCTCGGATTTTCCAGATCAGTCCCCGATCAAAAGTCGACATTTCTGGGCCACTATTGACCCACTAATTGCCCATTTTTGCTATTTAAATAATTCTGAAAATTATTTTAACTTAAATTTGGATTTTAAAAATTATGGTTACTACAACATACCTCGCTCCGAATCCAAGAGAGCGGTAGCTCCTTGAATCCACAAGGCCACGCGAATCCACGCGCCGATTTTGGAAAATCGTTGTTTTCTTGGTGATGATAATCCGCCGAATACTTAGATCAAAGATAGATAAGAAAACACCATCTAAGTATTCTTCAATTTGATTCTACAAGAAATAAGAGTTTGGAAACCCTAGAATCAAATTGAACAATATAGACGAAGAAACATGAAATTAATCGTGTTTTCCTTTCTTTTCTATATGTGTGAATTTTTTATATTTTTTTCGATTACCTTAGATGTGAAATTAGGATTTATTTATAGGTTAGAAACCTTTGGAAAGAGATAAGCATCAAAAACTGACTTAACAAATTTTTTCCCGCACGGCGGTCCGGACTGGATTTGGTTGATCCGGACTGTCGTCTTTTTCCAGAGAATTTTCTAAAAAAACAGTTCGGGGTCCGGACTGGAATTTCCTGATCCGGACTGTTCATGCGATTTTAGCAAACACAAGGTTCGGGGTCCGGATTGACTGGGGACTGTTCCGGACTAGAATTCCGCATGAACACAACTATGTTCGGGGTCCAGACTAGATAGTCCTGATCCGGATCCTGAATACTGAAAATGTCCAGTTTTTTATTTTTAAGCAATGAAAAATATTCCAAGTGTTTCTAAACTACAAAAAATGTATTCGGATCACCAAAATTATTTAGTTAAACGTACCTGATCCTTTTGAATTCATTCTTCTTGAGATTGATGTATATGATTCACAATTCTTCATTTTCAATCTTCAAGACTTAGAACACTTCACGAAATACGCCAACACAAATTCCTTAACACGTACAACGACCTCCACACACTTTTTTGCCGCGGGGGCATATTGAGCGAACTTTGGTAAGATCATTTAATATTGTTTTCCTTATATATTAGTAGTCGTTTATATAAAATTCGTTTATATAAAGTTCGTTTATATAAATATGTGTTTTTTTATAGGTGAATACTCTGCGCCGTACTGTCAGGAGTCTAGGACATTTGATGGATGATCCTCCAGAGCCGTCTGAATTGATGGACGCTCTAGGACATATAAGGTGGGACATCGACAATGTCTTAGAGAGACTCCCCACATTAGCTGCTTCTGTACAGCATCCAGAGCCACCTCCATATTTTGATCGCCCGGATGATATTCCCTCCACCTCCACGCCTGCATACGATTTTTTATCCGCATCCGTTCTGATTCATCATTCTGACGTTCCCTTGACATCAGACGTCCTTCATTTCAATTTCTAGTCAGCATCACTTCCTTCATATGGCGTCCCATCTACATCCGAGTTACATCAGTTTGATACTTCGTTTGCGCCGATCCCTCCATCGGATGTTCCATCCACATCATATGTTAGTCCAGTTGGTGTTACATATCGACGGAGGCGACGACACCACGATCATATTACTACTATGCCTATACCTCAGACGCAGGAGGGATGCAGTCATCAGTACTTGACATGCAGAGGACGGATGTACTTGTCCAGGGCATCTCCATCGAGCATACTAATGAGATATATGGCATTGAGCCTGGCATGAGATGGAGGATGATGATGATGTGCTTATTCGAGCACTGGGTCGGCGGCGCGGACGCGAAAGCGGACGCGAAAGTAGACGCGGAGGTAGAGGCGGACGAAAACGTGGACGGTCGCGAGGGCGTGGAGAGTAATTGATTTTGTTAGGATATCTTAGTATTTTCATACTTATTTCATTTCTTGCATATATAAATTTTATATTATTATATTCATTCTTTTATAATTCGGACATTTATAATTGATGTTAAGAACATTCAGAGTATTTGATATTGTAATTGATTTTTTTTTTATTGTGATGTGATTAATATTTTTATTATTGTTGTGCGATTGATATATTCCTTATTGTGATGTTGTAATTGAATTATATGAATGCCAAATGTTGTAATTGAAATGTATGAAAATTTTATGATATGTATTAATGGTTTTTTTATAAAAACCTTAGCTGCTGTGGTGAGAAAAACCATGAATGGTTCACGGTTCATTCACCATTTTTGAAAGCAATGAATGGTTCACTACTTTTATGGGACTATGGCAACAACCTGTGAATGTGGTGAACCATTCACCGCTTTTCAAAAAAGCGGTGAATGGTTCACTGCATTTAGGTTCCCAGACGCCCAGAAGCCTATTTCTACAAATATACGTTTTTTAGTAGGATTAGATCTGTAAATAACCATATATATATATATATATATATATATATATATATATATATATATATATATATATATATATATATATATATGTATATATATATATATATATATA
>CM055063.1:37680379-37775074 GCA_029204045.2 Tillandsia leiboldiana | reverse complement strand
TATATATGTATATATATACATATATATATATATATATATATATATATATATATATATATATATATATATATACATATATATATATATATATATATATATATATACATATATATATATATATATGTATATATATACATATATATATATATATCTGTAAATAACCATATATATATATATATATATATAACAAGTTGATCCAAAATAAAATAATTAATGACTTTAATTATTTAAATGAAAACCACAATTGGGTTTGAGAATCCATAATATAATATATGGTTAGTACAAAGCTTGTTAGACTTTACTCCAGGGCTTCGTTTGTTTTCAGAACGGGAACGGGAATAGCGGGGATATCCCCCTTATTCTCCCAAACGCATCTGAACTGTCTGGTATTGCTTATCCCAGAACAAGGAGAATAGCTGGTATAACAATTCCCATCCTATTATTTTACTATAAAAATTTTTACCATATTACCCTTCTTATCTACTTTATCTCATCCCAACATATTATTTTAATAAAAACTCTCTCCTCACTCTCTCTCCTCTTCCCTCCTTTCTCTCTTCCCAATACACTCTCATCATCACAAATCCCTCTCTCCTCTCTCTCTTTTCCTTCATCCCACCTCCTTTCTCTCTTCCCAATACACTCTCATCATCACAAATTAATATTATAAAATTTTAAATTTATTATTTAAAATAAATATTATAAAATTTATTATTTAAAATAAATATTATAAAATTTTAAATCTTAAAATTAAAATATTGAAATTTTATATTTTAAATTTAATTTTAATTTGAAAAAATAAAATATTAAATTAAATATTATTTTTAAATAATATAATTTAATTATGATTATAATTTTATTTCTATTTTTTTAAACCATTAATCCATTAATTAAAGCGAAATGATTAGATTTTAACAACTTTTATCACATTTTTTTAAACCATTAATCCATTAATTTTAATTTGAAAAAATGTTGAAATTTTATTTTTTAAATTTAAAATTTAAGTTGAAAAAATTATTTATTAAATTAAATGTATTATTTTTAAATAATATATTTTAATTACGATTATAATTTTACTTATATTTTTTAAAACTATTAATCCATTAATTGAAACGAGAATAATGAGTTTACAATATTTTAATGGCATAATAAAGCTCGTGCGTGAAAATTTACAAATATTTAGCAAATATATAAATTTTACGAAATTTTTAAAAAAAATCGCTTAAAAATTAATTATTTATAAATAATATTATAAAATTGTAAATCTTCAAATTAAAATGTTGAAATTTTATATTTTAAATTTAAATTTTAAGTTGAAAAAATTAAATATTAAATTAAATGTATTATTTTTAAATTATATATTTAAATTACGATTATAATTTTACTTATATTTTTTAAAATTATTAATCCATTAATTAAAACGAGAAAAAGGAGTTTACAATATTTTAATGACATAATAAAGCTCGTGGGTGAAAATTTACAAATATTTAACAAATATATAAAATTTGCGAGATTTTAAAAAAATTTCACTTAAAAATTAATTATTTAAAATTAATATTATAAAATTGTAAATCTTCAAATTAAAATGTTGAAATTTTATATTTTAAATTTAAATTTTAAGTTGGAAAAATTAAATATTAAATTAAATGTATTATTTTTAAATTAGATATTTTAATTACGATTATAATTTTACTTTTATTATTTTAAAATATTAATCCATTAATTAAAACGAACTAATCAATTTTTAACAACTTTTATCACATAATAACTCTTGGGGGCAAAAAGGTAATTTACCCATCTTATCCTCTTTATCCCTCCTATTCCACATTATTAAACCAAACACGAATTCCCTTATCCCTGGAACCATCCCAAACGAGTTTAAGCTCTAGTTCCGTACTTTATCCTTATCCCCAGAATAGCCAATTTCAGCCTATTCCGATTCCAAACGCAGCCCAGAAGTATAGATAGAGTGAGAGCACCATATATGTGAAGACAGCACCAACTAGAAATAATATATTATACTTATATGTGAAGCAAGAATAGCATTTAGTATATACATGTTACTACTATACATATACATGTCTACTACTATTTAAGATGTAATGAAATGATGTGTACAAAATATTCTGGGTACAGTGTCACAGTCATTCTTTATAATTGTACTAAAATTATTTATAAATATTTTTTTTTATAAATCATTTATTTTTTTGGGCCCTTTTATATTTTTTTACACAAATACTAAATGCTATTCTCTCTCAAACCCACTCAAATTTTCTTTCCTAACAGTCTCGCTTACCTACATTTTTTCCCTCTCAGAAATAATAAATTTCGTTGTTTTTTCTGCAACAGTACTCTCTCTATTTGATTCAATACCATGCACTAAAAAAATGTTTTTTCTGCAACAGTACTCTCTCTATTTGATTCAATACCATGCACTAAAAAAAAAATTAATTAAATCTGAGAAACTTTTTGTTGGTTTCTTCTCACTGCAACTTGATCTTGCAAGAAATACTCCAAAGCAGTGGGTCGGCGCGGGGGTCGACGAGGACGAGAAGACCTAGGCGGGCCGGTGTGGAGCAGAGGAGTTGTGGGCGGCCGAGGTGACGCCGTGGAGAGCCGAGCTGGAGGAAGAGGGCGTCGGCGAGAGGCGAGGGCGAGTGTGAGGAAGAGGATCCGACGAGGGGGGATTCCGGTGGAAGAGAGCGCTAGGGACGTCGCACGCGCGGGATTGGGGAAAATTTGGAAAAACTGGGATTTAGGGTTTTTTTTACATTATAATTTTTTTATTAGAAAAATTAATTATAATAATATAATAAAATTTATATATACAAATTAGCTATACTAATTAATTTTTATGATACAACAAGAATATATATAGAAATATATAGTATAAATTAAATTAATTCATTCATTTCAATTAACTAAATTTTTTTAAAAAATAAAAATAAAAAATTGATCTAATCTTATTTTTAAATTTGTGAAATAATGAGTTGAATTGAATTGAATTGATTTTCTAGAAAAATCAGTTAACTGATTTTTTTTAAATAAAAATAAAAATTTGACCTGGAATATTTTTTAAAATATTTAGAAAAACGAATTGAATCAATTTTATGATAAAATCTTATTTTTTGGTTTGATTTTTGTACTCGACTATAAATCTGTATTTACAAAAAAAAAAAAAAAAAAAAAAAAATTGTTAGTTTTTTTTCAATATATTTAAAGGCGATTCATATAAACTCCCGCTAAACCGTCTCTAACATGATAACGTATAAACCGCCTCTATATAACCGCCTCTACGGCCATATTTTTTTATAGATTTATAAACAAAGAATAGAATAGATAATTAAAATATTGGTAAAAAAAATTAAGATAACTATATTTTTAATACAATAATTAGTGATTTTATCTGTAATAATATACCAAAGGTACGACACTCGCCCCTCCCCTTCATAAAAGCATTCCCCAGTGTTCGATAGAGATGGGCCAAGGTAGTTGCGCCCCAAGCTAGACCGCCGCATAAGTCAAAATCCTCAAATAGTGGCATCCACTTGAGATAAACTCGATATCCTGTGGAGTATAGGAACAAACTGCATCCAATATGAAATAATATGTACACGTGTGCAACAACTACAACCACGGCTAGCGACGGAGCATCCAATGCGACATGGTGGAAATGCTGGAACAACCAATCTAACCAGATCTAACCCGCGACGATATCATCTGGTTGTATCCTTAGAAGCCCATCACATATATATAGACAGACATATGATGCACATCCCGTCACAGATTCGCCGGAGACTTGAAGTCCAGCTATCATGGCCACATCACGTAGCGCCACTATCATCTCTCTGTGACGTAAGTGAAATGTCTCTGTCTCGTGTCTCCATCGCTTCGTCAACACCCCTAATAGAGCCTGGTCAAGTTAAACTCGTCTGAGCCGAAAGACAAAAAAAACCAACCTCTCGTATGAGGTCCACCACCCCTGGATGCTCCACCATCCATATATTTAGTTTGTGGCCATGCTCCGTAAATTGAACTGGCGCGTACCCCTATATAGCAAATGTATTAGATTTAAATTTTATAAAAATATGTAGTATGTAATTTATAAATATAGTATGCATGTATAACGCTTGGTCTGATAGAACAGATGGATCAACTGGCCCGAGATCCTCACAATGGTCCATTTGCAAATAAAGTATACAAAAAATTGGCCATTAATTTGAATGTTGTAAGATAACTTAGAAAATTTAAAAACTATAAGTAGGGATATAAGTAAACAACCTAATCCTAATGCTCTACGTTTACGACTTCCATTCTTCTATCTTGATTATTGGGACATGTACTCCTATAATGTTCCTGTTTTTTACAAATAGAGTATGTAGTCCTTCGCATCCCTTTTCTCTCATACATGGCATTTCGAATACGAGTTGAATTGGGATGGCCTTTTCTTTCTTCTGATAGATGGAGGCGCCAACAGTGGTCCTTGAGGTCGTGGCCAACTCTTTTTGTCAGGAATAGGGTGAAATTGTGGGGCATAAGCACTACAGAAATAGTCACATGTGTTGGCCTAGTGGATCTAATCCCTTGTTTAATTTTGATGATCACAAATAAGACGGTCGAAGAAGGAGAGTGTTGGCTCACGAAACCACGGTTGAAATAAAAAAAGATCGGCTAAAAAGGCCGGCCAGAAGAATTTTTTTGGCTACCACGTTTAAAGCCGAAAATAGATAAAGGCCACGATCGGCCAGGAAGGCCGAAAGTAGGCAGGATGGCCGAAGCTGTTCTGCTAGAACGTTTCGATGAAAATGCGCCAGAAAACGGCAAAAAGGGCTATGTATTAACGGCTGAGAGTCAAAGCCGATCGTTTGAATTAAAATAAAGACACGATGTAAACTCAATTCAGAAAATGAATAATATTACAATCGTTGTCGGTTGTTTACAAAAATATGTGGGAAAGAAGATGCTGAATGATCAGAACATCATGTCGTAGAGTTGTTTCCATTCGGCGTCAATTAGCGCCTGTGAGCTTTGGGCCGCTTTTCTATGTCACTTCATCTCTGAATGCATGCTTAGGAGATCGCTGAGTCCATGATGGAGGGAGGCAGAGAGGTTTGTTTCCGATTGCAAGCGAGTGCTAGCCACATCGATGGCCGCTTGATTTGCACCCAGATTTCGCCTCAGGCCGGCAAGGCAGAGCTCTATCTCGACAATTTCCCTCTCGATCCCGTCTGAGTTTTGCCGGAGCTCGGACAGCTGTTCCGCACATTCGCCCACGGGAGTCACCTTGGAGGCGGCCGATGCCCAGTAGCTTTCGACCGTACTGAAGTGAGCTCCAACCGCCTCTAGCTCCTTGAGGACGGTCCTCTAAAGAGATACGAGAGTGGGCAACCGAGAGGATAAGGAAAAGACAAGGCGTTGCGCTCGCGGAGGGATAAGAAAGTAGTGAGAGGAAGCCGTAAGGAAATTGAGAAATTCTCAAGCCGCTGAAGTCGCCCCGAAACTTGGAGAAGCGGTTGAAATCCCTCGGACCAGAGATGAAGGACATCTTGTATTGGTTGAAGAGGGTCCTTAGAAAAGACAGGTGCCACTCCAGTGCCGTCATCAAAAGAAGGGATGACGGTAAGAAGCTCTGATAGAAGGGGTGACAGGTCCTCTCTATCTCGGAGAGCCGAACTGGAAGGCTGGTTCGAGATGGCCAACGAGTCGGTTCCGAGGCCAGCTGTCACGCCCCGAGACCGCCAATTTGGACTGTTCGGGCACGCCGACAAACCCACCAATCGGGCATGACCTTTCTATACCCGAAAGGAACAGTCACAACCCAAATCAATATAAACAAGTTGTTGGGGCCAAAATATGGCTTGTGCGCAATCGGCCCCTTTGGATGACCCTCCAGAGGTGTCGAAGTGCGCCGCATGCCAACAATCAAGCGATCGGGCCGAGAAGGGACCCGCTCGGCCGGGTTCTTCTCTGGTAACTTCTCACGACTGCTCGACTGAGAATAGCCGAAGTGGGTTTACGGAGGTACAGAGGGATCACCGGTTTCAACTTGGGATAGTCGAACTGGGTGTAAATAAATATACTACTGATGAGTAGATTGCAACGTTGAAAGCACAAAGAATCACCAATAAAGACACGGCTGATTGGCCGGTTTACACTCTAAAGGAAAAAAAGCAAATAAAGACACGCTTGAGCCGGTTTACACTCTAAATGCAAGAAATAAAGATACGACCGAATGGTCGGTTTACACTTTATATTGATAAAGAAGGGGATACAAGTGGGGGAAAGGGGATGAAGGATTACAATTAAGCCTACTCCGAGAAAAGTAATAAAAAAGAAGAAAAAAAGAGTTAAGTTAACCTACTCCTAGATAAATGAAGAAGTTGGGATGGTACCAGGCTTACGAGGTTGTCAGACCCCGATCTCTTCGATGGTTCGGGTATTTATACACATTCTGAACCAAGTTATTAGGCACCGATTTGAACTATCGGCGTGATTTTGGGGAAGTTATCGTAAAATCCTCAACCACTTTCTTTTGAGCAGACTAACCTTAATGGGATGGTAGCAGCTTCCCGTCTAGGTTCATCCCCTGATTGTTGCACCGGGGCGTATTTCTGGCGTTTTCCAATGCTGAACGCCACTTGCCGCTCTGGGTTAACCCCTTAATTGTTGTATCGAAGCATGATCTTCGACGCTTCCCTTTGCTGGACGCCGCTTGCCGCTTCAGGGTCTGTTACGAGATTCGCGCCTGAATCTCGCCTTCATTCTTTCTAAGATCTTTCTTTCTGCAGCTTTGAGCGTTGAGGTTTGACATGGACTTCACCTCTTCCGTCGCTTGACTAAGGAGGCCTTGTATCTATCTTTGGCTGAGAGACGGTCTTGGATGAGACGACTATCCTCCTGTTGACTGCTTCTCTTGTCAACCGAATCCTCTGTCGGCTGGTGCCTTAGGCCAACAACATTTATCATGTCTTGTGCCTCCTTGTGACTAAGATCGATTCGGATCGAGGCAGAGACTCCTCTTCGGCTAACCTGTCTTCTGTCGACTACTCGGAGCAGTCGAATGCCTTTATTCAACCGCAATTGACCCCAGCCAATGTGATGATCCTTGTGTCAGCTATTTCTCCTATCAGCCAATGTTCTTAGCCTATAACCGATACCACGTGCCGCATTCTTGCGCAGCTGGGATCGGTCTTAATTGAGACGTGAGTCCCCTATTTGTTGACTCAAAACCCCGTCGGCTGATATCTTCAGCCGATGGTATATGCCATGTGTCGCTTTCTCGTGTGACAGAAAATTCTGGTCTCAATGATGAAGAGTAATATCAGAGTAAAAACTACTACTAGTTAAAACTTTCATTCATTAAACAACCAATTTAAGCATGCAATGAAAGCAACAATATGAGTGAACCATAATATATAATTTATTACATTTTTCTCTCTCAACTTGTATTTAAACAAATATTACAATTAACATTTTTTTCTCATAATATATAGTTCACTCAAAATACAAAATGGTGACAACTGATAGACCCTCTAGGTCTCTATGCTGCTGGGCCCTTGCCCTTGTCGTATGCCTCACGGGATGTACCTGGACCTGAAAAAATAGTCACCAACAGGGTATGAGAACTACGAATAGTTCCCAGTGGGTTTATCCACCGAGAAACATACTCTACACATCTTGGTCCAATGGAAGCATTAGTAATAAGATAATAGAAAAACTGTAAACTTCTATACTAGCATACTGACATACATAAAAATATCGCTACACTATCCACGTGTACTCAATGTCCCAATGCTACCATATCATGCCATACTAGGCTACTATCCATAAGCACGACCACTATACCGCTAGAAAGGGGTCACATCTAACCCGACCACCTTGGCTACTCTATATTCTTTTTGCTTTGCTTTAGTTTAAGTTATTTATCCCTTTGGAAAGACCTCGTCCAACGGGCCCGTGCCCTAGTAGTCATGCTACTAATAAGATGAGATGATACAAAGGCGCCTCTTATCATACCACTCGGATGTACCCAGTCCCAAAGCAACCAGCTGGCAAGCATCCCATCCGAGGGTGCAATTTTATTTTCATTTCACCCATACTCTCACATCGGTGGGCTCACGGTATCGAAGGTGATCGGCATCACCATGCCCGCTAGTCACTTGGAGTCGAGAGGGATCGACATCTCCAAGCACTGCACTGCCGCTTGGTGTCGAGGGGGATCGGTATCACCAAGCACTATATAGGGAGTCGAGGGTGATCGACTTCTCCAAGCACTGCACAACTGCTTGGTGTCGAGGGGGATCGGTATCACCAAGCACTATATAGGGAGTCGAGGGTGATCGACATCTCTTGCCACTATACTGGGAGTCGAGGGTGATCGACATCTCCCGTCAAGCCATTCAAAAATGTTGCAACATTTGCCATTGTCTCTCCCTAGGTCCCACGACTCTAGGACTATAACATATGTCTTTTACCTTCCTTTTTACCTTTAGTCTTTTACCTTCCTCTTTTATCCTAGGTTATTAACTCTAGGATAACCTGAGTGCCCCTAAGACACCAATTTAGGTAAGGGTTTCTTGTACATACCTATTCACACTTAACCATGCCACTTGGCGCTAATTTCATCTTAGTTGCCTTTAATCCCTACGAAATTATCTCGACCTAGGTTCCAACCCAAGGTAGCCATGCTACGAACTGGCAAGCGTCAATTCCGAGGGTACCATTTTCATTCTCTTTTATCTCTTTAGCCACTTGGCATTTTCCTTAATTCGTAGTTGCTTTTAATCCTTACGGAATTTCCTCGACCCACATGGTTCCAACCCAAGGTAGCCATGCTACGAACTGGCAAGCATCAATTTCGAAGATTCTAATTTTATTCTCTTTTATCTCTTTAGTTCTTTAAACACTTTAAGCTTTCTTTTAGCTTTTACTTCTTTCATTCCTTCATTTACTCACTTATACTTATTCCTTAACCCTATGTTTACAACCTTAGGGTATTACGTTGTCTCAAGGACACAGATCATTCCAAATTACCTTTTGTGGTATCCCGAATTCCCGTGTGACTTGACTGTGTGGTCGGCAGTGAGAAAATACCTATTTTGCTGTATCGAGTGCGTTGCGTGTCAAACGGACGCGAAAAATAGACTCAGTGCGAAAAATCGAACAAAATACACTTTTTGTATATTTTTCTGTGAAGGTTCGAACCCCCTTTCTTCAAGGTTCGGACCGCCACATGCACCGGGTCCATGGAACCGGGCGCAGGCCACGTGGCGGGCTCGGACTGGCCGCAGCGGGACACGCATCGCTCCGCGGGTGGCCGACAGAGTGACGCGTGTCGCCCGTTGGTTGGAGGGACATGCGGGCACGGAGTCCCCGTACAAGGGACGCGTGGTGCACGCGGATTCGCTGAGCCCACCTACCCCGGATCGGGGCACGCGGCGCGACAGGAGCGGCTGATCGGGAGATTCGGGCGCTGCCGGATTCGTGACATGTGTCCAGGCGCTCCAAGCAGGCCGAGCCGAGGTAGTTTCGGGCGCCCGAAACCTTAGATTTGGGCTGGGAAATCTTGGATTTTTGTGGGCTATAAATAGTGGGCATCTTCTCCATTTCACACCTTTTGTGATGACTCGAATCCCCGCGGAGGATTATAACTTGACCAGCAGCTCGTAGAGGCTCGTTTTTGTTTGATAGAGTTGGTTTGTGGGCAAATCGGACCCAAGATTTGGACCCAGTGTGAAAAATAGATCAAGAATACCATTTCGGATGCCTTCGTCGAAAAATAGAAGTGGTTTTGCGCAAAACAGACACTGTATTTGGATTCAGTATGAAAAAACGATCGATAACAGCTATTTGGATGTATTTTTGTGGATTCGGACGTCAAAAATGGACTCAGCGCGCAAAAATAGTGAAAATTGGCTTTTTGGACTTACTGGACTTAGGGGTTGTGGGCCGGCTCACAGACTTGCGCGTGCACCAGGTGTAGCGGGCTTGCGCCGTGCCATGCGTCGGCAGGGGAGAGGCTGCAGCTGGCCACGTGGCGGGCGTGCACTGGCGCTGCGCCCGCGTGCTCCACGCGATGCGCATGGTCCCTGTGTAGGACACGTGGTGCGTCGCCATTCGCGGCACCGCGCCCAACCGGATCAAGTCGCATGGCTTGATCCGGGCTATCTACCCGGGTTGCGGTGGCAGCCCAGATGGCCGCCACGTGTTCGCGGGGCTGGGCTTGGCAGGCCGAGCTAGCACTGTAGCGTGAACGGTGGCTCCCTCTCCTCCTTTTTCTTCTTCTCATGTTTAAATGAGCTCTTTCTCCCACTTTTGATCTCTTTTGGCCATTGGATTTTTGGAGAGGCTTCTACCATAGAATCACCTTTACCTCCTCTACAATACCTGGGATTCTTGGAGGATTTTGAAGACCCTTTGATCATCTTCTTCATCAACTTTGGAGGATATCACCATTGCTGCATTCACAGCCCACTCCGTCGCATTTGTCACGCCCCGGGTGTAAACCAGAACCCGGGCCCGTCTACAGATCCGTCGTGCACACGGTATTTTCCGCATACACGAAGCGCCGGTAACCTGCTCAGATATAAGAGATAATAATAAAAGAGCATAAAATCAGAGGTGAACTAAAACTACTACATCTCAGATTAAAGCTGGAAATGAAGTAAAGAACAACTGTAAATAAATACAAATATCTCTCCCAGCTCACCATAAATATGCAACCAGCTGGCTAAAGCCAGACCCAAAAAATAAAGTACATAAAACTGTCTGAGAAGATAGGGGTACAACAAAAGTCCAGCTAGCATACTGTCGGGTGGACACTCTATCTAGTCCGCTATCCTCTTACCTCGATCCGATGCTGACGGCCCAGCAACTCCCGCAGAGGACTCTGCAAAACAAAGGGAGAAACAAAGAAAAAGACGATGGGGGTGAGAACTACTATAAAAATAGTAGCCTCCCCTAGTGGGTAAAGCCTCAAACTCCGACACACCCACTAGGTCTACCAGAGGCAAAAAGGAAAGGAGAAAGGTGGTAAGCTATAAAACTGCCGATAAAGGAAAGCTACCACTACTATGCCTCTAAATGCAGTATCGAAAAGAGTAACCGAATGCATGCATCAGTAAAGCTATCTGCCTGAATAGACCCAATCGAACGACCAGTAACCACTGGTACTGCCTGCTCAAACTGTCTCAAGTATCTGCTCACAAATCGGTACTCACTGACCGATACTCACTATCTGGCACTCACTGGCCGATGTGTCAATCGCCTACTCCGGAGTGGCACTCGAGGGGAGCGACCCACACTAGTAAAGTAACCATGTCACAAGTATCATGAGATAGCAAGACTGGATCGCGACAATGATCGAAGTGGGAAAACCCCTCCACTAAAGATAACCCGATTCCCAAATCTGATGCACAAGTAAACATCCGGTCAACCGCCCAATATCCGCGGTCGCCGCAATACCCCACAACCCACAATCTGGTATGACAAATCCACTCAATAAACCCAGCCACACTATCCTACAACCCTGCTCAACCCGAGCAATACCACATATATCTCAATAAATAGAAAAGAGGTGCTAACATGGTTTTTCCTAAGTCAAATTCCAATGATAGTGTAGCAGTAAAAGGTGGCCTAACTAGATGTCCATACAAGCATGCAAGTGTCCTCATGATGATAAAAGAAAGACAAATACCGTTGTTCATACATAGATTAGAGCATGCTATTCCAGGATAATAAAGATCTCATAAGAATACTAAGTACTAACATAGCACAAGTCCAACTATACAAGCATGCATGTTACCTTCATTTTTCTTATTCTTGAAAATCTATTTTGTATCGATTATATTTTGTTGCTTCGGGGGCTTCGTTAATTCCCAGACTTTGTTTCTTTCAAATTGATTGAGCTCTTCTTGCATTGCTTCAATCCAATAGTCATCTTGAAAAGCTTCATCAATGTTCTTTGGTTCGACCATGGAGACATAACATGCAACTCCACAAACCAATTGTCTCCGAGTTCTAACTCCTTCTTGAGAATCTCCAATGATGTTCGATTCCGGGTAGTCCTTAGAGATTCGAAGCGTTTGAGGTAACGGAGTACTCGGGGGAATTCGTGATGATTCCTGCACATTAGATGAACTAGAAGAACCATGAGATGCATCAACATTTTCAGAAGAATTATCATGCAAAGATGTAATATCATTAGCAGGAGATTCATCATTAATAGACATATCAGGAGTAGATTTATCAGAAAAAAAAATGAAAAGCTTCATCTACTTTAACATTGAAAGATTCTATCATCATTTTAGATTCAAGGTTAAATACCCGATATGCTCTACTGTTTGTAGAATAACCCATAAAAATTCCTTCATCACTTCGAGAGTCGAATTTTTCAAGATTTTCTCGATCGCGTAAAATGTAATAGCGACTCCCAAAGATACGAAAATATTTTATATTTGGTTTTCTACAGAACCAAAGTTCATAGGGGGTATTCAAAGTACCCGGGCGCAAATAGATGCGATTGATCACATAGACCGCGGTGTTAACTGCTTCAGCCCAAAAATGTAACGGGAGTTCCCGGCTATGAAGCATAACACGCGCCATCTCCTGAACAACTCTATTTTTGCACTTGACTACACCGTTCTCTTGCACTTGACAATACCCCACGATATACTACTCGGCATTCAACAACGGGGATCACTCTAATATTCCTAGTGAGTAAATCAAAGATGAGGTCCACAACAACTAGCCACCTCGAAAAGCGTAAACCACAACAGAAGAGACTCCTCGCTGTCCAAGATCCTCAATCCCTGCAAACCTCCAAAATGCGAGAACTATAGCAAACATAGATCGCACACGGCATAAATGAACAACTTCCATAACAGTAATTACTATTTACAAAATAGCATGGAAAATGAGGAAATTCACCTCAGTACAGTCCTTAGAAAAATCCAGAAAAATCACCATTGCGATCCTCGCGACGAGTAGATGAAAAACGAGTACTTACTCGTCCCGTTCCGACACCTGTAGGCCAAGATACAAATTAATCATCGTGATACACGCGAAACTTCCAATGATCAAAAGTCTGCAGTACTCTGTCCAGAAAAAGTATAATTTTCACCTTCGAAGCAACCTAAGAAAAATCCAGAAAAATTACGACGATGTTCCTTGTGATGCGTAGATGTAAATCGAGTATTTGTACTCCTTGTTCCGACTCTCAGGTGCAGAGAAAACCCACAAAAACTCCGGTGCTGTCCAAAATTCCATCACAGAAAAGGGGGTCACAGAAATGATCCTAAAAGCCCAAGAAAACCTCAAAATGCGGAGAAGCTGAAAATACAAGAATCGTAGCCCTACCTGTCATGAAAACGTGGGCGCAAGAATCACCCAAAAATTCCTTCGGGGTAGCTCAGAAGAGTCCGCATATCGAAACGCGACGAAAAAGGCTAACAAGGAAGGTGCGTCGCAGTGCACCGAATCGCAGTAGACGTCGAAGTGGCGTCCCAAAAATTCAGGAACTTCTCCACAAGATGTAAAACAAAAGTGTGAACAATTTCCCTGAAGAAGGCCCACTGTGAAAAGGCCCAGCAAAATGAGTAAAAGCAAGCCAAGGGGCCCTATTTATAGGCCCAAGCCCAAAAGCACACTCTGTTGGATTCGGGCGCCCGAATCCAATAGTCGCACCCGGTGCCTCGTCCGAGCAGCGCCCGAAACCGCCAACACTTGACACGTGTCCCAAATAGGAAACAGCAAGTGCAAGGCCCTTCGGAGGCCGCCACGTGTCGCGCCCCCGTCAACGCGGGTGGGTGGCGCCCGCCAATGGCTGGGCGCCACGTAGCCCGCCCGCGCGACCCGCCGACCGCGCCCACATGCGCCTCGCCATCCGCTCCGCCTGCCCCCCACGCGCGCACGCATCCCGAGGCGCCGGCGTGCACCTCCGTGGGCCGCGCCGCATGAGCCCGCCAATCACATGCTGCCACATCTCCCCGCGCCCGGTCTATGCACCCACGCGGGATTCCGTGGACCGCGCATCGCGCGCCGGCCACTCCTGGGGGGCCACGTGTCCCCGCGCCAGGTCCATGCACCACACGGCGCCACTCCGTGGACCGCGCAACCTGAATCGGCCAATAACAGGCCGCTATGTGGCACCCGTCCGGTCTACGGCCTCCCCCATGCACCCGAATCCACCGAAAACTTTCAGGAGCCCCTTTTTGGGCATCTGGACTCAGAAAAATACAAGCAAATGGCCGTTTTCAAGCGTTTTTTCGCGTTGAATCCAAATCCGACCTCCGATCAGCCTGAAACCTCTTCTAAATTTTGACAAAAGTAGCCGAAGGACAGGCTCGATCTAGAGACCTCACTGAGTCCATTCAACACATCCATTTGATGCGTTACTGGCCCAACACACCTATACCAGGTGTTTCACATAGTGAATTCACGAGAAAAAGCTACATGGGGTTTTGGGGCACTACATTCTCCCCCACTAAAATGAAGTTTCGTCCACGAAACTAAGAAATAGACAAACATACCTCAGCTAGAAGCCTCGAACAAGAAAGGATATGTATCCCTCATCACCTCTTCCAGCTTCCAAGTGGCCTCCCGCTCCTCATGGTTGCTCCATAAAATCTTCATATATGGTATCACCCGATTGCGCAGTTTTCTCACCTCGCGAGCCAGAATTCGCAACGGGCGCTCCTTGTACCCAAGGTCCTCCCCAATCTCTAGTGGGGTGAAGTCAATCACGTGCGCAGGATCAAATACATACTTCCTCAAAGCAGAGACGTGAAACACATCATGAACTCCAGCCAGGCGTGGAGGAAGAGCAACTCGATAAGCAACAGGGCCAACTCTCTCCAGTACCTCAAAGGGTCCAATAAACCGGGGACTAAGTTTCCCACGAACTCCAAATCTCCGGACCCCCTTCGAAGGCGAAACTTTCAAAAAGACATAATCACCAACCTGAAACTCTAAGTCTCGCCGTCGGGTATCAGCATAACTCCACTGTCGACTCTGGGCGGTCTCGAGATGGCGTCGTATCGATCTAACCTTTTCCTCTGCCTCTGCCAGTATATCAGGACCCAAAGTCTTCCTCTCACCCACGTCACTCCAATATAGGGATGACCGACACTTGCGTCCATACAACGCTTCAAACGGAGCCATCTGAATGCTAGCTTGATAGCTGTTGTTGTACGCAAACTCAACCAATCCTAAGTGTCAGTACCACGCTCCTCCAAAATCTAGGACGCACGCTCTCAACATATCCTCGAGGGTCTGTATGGTGCGCTCAGACTGTCCATCGGTCTGTGGGTGGAATGCGGTGCTAAATCGGAGCTGCGTCCCCTAGGCTGTCTGTAAACTCCTTTAGAAATGCGAGACAAACCTCGGGTCTCTATCTGATACAATCGAGACGGGTACACCATGCAATCTCACCACCTCAGCTAGGTACAACTGTGCCAATCGCTCCAAAGGCCAAGTCACCTGCACCCGAAGCAATAAAATATAATCGATACAAAATGTATTTTCAAGAACAAGAAAAATGAAGATGGTACCGTTGTTCGAAACAAAGCACGTTTAGTTGCTCAGTGCTATTCACAAGTCGAAAGTGAAGGCCGAGGATATCCCGAAGACGGCGTTCAGGACCCGGTACGGGCATTACGAGTTTACCGTCATGCCTTTTGGATTGACTAATGCCCCTGTCGCCTTTATGGATTTGATGAACCGGATTTTTCGACCATACCTGAATCGGTTCATGGTTGTGTTCATTGATGATATCCTAGTGTACTCCCTGAGCGACACTGATCATGAGGAGCACTTGAGGATTGTGCTGCAACTTCTGCGAGAGAGGAAGTTGTACGCCAAGTTATCGAAGTGCGAGTTTTGGCTCCGGGAGGTAGTTTTCTTGGGCCATGTGATTTTCGCCGCAGGTGTGGCAGTAGACCCGGCGAAGATTGAGGCAGTCCGGGATTGGCCCCGACCGATAATCGTTTCTGAGGTACGCAGCTTCATGGGATTGGCTGGTTACTACCGTCGATTTGTGGAAGGCTTTGCGAAGCTCTCCACACCCCCTCACTCGCCTGACACGCAAAGGAATCAAGTTTATCTGGAGTGAGGACTGTCAGAGGAGCTTTGAGGACTTGAAAGGCAGATTGATGTCGGCTCCTATCCTTTCCCTCCCTGTCATAGGGAAAGGATACGTCATTTATAGTGACGCATCGCACAGTGGACTCGGTTGTGTGCTGATGCAGGAGGGTAGGGTAATTGCTTACGCGTCTCGACAACTGAAGGATTATGAAAAGAATTACCCTACCCATGATCTAGAGCTTGCTGCTGTGGTATTCGCGTTGAAGCTGTGGCGCCATTATCTTTATGGGGAACACTGCGAAATCTACACCGACCACAAGAGCTTGAAGTACCTGTTTACTCAGAAGGAGCTCAACTTGAGGCAGCGCAGATAGTTGGAGCTGTTAAAGGACTATGATGTCGAGATATTGTACCATCCTGGCAAGGCCAACGTGGTTGCAGATGCCCTGAGCAGGAGAGCAGTGCAGAGCTTATCGCTGATGATTACTGACCAGGCGCCACTGCGTGAGGAGATGAGGCGGCTTGACTTAGAGGTTGTGTCCCCTGGGGTCTCTGCTCGACTGACATCTTTGGTCGTGCAGCCCACTCTGTTGGACAGGATTAGAGAGAGACAGAGTGAGGACCCCCACTTGACCCGGATTAGGGATCAGATTCTGAGTGATCAGCCTGGGGACTTTGCAGTTGATACGTCGGGAGTACTACGGTACAGGGACCGAGTTTGTGTGCCGGTGGATCTAGAGATCAGAGAGCAGATCTTGAGAGGCGCCCACTATACACCTTACACCCTCCATCCTGGTGGGACTAAGATGTATAGGGACCTCAGGGCACATTTCTGGTGGAGTGGAATGAAGATGGATATTGGGAGATTTGTGGCTCACTGTTTAACTTGCCAGCAGGTAAAAGCTGAGCACCGGGTGCTGGCTGGCAAGTTACAGAGTCTCCCAATCCCTGAGTGGAAATGGGACCACATCACGATGGATTTTGGGAGATTTGTGGCTCACTGTTTAACTTGCCAGCAGGTAAAAGCTGAGCACCGGGTGCTGGCTGGCAAGTTACAGAGTCTCCCAATCCCTGAGTGGAAATGGGACCACATCACGATGGATTTTGTGGTTGGATTACCGAGGGCCCAGGGAGGTGCAGATGCCATTTGGGTGATTATTGATCGACTCACTAAGTCCGCTCACTTCTTGCCGATACAGACTACTTGGTCACTTGAGCGGCTGGCTCAGCTGTACTTGAATAAGGTGGTGAGGTTACATGGAGTACCCGCCTCTATTGTATCAGATCGAGACCCGAGATTTGCATCACGTATTTGGAGGAGCTTACAAGACGCCTTGGGCAAGCAGCTTAGATTCAGTACAACTTTTCACCCACAGACGGATGGGCAGTCGGAGCGCACTATACAGATCCTTGAGGATATGCTCAGAGCTTGCATATTGGATTTTGGCGGTGGATGGAATCGACACCTATCTCTGGCTGAGTTTGCGTACAACGATAGCTTTCAGGCGAGCATCCAGATGGCTCCGTTTGAAGCATTGTATGGACGCAGGTGTCGATCACCGCTTTACTGGAGCGATGTGGGGGAGAGGCGAACATTGGGGTCAGAGTTACTGCGAGAGGCAGAGGAAAAGGTCAGAGTGATCAGGCAGCATCTTCAGACCGCTCAGAGCAGGCAGAGGAGTTATACAGATGTGCGGCGACGAGACCTAGAGTTTCAGGTGGGAGATCATGTTTTTCTAAAGGTCTCGCCATCCAAAGGGGTCAAGAGATTCGGCATTCGTGGGAAGCTTAGCCCCCGTTTTATCGGACCTTTCGAGGTATTGCAGCGTATCGGGCCAGTTGCCTATCGGCTTGCACTTCCCCCCAAACTTGCTGGTGTCCACGACGTGTTCCATGTGTCCACACTGAGGAGATATGTTTATGATCCGTCGCACGTCATCGACTTCACCCTACTACAGATCAGCGAGGATTTGAGCTATGTTGAGCGCCCACTGGGAATTCTAGATCGAGAGGTAAAAGAATTACGCAGTCGGGCTATCCCTTATGTGAAGATCTTGTGGAGCAACCATGGCGAGCGCGAGGCCACCTGGGAGCTCGAGGCGACGATGATGGACACCTACCCCTTCTTGTTCGAGGCTCCTGCTTGAGGTATGACTTTTGTTTCGAGGACGAAACTTTTTTTAGTGGGGGAGGTTGTAGTGGTCCGGGTCCCCATGCTGTTTTCCCGTGAATCCACAGTGTGAAACACCTATTGTTGGTGTGTCTGGCCCATGGTGCATCAAAGGATGCCGCAGATGGACCCTGTGAGGTATCTAATGCTGTATTGGCCTTCGGCTGCATTTGCCGAATTTTAGAAAAGATTTTGGGCCAAACAGAGGGTGGATTTGGATTCAACGCGGAAAAACGTTTGGAAATGGCTATTTGCTTGTTTGATTCTGAGTCCGGAGGCCCAAAAACGGACTCCCGAAAGTTTTCAGTGGTTTCTGGTGCATGGGGGGGACCGTAGACCGCCGGCATGCCACGTGGTGGCATGTCATTGGCCGGTTCGCAGCGCTCGGTCCACAGAGCGGCGCGGCATGGTGCATAGACCCGGCGCGGGGACACGTGGCGCCACCTAATTGGCGGGCTCATAGTGCGCGGTCTACAGAGCGGGCGCGGCGGTGCATGGACCAGGGCGGGGGGAGACGTGGCAGTCCCCGGTTGGTCGATGCACGTGGCGCGGTCCACAGAACCCAAAAGTGGGTGCGTGGACTGGGTGTAGGGGACACGTGTCGGCGCGTGATTGGCTGGCTCACCGGCTGCGGTGCACGGAGGCTGGGGGGGCTATCTCGGGGCGCGTGCGTGGCAGGGCGGTCAGAGCCGCCTGCCCGCACGTGCGGAGCGTGACGGGAGGGGGCCACGTGGCGCCCCGCCATTGGCGGGCGCCACCTACCCCCTTTGACCGCGGTGCCACGTGGCAGCGCCCGACTTGGCTTGCACTGTTCGGGACACGTGTCAAGCCTAGGAAGATTAGAGCGCGCACAGTAATTCCACTGTGTATCGCGGATTCGGGCGCCCGAATCTTCTCCGAGCGCCCGAATCCGGGGACACCGTCGGTATTTTCTGAAATGTTTCCTGCGGCCTATATAAAGGCCGAGCCACCTTCTTCTTGGGTTTTTTCGCGTTTCCGAGCCTCTTCTCACCTCGGACTCTTCAGTAGAGTTGCTCCCCCACTTGTGCTGCACTATCTGGAGGATTCCTGGGATTTTACGTGGCACGTTTTTCGAGGTTTCCTTTTCTTCGGCGCATCACGACGCTCGTTCGCCGGTGATCCCTTCCGTCGCGTTTCGGTGCGCGAGCTCCCTCGGCCTACTCTGACCATTTTTTTGGGCGATTCTTGCGCCGTTGGATCCACGACAGGTAGGGCTACGATCTTGGTATTTTCAGCTTCCCCTCGTTTTGAGTTCTTCTTGGAGTTTTTTCGAGCTTACTGTAACCCCATTTTCTATGATGATTTTTGGGACAGCACGGGTTGTTTCGTGGATTTCTCCGCGTTCGAGCATCGGATTGAGGCGTGCCTATACTCGTTTCGCATCTAGGAAATGCAAGGATTATCGTCGTATTTTTTTGGGATTTTTCTGAGACTTACCCAAAGGTATACTTTTCCCCCTTTACTGTGCAAAGTGTTACAGTTGTTGTGTTGTGGAGATTCGCGCTCACTGCGTTGCGGAATTTGTAACTCGGCCTACGGGGCTCGGATTGGAACGTGTAGGTACTCATTTCGAAGGGCTCGACGCGACGATCGCAGCAGTATTTTTTTCAGATTTTTCGGAGTCCATTTTGCAGGTAAAAACCGAGCCACATTGTGACTGTTTTTGGGGACAACAGTTGATTGCGAAATTGCGAAATTGTATGTTTAATTGGGCACCGGTTGGTATTTTTGCAGTTATTGCGGCAGGCGACTGATTCTCGGGCGCGAGTGCTTCCTGGATTTGGAGTTAGCGTTTGAGGTGGGTGTTGTTGTGAACCTCATACTTTTGATTACCCACTAGGCATATTAGAGTAACCCCCTTTGTGGTAATATCTTAATTGCGCCCTTTTGATAACATTTGCATGCTTACCTGAGTTCAAAGGGCATTCTTCTAGTGATGTGCATGTGAGATTATTTACTTAGGGATGGAATATCGTGTTATATTAACCACTAGAAAGTTGTTAACTGTATTTATTATTACCTTGGGACATTTGCATGCTTGTATGGTCATCTAGATAGGCCACCTTTTTCTGCTACACTATCATGCTGGAACTTGACTTAGGAGAAACCATGATTGTTATCTCTTTCTCCTTTTATGGTTAGACTCAGGGTATTAGTAGCTCGGGTTCGAGCAGGGTTGTAGGATAGTGTAGCCGAGATTCTTGATTTAGATTGGTTATACCAGATTGTGGGTATGTGGGGTTTTGCGGCGACCGCGGATATTGGGCGGTTGACCGGATATTTACTTGTGCATCGGATTGGGTATCAGATTAGGGATCGAGTTTCCCTTTAGTGGATGGATATTCCCACTTTGATCAGCGTCGTGATCCAGTCCTGCTATTTTACGATACTGATGATACTGGTTACAGTGATACTTTACTCGTGTGGGTCGCTCCCCTCGAGTGCCACTCCGGAGTAGGCTTTAGACCGTGACGGGTGCCGGTCAGTTGGATAGTTGGAGATACTGAGTTTGTGAGTTGATGATAGGGCAGGCAGTACCGGGGTTACACCGGTTCATCTGATTGGGTTCCATTGGTAGACTCTTTTACTGATGCATTTTGTAGTTATGCTTTCCGGCTTTGCATTTAGAGGCATAGTAGTGGTAGCTTTATTTCACCTGCTGTTATACTTCTAGCATACCACCTCTTTTTCTTTTTGCCTCTGGTAGACCTAGTGGGCATGTCAGAGTTTGAGGCTTAACCCACTAGGGGAGGCTACTGTTTTTATGGTAGTTCTGACCCCCATTGTCCTTCTTCTTTTTGTTCTCCCCTGTTTTGCAGAGTCTTCTGCGAGAGTGGCTGGACCTTCTTCGGCAGACCGAGGTAAGAGGATAGCGGACTAGATAGTCGTCTACCCCGGCTGCGAGCATAATAGTATTGGATTGTATCCCCTATACACTCAGACAGTTGTATTTTCCTTTATTTTGGGTCTGGCTTCGGCCAGCTGGTTGTATTTGATTGGTGAGCTGGGAGAGACACATGTATTATTTGAGAGTTTCTTTTTGTACTTTTACTTTCCAGCTGATGTCTGAGATGTATTAGTTTTAGTTTAGCTCTGTTTTATGCTCCTTTATTATATCTTTTTATCTGAGCAGGTTACCAGCGCTTCGTGTACACAGAAAATTCTGTGTACATGGCGGATCTGTGGACGGGCCCGGGTTCTGGTTTACACCCGGGGCGTGACAGACAAAGCTTCGAACTTCGGTAACATTGGTTTGTTGGGGCCAATCTCTGATTGCTTCAATTTTCTTGGGGTCCACTGACACCCCAGTCTCGGAGATCACATGTCCTAAGAAAGCCACTTCTCAGAGCCAAAATTCGCATTTATTCAATTTCGCGAATAGCCTACGCTCCCGAAGCACTTGCAATACTTATCGAATATGCTCCTCGTGCTCTATGTCACTTCGGGAGTAGACCAAGATGTCGTCAATGAAGACTACTACAAACTGGTCTAGGAACGATTGAAAGACGCGATTCATTAGATTCATAAATGACGCCGGAGCATTGGTCAACCCAAACGACATTACAGTAAATTCATAGTGACCGTAACGCGTCCTGAAAGCCGTTTTATGGATATCCTCCTGCTTTATCTTTAACTGATGGTATTCCGATTGAAAATCAATCTTCGAAATTACCAAGGAACCTTGCAACTGATCGAACAAGTCGTCAATCCTCGATAGTGGATATCGGTTCTTGATCGTCACTTTATTAAATTCTCGATAATCCACACATAGTCGTAACGACCCATCCTTCTTTCTCACGAATAATACTGGTGCTCCCCAAGGGGATACACTGGGCCTTATGAAACCCTTGTTCAGCAAGTTCTACAACTGGGCCTTAAGCTTCTTCAACTCTATCGGGGCCATTCTGTATGGCGCCTTTGAAACTGGAGCTGTCCCAGGAACCAAGTCTAGAATGAACTCGATCTCCCGATCCTTCGGCATACCCGATAATTCCGCGGGGAATACATCTGGATACTCCTGCGCCACAGGAATATCTTCCACTGACTGTTCTTCTTTCCGTTCTTCCACTATGGTGGCTAGATAGGCCACACACCCACCGTTGATTAACTTCTTGGCTCGAGACGTGGAGACCGTCAAGGTGGCTACAAACCTTGTAGACGAACTCCTTTTGTCCCAAAAGGTGATTACTCAACTCTCGCAATCGATTGTGGCATAGTATTTCGAGAGCTAGTCCATACCCAACAGCACATCAAAATCTCATATTCGTCTCAGCACTAAAAAATTATTGGGACCAGAATGTGGCTTGCGCACGATCGGCCCCTTTGGGTGACCCTCCAGAGGTGTCGAAGTGCGTCGCGTGCCAACAATCAAGCGATCGGGCCGAGGAGGGATCCGCTCGGCCGGTTTCTCCTCTGGTAGCGTCTCACGACCGTTCGACTGAAGACAGCGGAATCGGCTTTATGGAGGTAGAGAAGGATCGCTGGTTTCGACTTAGATGAGTCGAACCGATTTAAGAGATAAATGTACGGCTGATGAGCCGATTGTAACGTTTAAGCACGAAAAACACCAATAAAGACATGACTGATTGGCTGATTTGTCACGCCCTGGGTGTAAACCAGAACCCGGGCCCGTCTACAGATCCGCCGTGCACACGGAATTTTCCGTGTACACAAAGCGCCAGTAACCTGCTCAGAAATAAGAGATAATAATAAAGAGCATAAAACAGAGCTGAACTAAAAACTAATACATCTCAGACTGAAGATGGAAATAAAATACAGTACATCTGTAAAAATAATACATCTGTCTCTCCTAGCTCACCAAAATGATACAACTAGCTGGCTAAAGCCAGACCCAAAAGTAAGGCACAACCGTTTGAGGAAAAGAAAAAGGGTACACCAACAGTCCAGCTAACTCGCTCATCCTGCCCCGAGGTCTATCTACTCAGCCGTCCTCTCTCCTCGACCCACCGCTGAAAGGCCAGCAGCACCCGCAGAAGACACCGTAAAACAAGGGAGAAGAAAAAGGGGAAAAGAAACATGGGGGTGAGAACTACTAGTAAACCAGTAGCCTCCCCTAGTGGGTAAAGCCTCAAACTCCGACGCACCCACTAGGTCTACCAGAGGCAAAAAGGAAGAAGAAGAGTGGTAAGCAATAAAACTGCTGAAAAAGGAAACTACCACTACTATGCCTCTAAATGCATCAGTAAACGAACCGTCCCGGTAACCCAATCTAACCGCCAGTAAAAACTGGTGACCCAATCATCACTCGGCATATAAAGCCACGCCGGTGTGATAGCAAAACTCCTGCTGCCGCCCTCATCATCGGGCAAATAAAGCCGCGCCGATGTGATAGCAAAACTCCTGCTGCCGCCCTCATCATCGGGCAAATAAAGCCGCGCCGATGTGATAGCAAAAACTCAATCACTGCCTGACCCCCACGCTCCGGAGGGGAACTCGAGGGGAGCGACCCACACGAGGAAAGTAACCATGTCATAAGTATCATAAAAGCAGGACTGGATCACAACTATACTCAAGTGGAACAAACCCCTCCACTAAAGAAAACCCCGATCCCCAATCTGATGCATAAACACACATACGGTCAACCGCCCAATATCCGCGGTTGCCGCAATACCCACCGTCAACAATCAAGCCCAACAACCGACACCCGGTCAACCGCCCAATATCCGCGGTCACCGAAATAACCCACAATCACAATCATGTCCCACATCCGACATCCAGTCAACCGCCCAATATCCGCGGTCGCCGCAATACCCCACAACCCATAATCAAATACCACCTGTCCCCGACCCCAAGGTCCCGGCTACACTATCCCGTACCCCTGCTCAAACCCGAGCAAACAAGAACCACCTGACTAAAGAATAAGGAGAAAAGAAGCAAGCATGGTTTCTCCTAAGTCAAGTTCCAACATGATAGTGTAGCGATAAGAAATGGCCAAACTAGATGCCCATACAAGCATGCAAAAGTCCAGAGGAGATAGAAAGAGTACAGATATCATTTTCTGACTTATGTTTAGCATGCTAATAGTTCCTGACATTCAATATAACATGATATCCCAAGTCCCATACCGTTCCCACATGAATAGCAAATATTAAACATATAAACCGCTATTCGTCCACAAATAACTATCCACCTATGCATGTCCAAAAATATCCCCAAGTGGTACCCACCATCCAGGTAAATTACATGGCCTCAATATCATAATCAATCCACATGCAAGGTTATGTGCTAACATAGCAATCCACATGTCCAAACCCACATGCATAATCCCAACCACGAGTGTTGATCAATCAATAAGTCCAATAATAGGATCTCTCTAATATTCCTAGTGAGTATGTCAGAAATAGATGGATATAGCAACCACCCACCTGGAAAAGCGCAATCCACAACTGTAAAAGTCTCCTCGCTGTCCAACACTCCTTTTTCTGCAAAACACCCAAAACTGCGTATCACAGCACCACACACACACACGGCGTACAATTAATCCAAATAATGTACAATAAGCCGCTGTTCAACAACCAATCCCGAGAATGGCTAAATTTTACCTACGAGATGAACTCGGAAAAATCCAGAAAAATAACCTCTGCGATCCTCGCGGCGAGCTGATCGAAACGAGTACTTGCACGTCCAAATCCGATACCTGTAGGCCAAGATACAAATAGAACATCGCCGTAAGCCAAAACCTTCACGAACACAAGCCTGCAGAAAATCAGTCCCAAAGAAGCTTAATTAACACCTTCAAAGAGTCCTCCAAAAATTCCGATAAAAATGCAGGTGTGTTCCTCACGAAGCGTAGATGTCGATCGAGTCCTCATACGTCTCATTCCGATGCCCGAAGACCGAGAAATCACAACAATACTCCACCGCTGTCCAAAACCTTACAGCGGTACAAAGGGTCAAAAGATACCTCGGGAACCATGCCAAAAACCCAAAATAAGGCAAAGTGATCAACATGGAAATCGAAGGCGTACCTCTCATGAACGTACTATCGCAAAAATCAGCTCAAAAGTCCATTGGGGTAGCTCAGAGGGTCTCGCGCACTGAAATGCGTCGGTAGAAGCCAAAATCGAAGGAGCGTCGAAGTGCGCTGTGTCGCAGAAAACGCCGATGTAGCAACCTCCAAAAATCCTAGAACTCCATCAAAGGGTGGAGGGGAGGAAAATGAAAAACTTCCCTTAAGAAAGCCCCTAGAGAAAAGGCCCAAAAAAAAAGAAAAAAGGCTGTGAAGGGCCTATTTATAGCCCAAGTCTACCCACCAAAAGATCTGGATTCGGGCGCCGGATTCGGGCGCCCGAATCCGGCCCAGGCCCGCTACTGTGCGCGCACGAAACCTTCCCGGCGCGCCACGTCACCCAACTCCGCGCCCCGCGCGCCCAGTGCACGCGCACCCGCCAATCACGGCGCGCCGCGTGGCGACGCGGTCCACGGCGGGGACCGTGGGCCGCGGTTCACGCCGGATCCGCCGGGTCACTGCGCCCGCTAATGAGCGGGCGACACGTGGCCCGGGTGGTCCATCGTGCGCCGCGGCGCCCCTGTCGCGCGTGCGTTGATCGGCCAATCCCTGCGCGCCACGTGTCACCGCCTCCACACGCTGCGCCCGGTGCACGCACCCGATGCACCCGCCGAATCCGAAGCTGCCACGTGTCTCCAGCGCGTCCAATGGGGAGCCGCCACGTGGCACACCCAACTCTGAACACCGCGCCCGTGCCTGCCCGCGCCCGCGCCGCCGCGCTCTGCCGCCTGCCGCCGCCGCCAGCGCTGCCCCGGCCGCCGGAACATTAACCCATGCCTTGAAATCCGTGTTTCCGCATCCGGGCTCCGAAAAATACAAGTAAATAGCCCATTTTCATCATTTTCGCGCGCCGAGTCCAAATTCGAAGTCCGTTTTGCCAAATTCTGCTTCTAAAATTTGTCAAAGGCATCCAGAAAGGTATTCTTAATCCAAATTTCGCACTGGGTCCAATCCTGAGGTCCGAATTGCGCACAAGCACCTCTAACACACCGAAAAAGCCTCCAGAAATCGCTGATCACACTGCAAAAGCTCTGTTCATCCAACAGTAATCCTCTTGCGGGAATTCAGGTCCTCACACGATTTACACTCTAAAGGCGAGAAAAGCAAGTAAAGACACGGCTGAGCCGGTTTACACTCTAAATGCAAGGATAAAGTCACGACCGAATGGTCGGTTTACACTTTATATTGATAAGAAGAAGAGGATACAAGTGGGGGAAAAGGGATAGAAGGATTACAATTAAGCGTACTCCTAGGAAAGTAATAAAAGCAAAAAAAAAAAGAAGTTAAGTTAACCTACTCCTAGATAAATGAAGAAGCTGGGGTGGTACCGGGCTTACGAGATTGCTGGACCCCGTTTCCTTTGATGGTTTGGGTATTTATTCACTTCCCGAATCGTGTTATTAGGCGCCGATTTGGATTATCGACACAAATTAGGGAAAGTTATCGTATATCCAACAACTTCTTCCTTTTGAGCCAAACGCCCTCACGTAGGATAGTAGTCGTTCCTCCGTCCAGGTTCATCCTCCAATCGTTGCGCTAGAGCGTAATTCTCGGCGCTTTCCGGCGCTGGACGTTGCTTGCCCTTCTGGGTTAAGCCCTTAATTGTTGTATCGAAGCATGATCTTTGGTGCTTCCCTTTGCTGGACGCTGCTTACCGCTTCGGGGTCTGTTATGAGATTCGTGCCTGAATCTCGCCTTCATTCTTTCCAAGATATTTCCTTTTGCAGTTTCGAGCAGCTGAGGATTGACCTTGACTTCGCCTCTCCCATCGCTTGATTGAGGGAGTCTGGTATCTTTCTTTGGTCGTTTCTCTTATCGGTCGATTCTCTTATCGGCTGACGCGTTTGGCCCATAGCCTTTGTCATGCCTTGTGCCTTTATGTGACCGAAATTGGTCCGAATCAGAATGCAGACCCTTCTTCGGTTGAGGTGTGCGCCTCGTACTATATTGCTACACACCTAAGACCAGCCTGAAACAAAGTACGGGTCTCTTCTTCTTCGGCTTGATTGACCGAAGGTTGATTTCGACTCCGCCTGCGTCGTCGACTGTTCGGGGACCCTTTACACGGTAGTCGATATCACACGATGTGATAACCTTTGCATCGGCTGCTTCTCTCATCAGTCGATGTCTTCACCCGATAATGTATTGCATGCTACAGGCTTCCGTGCTCGGGGCTGCTCACAAGTCCTTCCTCATTGCCTCAAACTTCTGTCGGCTGATGTTTTTCAACCGATGGTTGACACCTTGTGTCGCTTCTTCTCGTGGCAGAAAATTCTGGTCTCAACAAAAATCTACTAACATAAACCAATCGCCTATTCGCACGGAACAAGCGGGAATGTACTCGGTGACCTTAGCAACACCATCATCAGCATCATCCCCTACTCCACACAACAGAGATCGGGAGCCCCACCTTCTTACTCACAAGCAAATCGAGCTCAATCTTTCTGCTCCTCGGACAGGAGACAACAGTCGTAGAGCGGTCGGGTCTACGTCACGCAGGTCAAGGATTCTTCTGCGGCAGATCTTGTAGTGGCAAGTATCATTTTATTATCTAGCATTAAAGTACGTGCATTATTTGATACCAATACATCGTACATTCATTAGTAGAGCATTCACATCATTGAATGGACTAAAGGTAGGACGATTATCACGTACACGAGAGGTTCAGATTCCCGATCATATTTTGAATATGGAGGAGTGTTGTTGGCCTTGTCCTGTGCAGTTGGGATCATGGATCATACCGGCAGACCTGTTGGTCCTACGGCAACTGTGAGATTTTGATATAGTGCTCGGGATGGACTGGCTGGCGAGGTACTTCGCGATGATTGATTGCGTGGCGAGGATGGTGACCTTTTGCGAGCCTTGTCACGAGGAGTTTGTCTACCGAGGATGCTAGAGTATTCTTTTCGCCATGACGATCTCGACGTCCTAGGCGAGGCAGATGATAAGGAGGGGATATGTAGCCTTTTTGGCGAGTGTTGTAGAGGTGCCTACGGTGGCACCAGGACTCGAGGGTATTCTTATAGTCCGTGAGTTCTCGGATGTGTTTCCCCCGGAGTTGTTGAGTATGCCACCGGATAGCGAGATTGAGTTTATGATTAACGTAGTTTCTGAAACTGCGCCAATCTCGAAGGCACCCTACTGAATGGCGCCGACTGAGCTACGAGAGTTAAAGGCGCAACTTCAGGATTTGTTGGAGAAAAGTTTCATTCGACCTAGTGTTTCGCCTCAGAGAGTGCAGTGTTATTCGTAAAGAAGAAGGATGGTTTACTTTGGCTTTGTATTAATTATCGAAAATTGAATAAAGTGACCATAAAAAATAAGTATCCTTTGCCGCACATTGATGACCTTTTTGATCAGCTGCAAGGATCTTGTATCTTCTCGAAAATTGATATGCAATCAGGTTACCACCAGCTGAAGGTGAAGGCCGAGGATATCTTCATGATGACATTTAAGACTCGGTACGGGCATTATGAGTTTACAGTCATACCTTTTGGATTAACCAATGCCCCTACCGCATTCATGGATCAAATGAATAGAATTTTTCAGTCATACTTGGATCGATTTGTTGTGGTGTTTATTGATGATATCTTGACCTACTCTTGAAGTGATGCTGAGCATGAGAAGCACTTGAGGATTGTGCTACAACTTTTGCGAGAGAGAAAGTTGTATGCCAAGTTTAAAAAAAAGTGCGAGTTCTTGCTTCAGGAGGTTGCTTTCTTGGGCCACGTGATTTCAGATGCTAGAGTGGTAGTTGACCCAAAAAAGATTGAGCCTATTCAGGATTGGCCCAGACTGACGACGATTACTGAGGTGCGCAACTTCATGGGTTTTGTTTGATATTAGCGTCGGTTTGTGGAAGGTTTTGTGAAGCTTTCCACACCCCTCACTGGTTTGATCCGTAAAGGAATTAAGTTTATTTGGAGTGAGGATTGCCAAAGGAGCTTTGAAGAATTAAAGCACATATTGATGTCAACTCCTATCCTTTTCCTCACCATTATGAGGCAAGGATATGTGATCTTTAGTGATGCATTGCATAGTGGATTTGGATGCGTGCTGATGTAGGAGAGTATAGGGTAATTACTTATCTTTCCGGCAATTAAAGGATTATGAGAAGAACTACCCTACCCATGACTTGGACTTTGTCGCGGTTATTTTTGCGTTGAAGCTTTGGCGGGATTACCTTTATGGGGAGCATTATGAGATTTACATCAATCACAAAAGTCTCAAGTACCTGTTCACACAGAAGGAGCTGAATTTGAGACAACGCCGGTGGTCGGAATTGTTGAAGGATTATGATTTGAGTATTCTCTATCACCCCGGCAAGGCTAATGTGGTGGCGGATGCTTTAAACAGAAAAATCGTGCAGAGTCTAAGCATGATGATCATAGAACAGGCACCCTTGCTTGAGGAGATGAGATGGCTCAGCTTGGAGGTAGTATCCCGTGGGGCATCTGCGCGACTGATGTCCCTAGTCGTACAACCCACTCTATTGGATCTGATCAGGGAGAAGTATAGTGTGGACCCCCAGCTTGTTCGGATTCGAGAGCAGTGTGCGAGTTGTTAGACCGGGAATTTCAAAGTTGACACATCGGGAGTATTGTGGTACAGGGACCAATTTTGTGTGCCTATGGATATAGAGATCCGAGAAGAGATTTTGAGAGAGTCTCATTATACACCTTATACCATTCATACTGGTGGTATTAAGATGTACAAGGACCTGAAGGCACATTTTTGGTGGAACGGTATGAATGGTATGAAAAGAGATATTGACAGATATGTGGCTTAGTGCTTGATTTGTCAGCAAGTAAAAGTAGAACATCGAGTACCCGCTAGCAAACTTCATAATCTTCCAATCCTATAGTGGAAGTATGACCATATCACTATGGATTTCGTCATGGGATTAACGAGGGCACATGGCGGTTTTGATGCAATCTGGGTGATAGTGGACAGACTGACCAATCCTGCCCACTTTCTTTCAGTTCAGTCTACATTGTCACGGGAGAGACTCGCTCAAAAATATGTGGATAAGGTAGTGAGGTCACATGGAGTGCCTACTTCGATAGTATCATATCAGAACCCGAGATTTGTTTCGAATTTTTGGAGGAGCTTACAAACAGTCTTGGGAACCTAGTTACATTTTAGCACCTCTTTTCACCCACATACCGATGGACAGTCGGGGCAGACTATTCAGATCTTGGAGAATATGCTCAGAGTTTGTATCCTAGACTTCGAAGGAGGGTGGTATAGGAGCTTATCTTTGGTTGAGTTTGTGTACAACAACAGCTATCAAGCGAGCACCAGATGGCTCCGTTTGAAGTGTCGTATGGATGCAAGTATCGATCACCTCTACATTGGAGTGATGTGGGTGAAAGAAAGACTTTGGGTCGGGATTTTACGTAAGAAACAAAGAAAAGGATCAAAGTTGCACGACGACATCTCATTATAACCCAAAGCAAACAATGGAGTTATGTTGACACTAGGCGGCGAGACCTAGAGTTTCAGATTGGAGATCATATTTTCTTGAAAGTCTCACCATCTAGGATGATCTGGAGGTTTGGAGTTCGCGGGAAGTTCAGCCCGCGTTTCATTGGTCCTTTCGAGATTTTGGAGCGAGTTGGACAGGTGGCTTACAAGATTGCTTTTCTACCATGTCTTGCTGGTGTCCATGATGTCTTCCACGTCTCAGTGTTAAGGAGATATGTTTTTGACTCGTTGCACGTGATTAATTTCACTCCACTTGAGATCAGTGAGAATTTGAGATACAAGGAGTGTCCGATGTGGATTCTTACTCGGGAAGTGAGAGAATTGCGCAGCCGCGCCATTCAATATGTTAAGATTTTATGGAGTCATCACGTGGAGCAATCACGAGGAGCTTGAGGCGGTGATGCTGGACTCCTGCCCTTACCTTTTTTTAGAGTTCTTCTTAAGATATATTCTGGTTTCGAGGACGAAACTCTTTTCAGGGGGGGTTGTGGACACCCGAATCCTAGCCGACGAATTGACTTCATTGTTAGCAGCTTAACGACACCTATTTCGAGTGTCGGGATGAGTCAAAGATGTTTGCACGCAAAATGGACGCAAAAACGGACTCGGAGCACGAATTTGGGCCAAAACTTTGGTTTCGGTGGATTCAGGCGCTCGAACAGGGGAATCCGGGCGCCCGGTCTTGCGCGGTTGACTATTGTGTCACGCCCCGAGACCGCCAATTTGGACAGTTCGGGCGCGCCAACAGACCCGCCAATCGGGCATGACCTTTCAAAACCCGAAAGGAACAGTTTAAATCCAACAATCACAGTTTAGTGTAGCGGAAGAGTGAACCATTAGAGAACTAACTATGAATGCAACTTTCATTCATTCATGCATATAGACAAAAATGAAGGTAAAGCACTGAGCTAACATTAGCCTAAAGTGTCATACAATCTCTTTACATGGTTGGAACTTAAATATTACATCATTCTTTACAAAATGAACTTGAACGTAAAAGTTATACATATTTTCCTCACTACAAGTTCGCTCAAAATAATAACTCTCCAAAAACCTGCGGGCGACTCTAGACTGCTAGGTCGCTAATCTGCCGGGCCCTTGCCCCTGTCGCGCGCCTCGCCTGACGTACCTGGACCTGTGGGATGTCACCCAAGGAGTCTGAGAACTACGACCGAGTTCCCAGTGGGTTCAACCACCGAGCAAAAATGCCCTGCAACACTTAGTCTAATGGAAGCAATAAAATAAAGAACAACTATAATATTTAAAGCTGTAAACTACTCACATCAACTAAAATAACTATGCACCTACCACTTTACAGTTCTGACCATTTGAGGGTACTATTCTAACCAAAGTCCAACTTGGCTGTTCACTTTTCTTTTCTTTATGTTTTAGTTAAAGTTACTAATTCCCTCGGAAGTTTCTGCCCAGCGGGCCCCAGCCCGGTAGTCAAGCCACCATAAGACAGAAGCTTCTAAGGTTGCCGATAACACCCGCGAGTGTTACCCCGCCCCTACGGGAGAATGTGTCCTTCGAGTCGCCACCAACCTGGGAGAGGGCACTGCCCTTTATGTCCGCTCTTGGTGCGCCCGGGGAGAGGGCAAGCCCTTTACGTCCCGCAGAATCACATTACACCCCCGCAGGTGCGATCGTTTCATTCTCTTTTCTTTTATTTTCTCTTTCTTTCCTCTTGGCACCACGGCCTCAATATGCATCAAGTCCTTGACTTTTCTTTATTCTCAAGGAAATTGCTTTCATTTTCTTTTCTCATTGAGCCTCTGGCTCCTATTGCCACTGGCAATTTCATTTATCATATCAATCAACTTTAACACATTTACTTTTGAACCACTTTCTTGTTTAACATCTTCATTACCCTAGGTCTTGCCTCAAGGTAACAATAAGCCCCTTGGACTTAAATTCCATCTCTTACTTTCTCTATTCGAGTTGAAGTTAAAGTAAAGATTGATTTGCTCGACTCCCTAATAACAACTCTAGGGATTTATCCATTTCCAACTCCAACCTCAAAATCCTTAGAGACTCAACTCTAAGCTTAACTTTAATTTAGACATTGCCACTCGTGAAACCCTAAATTGATGCCACACAGTGAACTTTACACTAGGTTTTTCTCCTAGGTTAATTATCCATCATCAAGCAATTTATTTCTTATTTGACACTAAACTTTATTTAAGTGCTTCGAGTCCAAAAACAAGAGAACAAGGGAGGAGGTCACCCCTGTTCGGATAGTATTCCCCACCTCTTGTGCTTCCCTTTGCAAAAGGAGTGGTGTCGGTCTCCCGCTTCCGAGAAGCCCCCCCCCCCCCCCTTGTAGCTTCTTGGGTTGGGGAGAGGGAAATGAAGGAGGAGAGGAAGTGGTAGATGAGAGCTTCCTCTTGGATCCTTCCAATCTTCCCTGCAGGTTTCCTCAAGCTCCAGCCCAAGCCGAGGTGAAATCCGACGCTATCGCCGCTTCTCTTTCCCGCTCGTGCGCTCTCTTCAATCGCTCCCTGCTTCGAACCGAGAAGAGGGAGAGAGGGTTGTGTTGTGTAGTGAATGGAAGAGAGAGAGAGGGAGAGAATTAATATCTGTAAGGGGTTGGTGAGAAGCGAAATTACCATCCCACCCCCACTGAAAGTGAAATGACCACTCTATCCCTGCATTCTGGAGGCTGAGTACCGGTACACGGGTTTCCAGTACCGGTACTCAAGCTCAATTTTTCCCTGCGTACATTGAGTTCCGGTACCAAACTTCGGGTACCGGTACTCAAGCCAAATTAAGTTTGGCGTACCGGTACACGACCCTCAGTACCGGTACCCAGGGACTTAGAAACTTTTCCATGCTTTTTCCCAAACCGAGGCTCTCGGGTTGCTGTCCCAACCATTTGGTTCCGGTACTCATTAGTGAGTACCGGTACCCAATGCTCCAGATTGCTTCCTTAAGCTGAAGCTTCGATTTTCGAGCTCCGCCAAGTCACTTTTCTATCCGAAGGCTCCGGCTTCGATCCGAAACATCCCAAACTCATTTATATTTATATTTTAAACATGCTACAGTCGTTTTCACCGCACCACGCTATTTCGCGGGATCGGTGCACTACATATTGACTGGATGATAGCAATTTGAGTAGTCAGGTGCAGGCGTCCGGATCTTCGGGGACTGCTCGAAAGTGAATTCGGACCCCAACCTCGTGCGTATCGGTTGGGTTTGGCACGTGACAACTTTTTCCTGTCTTGCCATCGTTGATTTGAGGTTTCGGGCGCATACTTCTGGACATCCGGTTGTTTTCGGACGCACGTGCGGGGCAGCAGACCACTTCGTAGGGAATTTGGAGTTTCGGGCTGTGCGATTCAGGTGCTCCTGGAGGTTTCCGGCTCCCAAAATTGCTTTTTGACTGGATAGACAACAACTTCTTATATTAATCCAAGGGCCCATTCTACTCCATGGTTTTGGCTATTTAAGGATTCCCTGCGGCCTCAGTGAACTCTTTTACCTTCTCCAACTTCAGAGGTGAGTTTTTGGCTGAGTCTTGAACCTCTTTCTCCATCATATTCCTCCATTAGTCACCTTGGAAGCTCTCCAACAGCTCCTGGCAGCAGTAATCACTTGGCTTCCTCTTCTTCCCATGAGCTCTAGGAGTGGAATCTTAGCTTAAAACTTCTTAGGAGGCTTCTTCTTTGTTGGACTCGAAGTTTGGAGCTGGTAGAAGGTTTTCTTGCATCCATATACCAAGTATTTATGGATTTCTTGAAACTCTTGTGACAATGCTGAGTTTCTTGGACATGTTGAGATTTTTATAGAATTTCTTTGGTTTTCTCTTTTTGAGCTGACCTTTGAAGTGGATGGGGATATTCTTGACTTCATTTTGAACAAGTGGGGACCTTGTTTCTGTTATTTGGAAGGTATGTTGTAGGTGAATTATGGTTTTTCTTTGGCTCAACAAGCCAAAAACCTGCATACAAGATTTTTGATTTTTTGAGCACTTAGTCATAGATGTAATTTCGTGGTATTTATTGAGTTTTTATGATATATTAGGAGCTTGGATACATTCTCAGAGTTGTGGTGAGCATCTTTCCTATTTACCTTGTGATTTGGCTGAATTTGATCCCCCAAATTAGAGAAACCAGCATAATAGAATTCTATAGTTTCTGGACAACACTGAGAATATTGGACTTTTCCTATTGTTTGGGGCTTTGTGGCTATAATTTAGAGGTTCTTGGGTGTTCCTAGGGTAGAAAGGAACCTATAAATTAAGTTTGAGCCATCCTTTTGAGGTATGTATTGTTGAATCTCCATCTTTACTTACCGCTTATTGTTTGTTGGAATTTCTGGGCTGAAATTGATAAGATTTTATTTTGGCTCGATTCGATAGGGATATTTGGAGTTTTAGTGATCTTTTTGAAGGTTTGGGATTTGAAACACGCACACGCTAAGTTTCATCGTGATCGGAGGCTGGATCGACACATTTCAGATGGGTTGAACAAATACATCTAAACTTGTCCTGCACATTAAGTTTACCAAATTCCATCATAAGAAGTATATGATTCCTTGTTATTAACTATTGATTAAATCATGCTTAAACATATTGATTGACATCAATAACAGAATCTATCTTGTTTGAGACAATTGTATGAGTTGTATGACCATCTAGATATGATATTTCTTCTATTTACACTCTCTTTTGCTTGGAATTGAATTTAGGAGAAAACCTTTTCTTTTCTTGCCTTGTGGTTCATATTTGATCGGGGTTTTGAGTATGAGTTGGAGATAGTGTAGTTGTTCACGAGTCGGGGTAGGATAGCACCGGATTGTTGGACTCTTAAGATGTTCGGTAGCCGTGAATTTTGGACGGTTGGACCGAGTAGTTTGTTATGCATCTGTTTGAGCTGGGATTTCATCATAGTGGTTAGGGTCATCCACTTTGGTCATGAGTTCGATTTTAACCTGCTACATATTCGACCTGGTTACTTTCCCTCGAGCGGGTTGCTCCCTTCGAGTGCCACTCCGGAGTTAGGCGGCTT
Organism: Tillandsia leiboldiana; assembly: GCA_029204045.2. Taxonomy (NCBI): domain Eukaryota; kingdom Viridiplantae; phylum Streptophyta; class Magnoliopsida; order Poales; family Bromeliaceae; genus Tillandsia; species Tillandsia leiboldiana. Next base: position 37,739,277 of record CM055063.1, on the reverse strand, counting down.
GGTTTATTTTGGGTATAGTTTCACGTCGGCGATTCACGGGTTGTTTGTGAGATCAAATGTGATGTTAGTGCAGGCGAGACTTGGCTTCGTACCGGCCTGTTGATTGGGTTATTCTTGGCGGTATTGTAGTTGATGCATACATCCGTATTATACTGTTCATTCACAGCATCAGAGATATAGTAGTGACATATTTATTTCTGTTCAGCAATTTACTTTTCCCTGCTCTTACAGCTTTCTCCTATTTTGCATCTGCTAGACTTAGTGAGTAGGTTAGAGTTATCGGTGACGTATCCACCGAGAACTACTGATTTTTAGTAGTTCTCACACTTTTTATTGGCCCACGTTTTGTAGAGTCCTCTGCAGCTGTAGTAGTAACAACGGATCAAAATAAGGGGATCGCGAGTTAGATTTCCTTTCAATTTTTAAGGGTTGTGGCTGTTGACCCGATGTTATTTTAATTTTCTGGCTACTGTACTTTTGGGTCTTGCTTCTTGCCAGCTTTCCGTATTATTATTATTACTTATGAGAGATGTATTTTTTATCTTAAAGTTTTATGGTATAGTTTAGTCTGATGTTTATCTTTAGTTTCAGCTCTATTTTATTCTGTTGTACGGTTTTTTATATTTGAGTAGGTTACTGACGCTTCGTGTGTGCGGGACTTTCTGTCTATACGACGGATCTGTTGGTGGGTCCGGATTCTTGTTTACCTACCGGGCATGACACAAATAGTGACGAAAGCAAAAAAAAAACTTGCATATTCCACATGTGGACAAAAATAGTGACGCTGTATGTCCGCAGCTATCAACCGTAAGCCTCAAAATGTGTGATTCGTAGGTATGTATAGAATTGCTATATGTATTTTAGGCGGAAGGACATTTTGGTCTGTTTACTAAATGTTTGGATTGAATTTGAAAAAAAATTAAAAAGTGGACCGGTTTTGCAAAATCACAAAATTAGTTGATTTTAATTTATTTATTTTTTTTTTTTACAAAAATTATTATTTTTTATTTTGATTTTGATTTTGATTTTTTTTAAAAAAGGCCTAAGATTATTTTTAAAAGGAAAAAAAATATTCAAACTCACTCCCAATCCTACTCTGACACCATATTACCGCGGTGGCGAGTGATTCTCGCCCCTTACATAAATCGCCCCTCACATAAATCGCCCCTCTAAGCCGTCCCTCTCTTCCTCGGAATTCTCCGGCGCGGGAAAAAGGACAAGATTTCCCGCTATTTCTCTCCAATCTCATCCAACCCTGGTGGATGCGAGATCGACGAACCTAACCCTAATTCTTGAGTAAGGTTTTGTGCTCGCCCTCTTCCGATTAGGTAGATCCAATGGAGGAGGGGACGGCGGCGGCGGCGGCGGCGGCAGAGGAGGAGATGGCAGTCACTCCGTCGCCTCCTAAGGCGAAGAGGCCTCGGAGGTCCGTCCAATCGAAGCTCTCCTGGGCCGTGCCCAAGGCTGGTGCGGTTAATGGCGTCGAGGCTGTGGAGGTGGAGGCGGAGAGGGAGGAGATTGTAGGGTGCGAGGAGGAGAACAGGGAGAAGAGGAAGAGGAGAGGGGTCAGGACAGGGAAACCTGAAGCTGGAACCACCACAAAGGTACTCTTTGTTTTATTATTATTGTTATTATTATTTTAAAATTCTTTTGATGTTGAGGTTTTCTAGTTAATTCATTAGCGTGTGATATGTTCCCTATCTATATTGAATTACACGCAATTCGTTCTTTTAATTTTTTACCGTTAGGGTTTTTGTTTTTTGGAGTAATTAAGAATTTCAATTGAACTTAAATTATTTTTGTTTTCTGATTTATTCCTGCTTGGCCACGCTACTAGGTTCTATAGATGTTTTCTGAAGGAGTTTGAAATAGCTTTTACATGGTGAAATTTCGGTAGCAAACGAATTCTTTTCTCATGATGTGTATTGAGAGACACTTGAGTTTTTATATGTTAGCAGTTTTCTTGATAAAGTTCTGCATGCTGGGGCAAAGTTTGGAAAACTCTGAATAATTGAACTCATAGTATGTGGTCAATGATGTACATTTGAGATTTTAAATTGAATAGGTCTGCATTACTTGCTTCCATGTGTGCGGTTCTGATTCCACTTCAAGTCTTGTTCTCCTCCCATCAAAAATCAAACTTTATGAAGATGTTTATTTCACTGAGCTGGAACATTGGAGGAATCCTCTATATTGTTTATAAAATGTTCGACATTCTCAACTCTTAGGCATCTTAGAATACCATTGGTACCCAATGGGAATGACTTTTACATTGGAACAAAACACATGAACCCGTAAGCCCTTTACACCCTCTCGACTTAAGTTGCTTCTAACAATTTCACCAGTTCAAACAGAAAATGTAGGGCATTTCAAGAGTGTTACAAATTGGTGAAATGATCAGGCCCTAAGAGTTATCTTCGTCCAACCTAAACTATTGTTGGGCATTAGTAGAAAAAATATGCTTGTCCTTCCTCATTGCTTTTCCAGCCATATCGATGAGAAACCTGGGGCTCCTCTTAAATGTATCAGTGAAAGCTAGTTGTGTGCTATGAATACTGGATTTTAGAAGGTGTATTTTTCTACTTTGTGAACTTCTATATAATTCCTCTGTAGAATTTGTTAGATTGATTTTTCTATAGAAATGTTGTCTGATTAAAGCTGTTATTATCTATTATTAGGAAACCTTCAAGCTATCTCCACGAAAGAAAATACATCCATTTTTTGCATGTTGGGGGTCAAGCAATAGAGTATTGGAGAGTCAAAACCTCATGGAAGTTGAGGGCAGTCATTTGCTTCGTCTTGGTGGGAAGGACTTTGTTTCCTGCCCTCCTATACATGTTTGTGACAAATCAAAGGTACTCAATTCGGTTCTTCTAATGTGTCCAAATAAAAATGCACATTATTTATGACGTAGTGGTTGCCATGTAAATTTATAAATTTAGCTGATAATGAGAAGCTTGTTCCTTTTGTTCTTGTAGTGTTATATCTCATTGGATTGGAACAATTGGATATTCAAGGATGGATCTCCTCTTGAAAGTGCTTTTGTGGTTTCTAATGCTGCAGTTAATTCTTTAACACTGGTGAGTGCTTGTCATAAAGAGCTACACTTGGATCAGTTGTCAGATTCAGGAAAAAGAGGGCTCCTGCTTCATGGTGGCTATGATCTTACCGCCAGATGTGATCGTTGTATGGGTAGTTTGGAGAACGAGCACCAGGATAGTACACTTTCTGATAGGTCAAATGAACTTTCAAACTGGCCTTGAAATAAATAATATACAACTTTCAATAATATTCTAGAGATTGCTTCTTTTTTTTTGCACTAGTACTGAAAATGTTGTATGATTTTTTTTTTTTCTTTTGAACAACTATGGTGTACGCTTTAGTTGGATTCATATTACCTCCTGTGGTGCCATTCCTTATTTAGTGCTCTACTGCTAAGCTTGCTACACTTATCGATATTAACAAGAGACCTTATCTAACTGGTTTACATTGTCTTGTTGTAGTGCATTCTTTTGCAGTATCTTAACAAATTATAATTAGAAAGGGTTGAGAAAGAATGCATGGTAAATTTTTCGATGAGTTTTGAGTACAAAATTTGTTGTATTATATCAACTTAAGCTGTTCAGTTTTAGATGTTGGCCATATCACAATATGTTATCTAATTAGTTACTTAATTGTTGTTCTGCTTGCAAACTTTTTCTAAGTGTATTATTGTCCCTGCTGCTTGTTAATACCGAATTCATAGTGGATGAATCTTTTTGAATGTTATTATTCATACCTTTCCTGTTTTGTTAAATTTCCTGATATTGTTAGGATATAGTCAGGTTGCTTCGTTTTTCATTTGACATTATATCCCCCACATTAGCTTGAAGTATCTGGCTTTTGAATCAAAATTATCAGAAGTGACGTCTAAAACATTAGATATGAACATATTCTGTTTATTTTGATATTATTCTCTATCATGACAGAAAATCAGTCTTGGGTTAGTTTTGCATGTCGGGTAATTCTAATATTTTTATTTGCTTCCTTTTGGATCATTTTAGCTGTAATTTTTCATAGATGTATCATGTGTCTTAGCCACTTTGTTCCGAACCATTTACATACATAGGTTTCGACCTTTGACGAAATGAACATATGTTTTCATTCTATCTTAGAATATTTTCCTCATCTATGCTTACATCATTTACTAAATGTTGCAGTCATTGGCCTGAATGTAGTCTCTGGACCAATAAGTACCAGCCTGAAGATTCCTCTCAGGTGATCCCATTGCTGTGTTTTTTCCAAGGATTTAAGTGCTGTGGCACGGGTTGTACTGAAAACTTGCCGGCACAGTACGACACGGTGCGTGCCGGGCCGTACTGATGAGTGCCGGTTACAAAAAATACATGTGTGCCGACACATAACGGCATGAAATATTTATTTTCTTAGCAACAAAATTTTCTAATTGCTTATTGTGTATCTTTATCAAATATTTTGAACTTTATTGAGAAAATTACTTAATAATTTAAAGAAAAAATATTTTTGAGCTGTGCCATCAGCACGAGGCTGTATCGTGCCGGTATCTTGTTAGCATGATACGGCACGGTAGATACGGCCCGTGCCGATGTATATTTAAATCCTTGGTTTTTCCTGTATATGGTGCTTATGCTTTAACATTTGGAGTTCATGACATGTTGGGCATAATCTAGGATTCTGGGGGGGTATTATAGTTGTAGGATTGTTTTCACTGTTTCATTTGGTTGTAGAAAACATTCCATCTGTTGTGGCAGCTCTTCTGATATTCTTACTTTATCTTGTTGGTATTTCAGGTATGCGGAAATGGTGAATCTATAAGGTTCCTCAGCGAATGGCTTAAAGCTTGGTATGAAAGAGGTCGCCGAAAGAGTAATAACTGTAAATATGATGAACATATTGTTGATGAAGATGTTGAAGATAACTTATATGAATGTGGATCTGATAGCGATGACATCAATGAGGCAGATCTTACAAATGTGCTTTTAATTACAGGACCAGTTGGAGTATGTACTCACTTAGAGGACTTGTATATCTAGATGCTTGACATTGCTGCTCTTGCTATATATCTCTTATTGCAAGTTGAATTTGATGTTGTTTACGATGTGAATAACTTTGTACTGTTCTACTTTTGCTGAAGAATCTCAATTCAGAACAATGAGCTATCCTTTAATTTATTTTAAATTGGAATTTTCATAAATCAATAGTAATATGCATCTGAATGTTTTCTTCATCCTAGTGCAACTCTTAATTAATTTTTACTCCATGGCATTTTAGTTAAATTCCCTATGCTGAAAATGAGAATGGTAAATTGAAATTTTCTTTTTTCAAGTTATTAGTATACGTTGAGAGTGGATTGCATTAAAAAAAAGATTTTATTCATTTTCTAATTGCCTGTAATTATTTTATTTTATTTTTTTTACTGCAGAGTGGAAAATCTGCTGCAGTTTACGCTTGCGCAAAAGAGCAAGGGTTTCAAGTAATTGAGGTACTACTGATATTTTTGCTTTCCCTAACCAACTATTTTTGTGCTAAATTAGTTGTTCAATATTTTCAGTGGTCATTATTTATATGTTATCTTGAATTGTCAACACTACAACTCAACAGATTCCTATATATTCGTTATATTTTTGACCTGACATTGTTTTCAATTAGCACTCAATTATGAGTTGTTGAAGTAACATGTTGATTAACATTTTGCAAAATGTAATAAGCCATGATTACCGCAAAATAGTAAATTTATCACAATATTTGAACACTTTAAATGCACACTAATGCTTATGCTGAATGTGGCAAGCCTGTTCACTATTGGAGTTGACATTTTACATCAAAATATATTTGATTGTATGTCACACTCGGGCGCGGAAGCTCAATCATGGGCATGAGCAGACTCGCCACGTGGGCAGAGTTTCTCCTGTGTGTGCACAATGTTGGAGAATAAAGCGCCTGCTGTTTATCAGATTATCACATCGCAAGATGTAGTAATGCTGTTGTAACTTGTAGAAAAACCCTCAACAATCAATGCCTACAAATCAAGCAAAAAAAAATATTTAACAAAAAAAGTTTGCTGATAAAAGAATTTATATTGATGCCAACAAAAGGCATGGAACCTAAGCAACTAATCAACAAGTTTTATGGAATGGGAATAACTTACATTAGGATTTATCTCTTATAAAGCCTACACTAGTGCACAACAAAACACCCAACATAAAAAAAAAAGAAATTTCCCTTTATATATGTAATAAGAAGCACATAGTGTTTAAGATTTTGAGAGGGAGGGAGAGAGACACAACATAAAAAAAAAAGATGAAATTTCCCTTTATATATGTAATAAGAAACACATATAGTGTTTAAGATTTTGTGAGAGAGAGAGAGAAAGAGAGAGAGAGAGAGAGAGAGAGAGAGAGAGAGAGAGAGAGAGAGAGAGAGAGAGAAGGAATGAATGGCTTCACTGTGCTTGTCGGAGCTACCTTGATATTATAGAAAAGTAAGGATTCAATTTCGAAACAAAGAGGCAACCACACATAGTATTTTCCTCAAGATAATCCCTCGACTTGGGATAACATACAATCATGTCAAAAATTCATTATAGGGTAGGATACTTGTTCCCAACTCTCGACATCACGTTGTTTGCAGCAACGTACCTATTAAGAGAAAAGGAGAAGTATCAATCAATCCATTGGCAACAATCTGTTGGAGACACGATACAACACTAGATACAGGCTTCGGGTAAGCTCTCACGGGCTTAGGTAACCTTAGGTTTCGTGTCCGTTTAAAATCTACCTCTTTGATGCCAACTTAATCTATTACGACCTTGCATGGAAGCTCAATAAGGCGTGCGAGCAGACCTGCTATCCAAACTGATGCATAACTAACTACTTGGTCTAGTCGTCCAAAATCTACGGCTACTGAACATCTCAAGAGTCTAATAATCCGGTGTTATCCCATCTCGACTCGAGAGTAATCACACTATCGCTAACCTATGCTCATAACCCCGAGCACAAAGAACCACAAGCAAGAAAATAAAAGTTTTCTCCTAGGTTCAATTCCATGTATAGACAGTGCAATAACAAAAATATCCTATCTAGATGGCCATACAACTCATGCAATTGTCCACAATAAGATAGGTTCAGTTTAGGATTCAATCATCAAGGTTTAACATGATTTCATTAAGAGAGAACAACAAGGGATCATACACTAATGCTGAAATCTAGCAAACATAGTGTGCAGGGTAAAGCTCGATGTACACAATCAACCCACCTGTAGAGCTAATCCAACTATGGATCGCAACGAAACTCGGCGTGCACGTGTCTTAGGTCCCCAAGTACCAAATGGATCAATAAAATCCTAAGGATTCCTGTCGAATCGACTCAAAACGAAAACCAATCGAATTCAACCCAAAATTCCAGCAAACAATACCTTAGTTTGGCAAAAATGGAATTCAGTGATACATACCTCAAATCAATAGCTCCAAATTAATTCATAGGTTCCCCTCAACCTCGGGAACGCTTAGGAGCCTTCAAAACACAATAGTAAGGCTCATATTAAATCCAATCAAGGAAAACTCCAGTTGTTGTCCAAAATTGCTTTTGCTATAGCTGAGTTTGAAGCCCTTACTGTTGCGGAGACAAATCCTGAGTTTGAAGCCCTTACTGTTGCGGAGACAAATCCGATGAAATCACAGGGCAACAAAGGGGAAGGAAAGGTTCAAGACATTTCTGAGGATGCCTCCAAACTCCTAATCCATCAAAAGAAACCCATAATTATCATGAAATTACAACTTAAAGTCGATCAAAGGCTCGAGAACACTAAAATCCCAGAATTCTGTTTCTCAGTTATTAAGCTCAATGGAAATTGAAATTTACTTAAAACCAATCTCAAAATCAGCTGAAACAAAGTTTTCCTTTGCTCAAAATAAAGTCAAGATCATCCCCATCCACTTTAAAGTTAAGCTCAAAGAGGAAAATCCAATTTTTTTTTATAAAAATCTCAACTTGTCCAAAAACCAGCAACCGCCACAAGAACTTCAAGAAATCCATAAACACCTGGAGTTTGGATGCAAGAGAACCTTTCATAAGCTCCAAACTTTGAGTTCTACCAGTGGAGAAGCTTCCCGAGAAATTTCAAGTCATGAAACAACTCCAAGAGCTCAGCAGAAGAAGAACTATCCCAGAGGTCACTCCAGCTAGCTGCTAGTTGAAGTTCCCAAAGTGAGTAATGGTGGAGGAACAAGGAGATAGGGCTCAAGACTTAGCTAAAATAGAGATTTCTGGAGTTGGAGGAGGAAAAGGACCTCAGGGGGACGCAGGGGCTCTTTTATAGGTGATTTGGTCGGATAAAATAAGCCCAGGGAACAACATAAAAAGTTGCTGTCCATCCAGCAAAAATGCAGTGTCGGACGCCCGGAACTCATTTCGGGCGTCCGAAATTCCAGACCAAAACCCGCCGGCCCAAGCTAAGCTCTCTGGGACTGCGCCCGAAAACTTTCGGGTGCTCGGACCAAGGATTTAAGTCCGTGGCACGGGGTCGTGCCGAAAACTTGCCGGCACAGTACTTGTTGGGCTGTGCCGATGAGTGCCGGTCGCAAAAAATACATGTGTGCCGACACATAATGGCATGAAATATTTATTTTCTTTAGCAACAAAATTTTCTAATTGCTTATTATGTATTTTTATCAAATATCTTGAACTTTATTGAGAAAATCACTTATTAATTTAAAGAAAAAAAAGTTTTGAGCTGTACCATCGGTATGGGGACTGTATTGTGCCGGTATCTTGTTGGCACGATACGACACGGTGGATATGGCCTGTGCCATCCACTCTGCTAGGTCGAAGCAAAGAAGGAAGGTTTACGAATCAACGACCTTTAAATTAAAACTTTGAAAGGCAAGACACGACACTCACAACACGAGACTTGAATCGATGATCAACCCTCGATTTCTTCCCGATACCTCCCAAGGAAAATCCCGAATTGGATCCAAAATTGACAGTACTTTCAAGGACAACTCTCTACTTGGAAACAAGATCAAGAGCAGCTCATGCTCAAACTCATAACTAAAAGAGTGAGGCCAAAAAAGAGCAAGGCCCAGCATAAGAAGAAAAGAAAGACGAAAGGGATTTTTACCTTTTTACGTTTCAATCTAAATTTCACCTTCTTTTCTTTATAATTTACTTGGTTACTTATGAATAGACGTTTAAATAAAATCAACAATGGTGGGAGAAAAAATTTAGGTTGAAGAAGATAAAGATAAGATAATGGATTGAGGTGAACTTTTCTTCAAAAGTACTTTCACTCAGGGTTGGATCCAAGCGTCAGCATGTGTTGGCACATGCACAGGCTTGGATTGGGAAAATATCTTAGTAATTACTTTATGTGCCCCACTTTTATTAATAAAATTACTGAAGTGCTCCTCTATCTATTTATTTCCTTTTAGGTAAGTAGATAAACAAAAATATATTTATGTTGAACTAGTAAAGAATTCTCTCTCTCTAAAAGAGCTTACTATATATGTATTTTTTTTCCTCTTTAAAATATTACATTAGTTAGTTTTTTTCATTTATTGTGTGTTTTGACATGTGGATAAAAAAAAGTTCTAAATATTACATAGATTATTCATTTATTATAGGCTAAATCACAGAAATCCCCCCTGTAAAATTTCGCTTTTTTTTTTTGCCCTCCAATTTTTAAAAATCTATACTTTGGTTCCTCCTAATTACGAAATTATGCACTCACCTCCCTGCCGTCATCGTTCCGTAAGTGGTTGAAGGGTTGATGCTGTTGATGAGCAAGTTCCAATTCCAGTTCCAGTTCCAGTTCTAATGACTGCAGCGATGATACTGCAGCACATCAAATGTGGTCACAGGATCACTTACGGGACGATGACGGCAGGGGTAAGTGCATAATTTCGTAATTAGGAGGGGGCAAAGTGTAGGTTTTTAAAAGTCGGGGGGGGGGGGGGAGTGAAAAAGCGGGATTTTACCGGAAGGTTTTTTGTAAGTTAGCCATTATTATAACTAACTTTTAAATAGTTTATTTAACTATAATATAATTTAAATACCAAATTAACTAATTTGGTGGTAAGACATAATGCTATGATACTCATTAGTTCGAAACTCTATAACTAAGCTCAAAGTATAGAACAATATGCAATCTGTAAAATCCTATTAAGGGCATATATGGTTGTCCATAAGTGGCTGAAGTGAAAAAAAGTCGCTTTTATAATAGTGACTTTTGAGTTCGATTGTTTAGTTGGTTATAAAGTGAGAAACCAAAAATTACAGTTTCGTTGTTTTGATTGTTTGGTTGTATATGAATAAATGAAAAATATAAAATAACAACTTAAACTTCCTATTTGAATTAAAAATGTGAATTTACTATATTTAGAATTTAAAATTAAAATTTTAAAATTAAAGTTAAATTTTAAATTAATTAAAAGTAAATTGAAATTAAAATTAATTAAATTAAATTTAAATTTATAGTTAAACTTGAAAATGCACAATTAAATTCGTAATTTGAATTCAAAGTTTTAAGTTACAACTCGTAACTGAAATTAAATTCTAATATCTAACTTAAATTTGAATTAAAATTTGAACTTGAAAATTACAAAATCAATTGAAATTTGAAACCATAATTTGAACCAAATTTAAATTTATTATTTGATCTTAAATCTTCAAGTCAAATATGAATTCACAATTTGAATTTAAATTGAAATTGAAATTTAAGTTCGAGTTCACAATTCAAATTGAACAATTGAATTCATAGTACAAATTCCAATTCCAAATTGAAAGTCAGTACTGATATTACATTTAAAAGTCAAACTTAAATTCAAATTCAAATTTTAACTTAAAAGTTTAAAATTTGAATTAAAATTTGAATTCAAACTCATTAGATCGAAACTCTATAACTAAGCTATAACTAATCTCAAAATATAGAACAATATGCAATGTGTAAAATCATTTTAAGAGGATATATGGGGGTCCATAAGTGGCTGAAGTGAAAAAAAAACCCACTTTTATAAAAGCCAAACTTTTATAGAAGTGACTTTTGAATTCAATTGTTTGGTTGGTTATAAAGTGAGAAATCGAAATTTACAGGTTTGTTATTTTGATTCTTTGGTTGTATATAAATAAGTGAAAAATATAAAGTAACTACTTAAACTTTCCATTTAAAATAAAAATCTGAATATACTATATTTAGAATTTACAATTAAATTTTAAATTTGAATTTAAAGTTAAAATTAATTAAATTTAAATTTAAATTTAAATTAATAGCTAAACTTGAAAATGTACAATTAAATTCATAATTTGAGTTCAAAGTTTAAGTTACAACTCATAACTGAAATTAAATTTGAAAATCTAACTTAAATTTGAATTAAAATTTGAACTTGAAAATTACAAAATCAATTGAAAATTGAAACCATAATTTGAACCAAATTTAAATTTCTATTTGATCTTAAATTTTCAAGTCAAATATGAATTCACAATTTGAATTTAAATTGAAATTGAAATTTGAATTGAAATTTAAGTTTGAGTTCACAATTCAAATTGAACAATTGAATTCACAATTCAAATTCTAATTTCAAATTGAAAGTCATTACTGAAATTAAATTCAAAAGTCAAACTAAAATTTGAATTCAAATTTTAACTTTAAAATTTAAATTTTTAATTCAAATTTGAATCAATATTTTGAATCTATAGTTTGGATGCAAAGTAAAATTGACAATTCGATTCAAAATTTTGAACTTAAATTTCAATTCTTAGTTTAAACTTAAAATTTGAATTTAAAATTAACTTTAAATTTTAAATTTATAATTCAAATTCAAAACATATAATTGAATTCACATTTGAATTCAAAGTTCACATTGAAGTTTCTTGCTAAAAGTATTTTGATTCAAATTTAAATTCTTATAGTTGAATTCAAGTTTGAATTTAAAAAATTAAAAGTGGAATTGAAATTTGAATAAACAATTTAAATACAAAATTTAAATTGAGAAATTTGAATTAAAAAATTTAATATTAAATTGGATTCATAATTGAATTTAAAGTTAAGATAAAATTCAAAGTTAAAAATAAATTCAAAGATTAAATTAAGGATCAAACATCATCGTTTACATAGATTCTCCACTTGTAGTGACTTCGGAATTTTTTAAGCCGAAATAGAAAAAAGTAAGATTTAATAATAACTCACTTCCTCAACCTACGTTTGTAAAGTGACTTTTATTGTCATGCCCCCGGGTTATGCCGGAACCCGAGATTGCTAACAGATCCGCCGTATACACGAGAAGCCCCGTGCTCTATTCTCACATCGGGTACCAATTACCAACTAATAACCAGTGGGTCACTGACGTGAATAATACTATAAATAATCAAGCCGCCTATTTCTGGAGTGGCACTCGGGGGGAGCAAACTGCTTGAAGGTAAAGTAATCAAGTCCAGTATGCTGCAGGCTAAATCAAAGCTCATGACTAAAAGATCCTACCAAAACCACTAATGAAGAACTCTCGGCCCAATCCGATGCATAATCTAAAACCTGCTACAACCGTCCAATCCCACGGCTACCGTAAATCATGAAAGTCAAAAATCTGGTATTGCCCAACTCTGACTCAAAGATAACTCCACACAACCTTTAATCCATGCCCAACACTCCAACCATAACAGAACTAACTAAACATAAGAATATGTTTTCTAATCCTAAGTTCAGTTTGCATATATTCCGGTAGTGTATAATAGAGTGAATCCTAACTAGATGACCAAAATATCTCATGTAAGCAAGTATAGAAACATGATAATCTCAGTATAAGGTTCACATAATCCCATCAATTAACTTAAAATCAACATTTAATACCAAACAAGCTCATGCTGATTTTAAATTGGACATAATAGGCGGTTTACTGATTTCGATGAACCCATCTGGATCGCAAATCCAACCACGGATCAAGGTGAAACTTTACGAGTACCTTCCCTTGGCTCCAAATTGTCGAGAAGTGAACCAAATCCAACAAATCTCTGTTAGATTTAACCGAATAAAAAATCGAATAGAAATTCTAAGGAAATCGATTCGTTTTGAAAAAAATCAAATTTAGCGACACCAACATAAAATCTGCTGAAATCGATTAATTTTCAGGTCCACCACTTCCTCAAGAACACAAAAATCAAACCAATTCGCAGCACAAAAGACCCAGGAAATCAAATTTTGATCTCCCACCTGCTGCCACTACTGGTGCTGTGTTCTTGTTGCTGCTGCTGCTGTTCTTGATCCGCATAGAGGAACCAGGATAGAGAGAGAGTGTGGGACAATTTCAAGAGTATTCTCTGGTCCCTAAGCTACAGGAAAAGTTTATTAATTACTACGAAATTTCAGCTCAAAGGTGGAATAAGGCTCAAGAACTCAACTTCAATAAAAAAACTGTTTTTCGGTTGAAAACCTCAATGAAAACTGAAATTCTGGAAAAACTAACTTTCAAATCAATCCAAACGAAGTTCCCACCAACTCTAGATGAAGGTTAGATCACTCCCAACCTTTCAAAAGCTCAGCAACACAAGTAGATTAAAAAAAAAATTCATTAAAAACTTAGCTTGCTCAAAATTCAGCATGAAACCTCAATTCTAGCGACCTTCACCATTTCAGCAAATAATTAAGACTTATCAGGTCATTTGCTGAATTAGAACACTCCTCAAGTTCTCCTCTTCACCAAGAATGCAAGTAACCAATTCCCTATCAATTTGAATTTCAAAATTCCTCAAAATTTCAACTTGAGGCTGCTGTTCTTGCTGTGATGCTGCTACTACTGCTGCTACAGTTGTAGCGGCTTTTGCAGAGTTCGAGACCACAGAGAGGAGGAAGAAGATGAAGATGACGTTTCCTCTCTTTGTCGGTTCGGGCACGCCAACAGACCCGCCAATCGGACATGACCTCCACTATACCCGAAAGGAATGGAACCAACTCAATCACAAAGGATATAATGTGATATACAAGAGTATCAGAGAACGAATAGCTAACACTTTCAACTTTAAACATAAAACACACTGAATAAAGCTGAAATGTAAAGTACTAGAATGAACATTTAAAATACATATTTAATTAAAAATATTCTTTTTTCTTTTCTTACCCAAAATACAATGTTCATTCTATACTCAAAAGGTAAATACCATTAGACCCTCTAGGTCCTCTACTTTGCCGGGCTCTTGCCTCTGTTGCATGCCTCACCGGTTGTATCTGGATCTACAAAAAGTGAAAACTACGGGGTGTGAGAACTACAAATAGTTCTTAGTAGGTTTATCCACCGAGAAACAATGCTCTACACCTCTTGGTCTAATGGAAGCATTAGTAGCAAGAAAAATATGGAAAGCAGTAAATACTACACTAGTATGCCAGTATAAAATCTCTACACTACTAGTCCATGCACATACGCCATCATGCTACTATGTCATGCCACACTAGGCTATTATACCAACTTGGCCTCTAAGCCGCTACTTGAGGGTTACATCTAATCCAACCGCAACCGATCACTCTAATCATTTTATGATTTAGGTTTCATATAAGGTGCTTTGTAGAGAGTCGACTTATGCGCAAAACCCTCTCTACTCGGCAATTGCTTGGGCCTCTTTAGAGCCAATACCATGGAGAGTTGACTTATGCGTGGAACCTTCTCCAACTTGCCATGAATGAGTTTAAGGTATTTTGGCACTCATTCGCTATGGGGAGTTGAAATATGCTCGTAACTCTCTCCCCGGGAGTCGAAATATGCTCGTAACCCTCCTGTTGGCATTTTATCACTTTCGGAAGTTTTATTATCTTTATTTTTCTTTTTTATTCTAGGTTACTGACTCTAGAATAGTCAAGATATCCCAAGGACACCAAATCACATTTAAGTTATCTTGTTTAGCCCATTTTACACTTTTGACCCTAAGTTCATGACTCTAGGATTCAAGATGTCCCAAGGACACCAACTAACTCATACCATGTCACTCTAATCTAGAGTTCAATGACTCTATGCTGAGACTATAATTGTCACCTTAGATTTTCCCCTAAGCTCAATGCCCACTCTTTCTGACCTAGATTCTTCCTAGGTTTCATGCCACACATAAACAACCTATAACTAGGTTTTGTTTACACATAGGTTTATAGGGCTAAATCCCTAGTTTTCTCTCTTTTTACAGTACTTAGGGCTAAACTCTATTTTGCTCAAGAACACTTGCATCTACTTTTACAATAATGCTTCTAGATCACATGAAAGCAAAAGAATAAGAAGTGAGTTCACCGTTTTTGGTGAAATCCCCTACCTTGTGGTCTCTTGTAAAGAAAAGGGGTGCTTGATCTCTCAAATCTTCAAGAAAACCCCTAAAACAAGGTTTAGAAACCAAAAGAGATCATTAAAAACCTTTTAAAACTCAAAAACCTCAAAAACTCCAAAATTCTAAAACTCATCTCTTAGATCTTAGCCCAAAAACGTGGAGAGAAGGAATTTCTCTTCCCCCAAGGGCTTCTCCACGAGCTTCTCTTCCGTTTTCTTACTTTGGAAGAGATTCAAAACCCCTCCAAGAGCTCTTATTCAAGCTAGGGTTTCCTTCCTTCTAGAGAGAGAAAGAGTGGAGAGAGAGTGAGGGTGAGAGGTAAAAGAGAGGGGGGAACACGGTTTTGGGGGTGAGGGGTGAAGTCCCCTTTTTTATAACCCAAACCCTCATTTTATTTACAAGTTTGCTACTCTCATTGGGCGTTCCAGGCGCGGGAGGTTCAGACCCCGAACGTGGGGTTTCCACTTTCGTGTTGATGGTCTGGACCCTGGCTCAGGGTCTGGACCCCGCTCAGGGTCCGGACCCCGGATGGGTTCTAGTTTCCAGCGCAGGGAAGGTCCGGACATTGGCATTAGGGTCCGGACCCTAATGCCAATGTCCAGACTCTCGACCCAAGGTCCGGACCTCGAAGGCCATATGCCCACAAGCTCATCGCCTCAAAAAGCATGTTTTTGCTCCATGAAGCTCTAACTCCCATTTAATCATTCCGACGTGCTCGGAATTCATTCCTAATGCACGCACAGTTGCTTTGACTACGACAGGGTCTCTTTTGAGCCGAAGTCCAATACGGTGTTTTCTCTGAATTTCGTTTTCGCGCCCAATTTGTGCCGAAAACAACCGAATGAACTTGGAACATCGCCGAATTCATAGAGGCGATTCCTTCAACTCACTTTCTACCAGTACTCTGCTATTTCGCACGAGTCCTGTTCGCTGCACTCTTATTGCTTACGGTCCTCTAATGCTCTTGTTGCTATTGAAGATGTGGCATTAGTCACTCTTCCTTGCTGCTAACGCCACAACACTGCAGGCTGTAGTTGTTGTTGTTGCCTTTGTATCCTGCGCAGGGAAGAAACCAGCAGGGCCGAAACCAGAGAGGAGGAGAAGAAGAAGAAGATAATACACTTCTTAACAGGTTCCTAATGCTTCTCACTCTACTACTGCTCCTTTTATACTGCTGCTACTGCTGGTTGGTATCTTGCGCAGGGGAGCAACATAGCAGGGAGGGAGAGGGGAAAAGAGAAGGAGCCAAAGAAAATAAAGAGGAAGAAGGAGAAGGAATGTGATGGAGTATTACCAGTGGGATAGGAATGGACAAAAGTTTCAATTAAGGTAGTTGGAATGTGATAACTTGTGCTTTAGGCACTAGTTAACAATTTTATTCCAGTTGGAATTAAATCTTGATTCGGAATCATTTGTGACGTCAATTTCGTGTCCAGATCAATTCCGACTCGTCCCGACATTGTTCAAAAGTGTTGACTAATTCTAGAACTGTAATTATTCCGGCAAAATAGATTTTAATTTTTTTGGAATACTACATTTATACTTTTGCAAACCAAACAACCGTTAAGGTGTTGCTTTTTAAAAGCGTTACTTTTAGTGCTTTACTTTCTAGTTCCACCAACCAAACGTCACCTAAGCTAAACCTTTTCAATTGAATAATTTTTTTTTTTTCATTTCAATTTGATTTTTACTCTGATGTATTTTCACGCAATTAAATATTAATAAGTTTGGATGGTCTAGCTTTCTTTTAGAAATCAATTAAAATATTCAAATGCAAAACCTACAATCCCTTGTGCCCCACCTATTTACATGTCCTGGCTGCGCCCTTACTTTCACTGTAAAGCTCTAATGGAGGATAGATGGAAGAGAATAAACGGGAAAAGGAGATGAAAAAAAAAAGAATTGGAAGAAAAAGAGAGAATGGGAGATGGGAGAGGAGGAATCAATGGGAAGAAGAAGATGATGATGGGTAGGAGGTGGCCGGAGAGGGTAAAAAGGCCATGTATGTGCCATTTTGCAAAGAATCACATGCTTCTTTACAAAATTTACAAATTAATCCAATTTAGATTTGGACTCATTTGGAGCTTTTCAGGTGGCTAGTTTAAACTCATTTAATATTCGAGCTCATTGCAAGTCATCAATTACAATTCCAATTTTTTATTGAGTTTTTGAATGACTTATGAGATGCCCTGCCAAGCAAAATCATGCAGGCCGTATTTGGATTTTGTATAAGTCACTTGAAGGTGTCAGAACGACACAAAAGTTCAGAAATATAGTCTGAAAATAATTTTTTGTATCATTTCAGGGTTGTTTGACCTGTTAAACAATTTTCCTTTGTTTTAGTATTTGATTTTTTTTTTTGTTCTGTAGTTTTGGTTATTATCATCGCGTAATATTAGAGCTAGGTTCAGCATAAGGCGATTAACGAGTTCTCTACATTTTGTAATTTTTATTTACTATTTCATTTATGAAATGTTGTACCCAAAATAAATTAGTTCAAAACTAATGCAAGCTTAATCTCAATCATTTATAAGACATTTAATTGCGTTAGTTTTAGGCCTACTATTGCTGGTCCTTTGTTCTATCTATTTCCGAATTGTCATGAGAGTCACATAAGTAGGTATTGGTGAAACATACTATGCTGCGATTATGTTGTGCCAGCTCACTCGACATTGATAATTCCTTTAAGAATGCTCACATGCCTCTGTGTTTGTAGATCTAACAGCCATAATTTGAACAATCGGAGATTCTAACTGATAGAATGAGTTGCTTTTAGAATCCTTTACTATGATTATAATTACTTTGGAATGTCATTTCAGTCTAACAGTGGGTGGTATATGAAATAACTCGATCTGAAATTTCTGAAGACTTGGAACTAGAGTAATTATATACTTCTTTCAGAATTCTGGTTAACATCGCTTAACTCATTTCAAATTCACTAATTTGATATGATAGTGCCATTTTCCAATGTGCATCTATTTTTAACATATGCTGGTTTTAACTAAAATTTGCCATCCTTTTGCAGGTGAATACATCTGATCTAAGAAATGGAGCATACGTCAAGCAAAAATTTGGGGAGGCAGTGGGTTCACTTTGTCTGAACAGATGGTATGCCATGCATTTTTATTGGTTCTTTATATAGTTCTTATTTTTTTCAGCTGATAAAATTTTTCGTAATTTTTCCTCAGTCACCTAATCTTCAATTTTGTATGCATATATAAAGATCATTTGATAAACTTGATCCTTTTTATATTCTGATACAAGTTATTTAGAATCTTTGCCTTTATCTTGTGGATATTCTCTTAGTTACATCAGTTCTGTGAACTCATTATAGAAGTCTCATATTTGACCAACCTAACAACGTTCTGCTTTTACTTACCTTTCAATACCCAAAACCAAGAAAAGTTCAGTGATAGGAAGGGGATTTGTGATAGCTGTTAAAGTGCATCTACTAAAGATACACTGCATCAAGATATTCAACATGGACAACAGGTGTTCTTGGCAAGAGAAGTAGATATTGTTTTTCTATGTTGTTTGAATAGATTCCATTTTGTCCAAGTAGGCAGTTAACTTGCTCGATTCATTGCAACCTCACGACATACCTATATATGTTGTGTTGGCGCTGTTTATTGGGACAAGTGTAAGATCGAAAAGTGCCTACGTCGTTGAGATTTTAAAGAGTTTTTTCTTGATTTTGGGATAGGGAAATGTCTTTGAGCAGATGGTACTTGAGCAATTAAGTAATCCTAGATACTTAGGATTACTTTCTTGTCAGGCTTTGGTCTCCTTGAGTAAACCAGCTCTACTCAACTTGTTAAACTGGAAGAGGGAAAGAAAGAGTGAAATTGATCGAAGGAGGCTTCTTGGTACATCAAGGATAGATGCAGTTGTCTGAAAGAGTCAGACTAGGTCTGTAAGCTAGTAAAGATACATAACAGTTGCTACTACCTTTTGAGCATCTACCACAGCTATATGATCCAGCCGAACAGGTGGTGAGCTATGCATCAAACATATTGTTGTATTATCTCCATAACTTCCATGAAAAATCATCTTATGCTTATTTGGTGGTATAATTGGTTAGCAGATTCAATGAGATAGACTGTAGCCCACTTTGGAGATGTATTGAGAAATTAATGTCATGTTTTTCTGCAGTACCTAAATAGGAGTTTGTGTTAAGAACTTGAAATAATAGGGCTTCTACAGTAGTTGAAGCAGAGTTAGTTGAAAAACAATAAACTAAGAAAAACAACAGGTAAAATCCTCTTTTTTATTCTCTTTCATTTGTATTCAGCTAGCCCTTAATCTGAGCAAACTTTAGGCATTTTTATGTTTAAATCTTTCAGCTGCATAATACTGATTAAACATGTAT
Source organism: Tillandsia leiboldiana (assembly GCA_029204045.2). Classification (NCBI taxonomy): domain Eukaryota; kingdom Viridiplantae; phylum Streptophyta; class Magnoliopsida; order Poales; family Bromeliaceae; genus Tillandsia; species Tillandsia leiboldiana. The sequence goes on along the minus strand of CM055063.1, from coordinate 37,719,603 downwards.
AGTGCTTTGACTGTATGTCTACTATTATAAATTATATTTCTTGACATGCCAGTGCAATTTCATTCAGGTCATGCGATAATATCAATATTGTAAGAAGAAAAAATCTTTTTGAATCGATGCCAAGTGCTTGTGCTTCTAGAGAAGATAGTGAGAATTTCTCAATAGAAGTGGTTGTAAACAGATGTAATCCAGAAAAAGCTTCTTCAGAGTGTTCTTGGGGTGTTAGAGAAAACAATACTGCACCTAAACGTGGCACAAATAAAACATTAATACTCTTTGAGGATGTTGACACTGTTTTTGATGAGGACCGTGGTTTTATCTCCACCGTACTTCAGCTAGCCGACACCACAAAATGGCCCATCGTACTTACTAGTAATAGTGAGTTTTACTTTCTTGCGGTCCAACTTATTTCAAATTCTTAAGTTCTTATGGGTTTTTTTTTTTCTTTTTTTTTGGGTGGGAAAAGCTTAAAGTTCTGATGCTCTAACTTGGTATTTTTAGACAAGAATCCTATCATACCGCAACTTTTGGGTCGGTTATCATTGGAATTTAAACATCCATCATTTGAAGAGCTACTTTCCCTCGTTGAACTGGTAAAACATCTACTCTCTTCAAAGTCTTTAGCATCTTCCGTAACTTTCAACACTTTTTTTTCTCTTTGTGCAGATCTGTACTTCTGAAAGAGCTAAAGTTTCTTCATCCTTAATGAAGCATTTGATCAAGTCTTGTCTAGGTGATATTCGGAAGACAATCATGCTTCTTCAGTTTTGGTCTCAAGGCAGGAGAGACTTTGTAGGTTAGTTATTTGCAGGCGCACTTCTTTTCTATTGTTGGAATTGATTATTTACTCGTCTCAGTACTCTTTTGTGTGACGCCCCAATTTCCCAAGGGGTCACCCATCCTAGGACTACTCTAGCTCTATCACCCTTAACTCTCTTAACCTCTTGGGCCTAGCCACCGCCCAAAATGCTATAACCGGGTTAAGAGGTTTAGTCCTATTATATCTTTTATATAGGACTATTTTAAATCCCGGGGTTGTCACACTTTGAGCAATGAACCTTTTCCTTTGTTTTAATTTAGTCCATTGTGTTTGTTGTGTATGCAAAAGGTCCTCACAAGTAGACCAAAGAAACAGACACATGGATGAACCAGTCACCAATTTCTAAGACTGCCTATCTATCCTGCAAAACCAAAATTAATCCCCAAAGATTCGCCATAAAGAATCTCCAAATTGCTTGAATGGTGGCTATATCAAGTTTTGTATGACATTCATGTAGCTAAGAGAATGCCTGTTGTGTTTCTTTCTATTCTTTGTTCCTATATGCCTTCCTAATTTACTTAATCAATTTGCCTTTAAACAATGATGATGATCATTCCACATTTTTGCCTTTCCTTTTCAGATAAGAAAATCAAATGCACCTGCGGCCCTCTTCCATTTGATATTGATGCAGCACATTCAGTAATGCCAAGAATACTTCCATGGGAGTTTCCATGTGAGCTATCAGGAAAGTTATATGAGGAGATAAATCTGACGATTGATATGTTAGAACACAATTTGCAGTGTGTAGAAGAACCAATCAACACAAGGCTAAACTTTGAAGAGATGAATGGATTTTTCAGTATGGGAAAGAATGCATGTAAAAGTATTAAGACTATGAAGAAAGCTAAGCTAAAGACGCATCACACAGTTGGTTGCTCTGAAGTTCCAGCTCATGAGATTGATCTTGATGACTTCTCCAATGCTTCAGATTCCCCTGTGCCGAATGATCAAGGAAGAGTGACAAGTAATCGTGTTATGGTATTGTCATCCCAATCAGATGATGACCTATATAACGAGCATCTGCCCAAAGATAACAAATTATTCAATTATTTATTGCACGATACATCGGCGGCAACTAATATACACGGCCAAGAACCTTCAAGTCTCTTGGAACTACCTGCTGATTTATCATATCAATTTAGAAAGGACAATGCTGTTCAAGCTCTATTTGAAGGCAATAGAACAATTTCTTCTTCATGTGTTTATGATTCATTCAAGATGCAGGATGTGTCATTTGTTCCAGAGTCCTCAATATCTGGGGCTGAGACAATTAAAAATGATGAATTCCTATCAACAGCAGTATCTCCTGACAATCTGAATGGCCTCATGTTTAAATCAAATGAATATTTAGAAACTCTTGTTGGTGATTCTTGTGAGGCTGATGTAGAATCAGTTGTTCAGGAAAATTTGGAGCTGTGGAATAGTCAGAATGAAGATGAAGCTACAACTATTGGTTACCATCTGATGGATGAGTGTAGCTGTCCTGAGACCATGTGGCTGGTTTCTGGGAGTGGTAAATGCTCTCCCAAAATCATATCCGTTCAGGATACTTGGAATAAATTACGTGGTCAACGTGACCTTCGTTCATACCTCAACCACCATAAGGCGGCTTCTGAGGCATTAAAGCTTGCTAGTGGAATTACTGGTCTAATTTCTGAAACTGATATTATGTTCACTAGTTGCAAGCCACTTGTCAGTGTAAGCTGTTTTAGATTTTTAGATAGTCCGAAAAATAACTTTTTCCTTTCATATTTGGCATTCATGTGGAATTCTTCTGTTTATTTTGCAGGATGTTTTGGAGCCGTCATTGACCCCTAGGGAGGAACCAGATTCTTTCTCCTGGTATTTTGACCAGTTCGAGATTGGATCTGTATGCGCTCAGCATGGCTTTTACTTTTACACTAATGCATGCGCTAATGCAGGCCCAGATTCGAGTATAAATTCAACTGATCTTTCACAGGAAATGCTAGCTTCCAGCACTAGTGCTATGGCTCTTGGAAAACTTTTGACTATGGAAATTACTGACAGTGAAGCATTATATAATAGAAGTTTGCATATGAATGAGTCCAAATTTTGCCCTTCTCAAGAGAGGTATGCAATGTCTGGACAATTAAACTGCTTCTGAAAGTAAACTCTAGCTTCCTAATAAGAACTACTCATAGTGTCACCTCATTGTCTCGCTTGTTGCTCTAGTCATATTACTTTGTGTCATTCATGCTTTAGTTATCTTGCTCACTTTTAGCATGATTCTATTTTTACAGATGATAATTAAATAATCAATATTTAGTAAAAGCTTGCAACGTTTGTGGAATTTTCCCTCAATAGTTAATTTAATGCAACTGATTGAAGAATTTAATTATTTAAACTGCATTGATTATGTTATTATATCCTTTGTGATCCCTGAAGAACAAGAGTCCTAAATAATATTAACATTACGACAAACAAGGATGTCAAGGCTGCTAGGTGGTCCTAGGCCAAGGGACTCTTCAAACACCTTGGCACTACCTAGGCATTTAGTAGGCCCCTATTGACTTACGTGGTCGAGTCTTAAAGTACTTGGGATTATAAATTTCTTTTCTAGATTTTATGAAAAGTAGTTTTAATACATGTAACTTCCTAAGTTGAGAAGGTGATACTTAGAGAAAATGGAGAGGCCTTTAGAATTGTATAAAGTAAGAAAGTAAAAAATTTTGGTGGGGGTGGGGGGGCGGTTGTGGTGGGGTGGTAGGGATTGCCAGAGGGTCATTGAAGCCACCTGTTGATGGTTGAGGATGGTAAAAACCATTTCATGATTCTAGAAGAAAAAATATTTGCAAACTAATAGGGAAGTGGTGAGGTCATTTCGCAATCCTAATGAGAACATAGCTCTCATAATTAGTAGGGTAAAATTTGTTGTATTTTTTATATCCTTTTGTTCCAGTGGAATTGGTGATTCTACTATTGTCACGCCCCGGGGTCGAAACTGCGACCCAGGCTCGCCAACAAATCCGCCGTCGATATGGGAAGCCTCGCATAGACGAAGCGTCCAACCTGCAAAACATAGTACTACAGCTACAAAGATATCAGAGCGAAAAATAACAACTATAAATATAAAATCCAATTACTGTACAGCTGAAATAAATACAAGGTCCATCTCCCAAATACAAGAATAATACAAGGTCAGATCCACAGGAAAGGTACAAATAAAAATCCACCAATACAACATCTATGAATCCAAAAAGGGAGATAACTAAAAGCTAGAAATATAACAGTATACAGTGAATCCCACAGTCCGGGATGGTACATCTACCTCACTCAAAATGAACTACGCTGGTAGGGATCTATCTCGCGACTCCCTGTCATCGGTCCGTCAAGCCAGCTAGAGCAGGAACGGAAGAAAAAGCTTCGGCAACCTGTCACCGACAGAGGGTGTGAGAACTACATCCTACAGTAGTTCTCAGTGGGTACCGTCTCCAAGACTCACGATCTGCCCACTAAGTCTACTAGAGGCATAAGATAACAGAAAAAGACTGTGATAATGAAAAGCTAAGCTGGAAAAGTATCTACAACTATGATGCCTCTATCTACTATGCTCAATGGAGAAAACACAGATGATCATATGCATCCACTCGCTCGCATCAACCCAATCTCAGTGACTGCCAAATCTGGTCCAGTCAGGCCTGCGCCCCCTAGTGTATCAACTAGGGTCCCTCGTGTATCAACGTAGGGCGTCCAATCGAACTATCAAGTACCACACACAGCAGCCTTATCAGGTGCATCACCATCGCATCCGGAGTGGCAACTCGAGGGAAGCGACCCTACCGAGGAACAAGCGTGTCACATCTGGCATAATAAGCGGCATCTGCAGGCTATAATCCTCGATCAAACAGATCGACAATGTCTAACTCACAACGCTAACCTACTAGCTGGAGGTACACAACAGCTGTGACCGCCGTCAACCCAAACGGCTCCCAAAACGAGACACCCAACTCGCCTCTCTAAACACACTGGCTGGAAATACTCCACAGTCGGGATCACCGTCTACCCGAACGGCTCCCAAACGAGACACCCCACTCATAGACGAGAAGAACCGACTGACACAGTAAGGGTCCGAGAATCCCGTTAGGCCAGTGCCTAGAACCCCAATCAAACAAGAACAGACTCCAAGCTCAGTCTTTCGAAGTTCTCGACCCCTTACAGTTCAGGAATTCGGCTCCCTCGGTTAAAGCAGGAATCCATCTCAACACACTAAACTCACGGGCTGGAGATACTCTACAGCCCAAAACAACGAAGGGTCCGAAAACTCCGGGAGACTAATACCTACGACCCCAATCAAACAAGAACATGCTATAGGTGTAGCCTCCCGTTGTTTTCGATCCGAGAATGAAATCAACCCTTAGAATCCAGATCACTCACCCCTTTCGGGTGAGGAAGTTTATGAGAAAAGATGACCTTTATTATAAAATACCATTTTCACTCAAACCCACTCGGGGTGAGGATAAAAATAGCCCCCTTTTGAAAACCGTCTTGAATTGAGAAAACCAACTTTTATAGATTTTAGTTCTTGAGAAAATCAGTTAAAAACAAGTTTATTTTCCGGACTCCAAAGGGTTGATGCCTTCGCCCAATCAAACAAGAACAGGCTTCGGCGACCTCTAGAAATTCGAAAGGAAAAACACTGGTTTACTAAAATCATGAGTGTCCAAAAACATTCTGGGTTCAAGGTCCTGATAACACACGCGCACCACGATCACAACTTGGTGGTGACAACCAAAACGGAGAAATACCCAATGACTTGGGACCATCGTTTACCCAAACGGTTCCCAAAACACTAACACTGGCCTAGTCTCAGCTACCAGAATCCACTCAGCCCCCAGGCCCGAGTGCAACATACGTCCCACAATAACCTGACCACTCGGCCCACTATCTGGGCGAGGAAACTTTATGTCCAGGAAAAGATGCAATGTGTGGGATGTCTAAAGCATAAAAGAACCTAACCCAAATTAAGGTTCTCTACTAGTCTGGTTAAACACATGCAACATATGACGGGGTGCTAGTCAAGGTTTCAATAATTCTACAAACATCAATAGTAGCACCTATTCTAGCATGCTGAGTCCTATCATAATAGAATTAGAAGGAAGTCCGCAGACTTGGAGAAAAATTCAACCCACCTCGGTTTGCCACCAATTGCTCGTAGACACTTGCAATTGGGCTCCGCGCGATTTCCTTGTCTCCTCGCGGTTGCACGCAAAACGGTGCACGTCATCCGAGTCCGCACGTAAAACGGTGAACCCTAAAACGCCCGGCGGTACTTCGCACAGTAAAACGACAAGGTAAATAACAGTCCCTAACAAGCACAAAGGCATAGGGTCAAATCCAAAATTCCAAAAGGTAAATCTAAAAATTGTGCCGAAAAATACCACAAAAAGACGAGCGAAACCAACCTTAAAGTTGGCGCGTCGTCAATCATGCACACGCACGTTCGCCCGGCTCCAAGGAACACCTCGCGCGCGCTCCACGGCACAAACGGTGCGCTTGCGGCACCTCGCGAACTCCCCCACACGCCCTCTCTCTCTTTCTCCCGCGTGCACGAACGGAGCAAAAAGAGGAAAAAGGAGAAAAGGGGACGTTTTGGGCTTTATATAGCCCAAAGCGCCGAGATTCGGGCGCCTGAATTCCACATTCGGGCACCCGAAACCTTCCCTCGAGCGCACGCTACAGTAACCCAACAAAACACCCCGCACCGCAACTCCTACCGGGGGCCGACACGTGGCAGCACGGGCCCCTGCTTCAGCGCGCGTCCACCCGGAGGCCGCCACGTGGCGGCATGGGCGCCACTCCGCAACCACGCACGCCAGGGTCGCGTCCCTTCGTGCGCCGAGGCCGAATCGGTCCCCGCCACATGTCGCCACCTGCGCGTCTCCTGCGCTGGCCCGCACCACTCCCCCGCGCGCGTCAACGCGTTGGCCGACGCGCCCAACGCGGTGCTGCCGCGTGGCGTCACCCACGTGCGCCCACGCCCCGCGCCAGCGCCCTCGGTCGCCGCGCCCCCGCCTGCCCTGCGACCGGCTCGACCAACCCACGCTCGCCACGTGGCAGCAGCGCGGGTTCGTTGCACCCGGTGCGCGTGTGTGGGCCGTGAGCCGGCCCGCGACCGTAATGGGCCCGTTAGCCCATTTATGCCCGAAAATAGTCAATTTTGACTGTTTTCGCGCGCTGAGTCCGATTTTGGCATCCATTCGACGCACAACGCACTTGATACACCAAAAATAGGTGTTTCCTCACCACCAACCACACGGTCAAGTCGCACGGGGATTCCGGAACACCACAACTATCATAAGTATGGTTTGAAGTTTTGGTGCAAACACCAAAACCAAAACCAAAACTGAGAAGTTTCAATTTCAGTGGTGCTGTTAAAACCGAGGTTTCAAATCAATCTGACCCGACTTTGGTTTCGGTTATAGTGGGTGGAAAGGACTTGTTTTAGAAATTAAACCAAATTGGCTTTAATTAGCTAAGATTTGATTGCATTAATTGGAGTATCTTTCATGGTATTTTATTTGATGGGTTTTATCTCTATAATGTATGGCAATGTGAAGTTTAGCTTTGCTTATGAAGTCATATTATACGAAACTTAACATTATGAAATCAAAATATCGTGAAATTATATATTATGAAGACTATTCCAGTCGTCTCCATTTAGTTATTCTTTTTGAAAAGTGTGAAGATTTTTTAACAAATATGATCCAACTGCCCAATAACATGGAATGTCTCATTTTGGCAGACAACACAAATAGATATGGAAACTGAGTTTTCAAACGATGATCCTGAGCAAACATGGATTCATATATAGATGATGCAGCATATAAAACTTTTTAATTTTTGAATGCAATTTTCTTTTATTTTGTAAGTTTGTGTTTGATTCGGGCTTAAATTATTTAGTTTTAGTTGGTTTGGCTAACCCAAACTCCTTTCTTCAATAAACATAGAAACAAACCCAAAAAGATCTTTTGGCTTTCCTAAAATGCCTCGTCTTCTATGCATGACCCTTGGGTGACCGTGTTGCGTTGAATATGAAAGGATAAGAATTTATTATAGGATAGGCTTTTAACACTATAAATAATTGGCTCTTGATGCTTTGAGGGCAGATTTGATGAATAAAATTTTTTACTCTTGTTCTTTATCCTTGTCGGTGGTGTTCTTCTTTCCGGCGTGATCTTCGACGCTTCTTCCTCGTGCCGAGATTGTCTTTTTCCTCAACTTGATCGTTGTTGCTTTTTTCTCGTGGCAAGATCGGCTTCTGCTTCTACCCCTCCTCTTCTTCTGGGTCCTGACTTATCTCCTTATCTCTCTTTATCCCTTTTAATCTAGCCTTCTACCATGACCAACCATTTTTGCCAAAACTACCAAATCTAGAAGCTTTAAGTCCGATAAAACCGAATTTATTTTTTTGAAATATTTATTTGTATATTCAGCTAGTTGTTATTATCTTATATATTGAAGGTTTATCACCATCTCGGTATTGCTTCAATTTGATTAGTTTTTCGTCTTGCTGAAATTTTTGCTTCTTTTCTTTAATTTTAGTAATGTTCGTTGGAATTGATGAATTGAATCTAGTTTATTTCAAGAAATACCTTTAACGAAACAAAGTTGAAAATTTACGTTTAGCAACCGCTCGGTTAAGCATCAATTGGTATTAGAGCAAGTTCTATTCGTAGTAATGTTTGTTTTTATTTAAACAATTTTCTTTGGTGCTAAAGTTTATCTTTCTTATTCTTTTTTTTGGGCCAAAAAAAAGATCATCACTTCATTGATCAACTTGGAAGCATTTGGTAATGGCAGGCAATAGTGAAAATACTCGTGGTTGGAGAAGTGTATGAGAAACAACAAGATTCCATAAAAAACACACAAAATCAAATGAATAATATTCAACAATTGTTGGAAAGGTTTACTATGCAACAACAAAATGTGGTAGGGGAAGATTCGGATAGTGGCTTTGATTTTGACAACACTTCACCTGCTAGAAGAAATCATCTTTTTCAAAATCAAGGAAATATAATTTGATGGGATTTGGGCATTAAAGTAGACACAAGTGAGTTTGAGGGTAAATTACAACCTAAAGAATTTGTGGATTTGCTAGACAAAATAGAATAATTTTTAGAACGGAAAGAACTAGTCGATGACAAAAAAGTTAAATTTGTCTCCTTTAAATTGAAAGGTGGTGGAAACAAATTCAAAATGATAGGGTTATAAAAGATAAGGAAAAGATTACCTCGTGGGAAAGAATAGAAGAAAAACTTAAAAGAAAAATTTTTATCGATTGATTACCATCAAACCATTTTTTAAAAATTTCACAATCTTAAGCAAGGTTCTAAGTCAATACAAGAATATACTGAAGAATTTTTACACCCTTGAAACTCATAATGAACTTAAAGAGGATGACGAACAACAGATAGCTTGCTATCTAGCTGGTCTTCAAATCCAAATCCAAGATGAGTTAGCCCTTTTAACTTTCTATAGGGTCGACATAGCCTATAGTCATGCACTTAAGGCTGAGAATAAACATAAAAGACAAATCTTTTGTCAGGGAAGTGCGAGTGTAAAGAACACCTAGGAACCAAACCTATCCCAAAGAATGATAGTCAAGCCTCTTCAAAACCTGTTCAATACCGTAAGGGCAAAAAAATTTTAGGTGCTAAACTTGTTGATTCTGGCATTCTTTGTTATAAATGTAACAAGTCAGGACATAAATTCTCTAATTGCCCTTTGAGAAAATTTGATCCTAAAGCCAATGTAATAGAAAATCCAGAAGAAATGAAATTAGGGAGGAAACTATAGAACAATAATATGTAGATGAGATTCCTAAAAAAAATCTCCTGATGTGAGAAACAAATTTCATGATCCATCAAGTACTATCAGCCTCTTAAGTCCAGCTAAGATGATTGGAAGCGTCGTAGCCTTTTTAGAACCATCTATAGCGCAAGCAGTAAGTTTTGCTCTCTTGTCATTGATTGTGGAAGTTTTAAAAATTGTCTCTAGAGAAATAATTGACAAACTCAAACTGAAAATTAAAAAACTTGCTCAACCATACAAAATAGCTTGGTTTAAGAATGGGGATGAGTTTTCGATAAGAGAGCGATATCTTGTTGAATTTTCTATTGGGAAGGCTTATACTGATAATTTTTGGTGTGATATTGTTCCTATAGATGTAAGTCACCTATTGCTCGGTCGGCCTTGGCAATTTGATCATAGCACTATACATGATGGTAGGGAGAACACTTACATAGTCACAAAGGCCTAAACCAAAGCCTAAACCGAAAAAGTCCTAGAAGCAACCCTCCACTGATGAATAGAAAATGATGGTTTTGAACAAAAGCCAACTCTCTAAAGATCTAGAAAAGTCTGCAGTGATAGATATCCTTTTAGCAAAAGAAACAAGTAAGAACACTGAAGTTCCTCGAGCTATTCAACCATCGCTGAAATGAATTTTCTGATATCATGCCCGAGGAGCTCCTTGATGGCCTTCCACCTATAAGAGACATCCAACATTGCGTTGATTTTGTGCTTGGTACAAGCCTTCCACACATAGCCTACTACAGGATGAGTTCCACTGAACATTAGAGAGTATATGAGCCATGTCGCGGTGCCTGCCTTCTTTACACCAAAAAAGGATGGAACATGGAGAATGTGTGTTGACAGTCGAGTAGTTAACAAGATCACCGTCAAGTATAGGTTTCCCATTCCTAGGATTGATGATATGTTTGACATTGTTAGGAGGTGCAAAGATATTATCTAGGATTGACCTTAAGAACGAATATCATCAAATCTGTTTTTGACTTGGAGATGAATGGAAGATAGCATTTAAAGCTAAAGAAGAATTATACGAGTGGTTGGTATGCCCTTTGGGCTATCCAATGCTGCTAGTACTTTCATGCGCTTTATGAACTAAGTCTTGTGACCATTCATTGGGAAGTTTGTTGTAGTTTACTTCAACGACATTCTGATTTATTGCACTAGTCTTGAAACTCATCTTGATCATTTAAAACAAGTGCTTCAAACTTTAAGAGATTACCACTAATACCTGAATCCTAAGAAGTGTACTTTCCTAACTGATAGCTTTACTTTCTTAGGATATGTGGTGTCCACTGAGGGAATTAAGACAGATCCTATCAAGATAGAAGCAATTTAGAGTTGGCAGTTGGCCAACCCCAAAGACCATAATTGAAATTCAAAGTTTTCATGGACTTGCGTTATTTTATGGGCGTTTCATTAGAAATTTTACTTCATTAATTGCACCAATAATTAATTTCTTAAAATGGGGTAAATTTAGTTGGACGCCTGAAGCTGAAAAAAGTTTTTAATTGGTTAAGGTCAAACTTACGAAGGTTCCAATACTTACCTTGCCCGACTTCCAAAAGGTGTTTGAGATTGATTGTGATGCCTCACATATAGAAATTGGAGGCGTATTGTCTCAAGAGAAACCCCCTAAGTGAAATATTGAACAATGCATGAACATGTCACTCCACTTATGATCTTGAATTTTACGCGATTGTGCAGGCTGCCAGCCTTTGAAACATTAGTGACCTTACTTGATTCATCGAGAGTTTATTCTTAATACGGACCATGAACTATTGCGATAGTTAATTTCTCATAAGAATTTGAACAAAAGGCATGCCAAGTGGACTGCATTCCTGCAAGAATACACTTTTCATTTGCGGCATAACAAGGGATTGCTAATCGTGTTGCTGATGCGCTTGACCGTAGAAACTTTTTTCTTGTGACTTCTTCCTTATAGATTGTAGGATTTGAGGTAGATAAGGACCAATATCAAAATGACCCTAACTTTGGTCCTATCCGAGAAAAGTGTCTATCTCCTAATGATGATTCACCATCTGATTATTGTTTAGACGGCGGATATCTCTTTAGAAAGTCTAAGTTGTGCATTCCCCAGGGATCTTTAAGAGAGTCCTTGATTCAGAATTTGCATAGTAGCGGGCAAGGGGGACATTTCGAGCGACGAAATTTTGGGATTAGTTCAAGAGCGGTATCATTGGCCTAACATGAGTAAAGAACGTTGAAAGATTTGTTCAGCTGTGTAAAACTTGTCAATCATTTAAAGGACAAACTCAAAATACCGGCTTATATACTTTCTTGCCTATTCCCACTATCCTAGGAGAATGTTACCATGGACTTTGTCCTACGCCTATCGAAGACTGCACGTCAACTCGATTAAGTTTTTGTGGTTGTTGATTGTTTTACAAAAATGGCTCATTTTATTCCTTGCAAAAAAAAACATCTGATGCATCACATATTGCAAAAAAAAATTTCAATGAAATTGTACGCTTACATAGTATTCCTAAATCAATTACTTCTGATAGAGACAAAATTTGTTTGTCATTTTTTTAGAACTTTAATGTCAAAGGTAGGAGGCAAATTAAATTTCAGTAGCCTATACCATCCATAAACCGATGGGTAGATGAAAATTGTGAATCAATCTTTGGGTAATCTCTTAGGATGTTTAGCTGGAGAAAAATCAACACTATGGGATTTAATCATACCTCAAGCTAAATTTGCTTATATAGTTGTTACATAAATTCAACCATTGGAAAGGCTCTTTTCGAAGCTTTATATGGCCATCCTATAGCCCACTTTCTTGACTGAGCATCTATACCTTACCCTAGTAGAGTTAGTGTAGATGCAGAATATTACCTAAAACAGATTCAAGAGGTGCAACAACAGGTTTATCAGAGATTGCGGGATTCCACTACCAAGTAGGAGTCAGCGGATAAATATCGTTGAGGTATGACTTTTAATGAAGGGGATAATGTCTTAATTTATTTTAGCAAAGAAGGGTTCCCAGATAGACGTTATAGTAAGTTGAGCAGGAAAAAGTATCGAACATTCAAAATTTTGAAGAAGTTGGGGGCAAATGCATATCTAGTTGATCTGCCCTTGGAAGTACCAACATTCTTGATCTTCAATGTTAGCGAGTTGTGCAAATACCATGGGGAGGCCCCTTCTACTTTCAATATTGATGGCTTGATATCTTGCACCAACGCTGAAACGCCATCAGATGAGGTGGAGGATATTCTGGATGTGCGCTAGTCTGCGACGCATCGTGGTATCCATCATCGATACTCGGTATGTTGGCGTGGACGACCATTGTTTGATAGCAGTTGGATTGCTGAGGCGGAGTTGCTCCAACTTCGAGAGGACTTATACCAGAGCTATCAGGACGCCATTTCGACGGGGTCGAGATTTCTCCAACCTTGGGAGAATTAATACAGCAAATAAAACATTTTAACTTTTGAATGCAATATATATATATATATATATATATATATATATATATATATATATATATATATTTTGTAAGTTCGTGTTTGATTTGGGCTTAAATCATTTAGTTTTAGTTAGTTCGGCTAACTCAAACCCGTTTCTCCAATAAACATAGAAACAAATCCAAAAAGATCTTTCGGCTTTCCAAAAACGTGTCGTCTTCTATGTATGACCCTTGGGTGGCCATAGTGTATTGAAAACGAAAGGACAAGAATTTATTACTATGTTGTGTTGCTGACGAAAGGACAATAATTTATTATAGGATAGACTTGTAACACTATAAATACTTGGCACTTTATGCTTTGAGGGCAGATTTGATGAATAAAAATTTCTACTTTTGGCCTTTATCCTTGTCATGGTGTTTTTCTTCCCGGTGTGATCTTCGACGCTTCTTCAGTGTGCCGAGATCGTCTTCTTCCTCAACTTGATTGTTGTCATTTTTTCGTCGTGGCAAGATTGGCTTATGCTCTTACCCTTCCTCTTCTTCTGGGTCCCTGCCTCTTCTTCTTCCCCGTTGTCGAAGTTTAACCCGTGGTGTGCCGCCCTCGTCGATCGTGGATCTCCTACAATCATGTGATCAGTGCACTTCTTATATTTTATCTTTTCCCTTGCTTCTTGATCTTTCATTATTTTTTTCAATCTATCCTTCCATCATTGCCAATCATCTTTGCCAAAACTACCAAATCTGAAAGCTTTTAAGTCTGATAAAACTGAATTTCTCTTTTTGAAACTTTTATATGTATTTTCAGCTGGTTATTATTTTATATATTGAAGGTTTATCACCATCATAGTATTGCTTTAATTCGATTTTAATTTTCCGTCTTACTGAAATTTTTGCTTCCTTTAATTTTAGTAAAGTTCGCCCGAATCGATAGTTTGTTTCAAGAATACCTTTAAACGAAACAAAGTTGAAAATTCAGGTTTAGCAAACCCTCGGTCTGCATCAATAGACTAGTACAATTGTTTGGATACGAACAAGTGGCTGCTTTCTTCAATTCTGGAAATTTATGACCATAATTTTCAGGAGTTGCTTTACTATAAAATTTAGGTACCTAACTCAAGTAGTTAATTGGAATACCTGATTTTTTCTGTGCTCCTAATTAACTCTCATTACTGTTTGCAGGGTGTTAGCATCTGGCCTCTATGACGCCATTCTTCCTGTAATTCCTACTAGGATGTCTATGTCATTGAAAGGACCTGCTTTCCACGAGTATTTGTCTTTTACAAGCCAAATTGCCAAATTAGAATGTTCTCGGCTCTCAGCAAGCAAAGACATAAAATTACAACGAAGGTGATCTATCTATTTTACTTTTTTGTTTTCGAGTTTTCGCTTTGTGAATAGTTACTTTTAGAAATGAGAGGACAGTCAGAACATATTTTAACTCTTCAGGTGTGGCCTCAGCTATCAAAACTCTTTAACTTCAGATCTTAATATTGAAGCCCGTTTTTGATCTTAGTAAATTACGGGAATGGGAACTAGCGACTTATAGAACTTGGTTGATTAACCTTTTGGTTTTTCCTTTAAATTTCTGTAGTTTTTTTTTTTTTTTTTTTTTTTTTTTTTTTTTTTTTTTTTTTTCTAAATTTGATGGGATTTTTTTATAAAAAAATTCCTATTTTTTCTCTAATTTTCTTAAATTGCATATTAGAAAAATAATGGCTCAATTTCCATCCATCTCATGTAAGCTTCACTTTTTGTACATTTTTATTTTGTGATCCTATATCTATGTATGATGATCTGCATGATTTTCCTAAAATATATGTTAAGAAACATGACAAATACTATCCTTCTGAACTTGAAAATTGTAAACAAGTGATCAAATTGTAATCCAGTAAAGTGAGTGTGGCAATTAAAATGTATCTGGAGGCTGATAAGGGGCCAGCCTGTGCTGGAGGTGTGCCAGAGTGTGCCAGAGGTCTGTGACATGGCACGTATCGTGCAAACTGTGGCTTGGCAAAATGCTGCGCCACGGGAGGGCATTTCTTGCGTACTACTATTACTAAATGAATGCTATATATTTCAATATCCAGTAGTAATATATTTTCTACTGTCGAGCAGGTATCGTACTTCAAAGCATTACTTGAGTTCGGGTGCACTATCCTTATCTCCAGAAGATGTGGGATTGTTAGCTCGGAGCACCTGCTTTAATTATTCGCGGCTACATGCTCAACATGACAAGGTTGCAAATGAGAAAATTTCTTAAAACATGCATTTGCTGACACTAACGTGAGAACTAACACAGCTACTTCCTGAAGTGGTTAACAAGAACCATCCTTTTCAATATTGTGTACATCTCTTCTGGTCTCTAATGATCCTGGCTAAAAGGATTGTGCCCCATAGAAGGGAGCAATCAATAATTTTTCTTCTACTTAATTGTAACATCTTGTGGCAAATTTCTGTATTATCCTGTGCTAATTGAGGCCATAGAGCCATTATTTTTAAGTAGTATATAGAAATGAGATCCTCAAAAGCCATTGCAATGCTTGTGTTGTAAATAACAATTATGTAATAATGGAGGGACTAAAGTATAATTTCAAAAGCCAGAGAAATGATCGAGCAATGCTACCCATATGAGTTATTTACGAAACTGGTAATAATTTTTATTGCAAAAATAAATTTACAAAAAAATTATTTGTAAAAATAAGCTCCAATGGATAATGTGATCTAAATGCGATGAATTATTTATTATTTTTTTTTCAAAAATGGTTAATGGTTTATCTCATTTATAGAATTTTTATAAATTCATAAAAGCGGTGAATAATTTATTGCGTTTAAAAGTGGTGAATAATTCATCGCTTTTAAAAATGGTGAATGATTTATCGTCTTTATAGTGTCCCACGGATCGCTTACCGCTTTTATAGTGTTAGCTTAAAAGCGGTGAATGGTTCACCGTCTTTAAAAGCGGTAAATGATTTATCGCTTTTGACATAGTATACACTAAGTCTAATTTTAATTTGTTGAAAAAATTTTGTCAATACATATTAGCAATTTATCGTACATTTTCAATTACAATATTTGACAGTAAATATGTCAATCATATTAAATAAATCGATCACAATAATGAAAATATTGATCACAACAACAAATATCAATAAATATATCAATCACAAAAATCACATCAAAAAATATATCAATCACAATATCAAATGCAGCAATCACAGGTAATTTCTCAACATCAATCATAACATGTCCAAATTATAAAAAAATAAATATAATAATATTAAAATTATATATATATAATATGAAATAAATATCAAAATACTAAAATTTCATAATAAAATCAATTACTCCCCACGCCCTCGTCCCGTTCACATCCACATTCGCCTCTACGTCCGCGTTCGCGCGGCCGACCCAGGAATATGTACATTATGGTGTACCGATTTTTGCTAAAATAATAAAGTGCGGCTAGATCACTCTAAGCTTGTTTAATAACATGATAAAAATAAGTTAGAGTAAGTTTGGTTTGAAACAAATTACATTTGGATCGAAGTTGAGTCAGAAACGGATGAAAGCAGCCAAAAGCTTCAGACAGGTTTCGCGCGGAGGTTGACATGGTTTTGTCGTAAATTGGGAATTTTTGTGGGGGCATTTGGATTATTTCACACCCTCTTCACCCCTGCCTACCCTCTGACCAAAACCTATTTTAAAAACCCCTCTCTTTGTCTACCTCCTTTCACACTTTGTTCTCCTCTTTCTCCTTGCGTTTTCTCTCCAAAGAAGAAGCAACAGTTGTAACAGAGAGTGGGAGGGAGCACAGTGGAGGGCTTGTGCTTAGGGTTTGATCAACAAAAGAGCTTGGAGAAGATGGAGAGGATATCAAGAAAGGCTTTGAAGAGAAGAAAGAGCCCTTTCTCTATTTCCTTTGGCTAAGAGCTCAAGAAAGATATGTGAGAAAAATATAGGATTTCAAAATTTTTGAATTTCTATGGATTTAAAAGAGGGCCTTTTTTGCATTTAATCCTATGATTTTTTTTTTTAAAATAGCTCTGTAAAATTTTAATTTACAAAATTGATCCTATACCTGCCATGCGTGCGCCACGTGAGCTCCACGCGGGCAGGCTTGGTTGTGATTGTGTAAGTTGAACACGGTAAATAATTCATCATGTTCAAACACGGTGAACTATTCATTGTATTTCTTATATATATAATAAGTTGTATATATTAAATAATTTATATATATATATATATATATATATATATATATATATATATATATATATATATATATATATATATATATTACTATTGGTAGGTTGTATAAAATTTTAACAATCAAATAAAAAATTACTATTATTATAATTTTTATTTGATTGTTAGAATTTTATTGATAAGTTGTTGGGATTTTTTTAGATTGTTAGTATTGTATGTGAGTGCTAGAATTATATAAGATTAAAAAAAAAGATGATAAATAATTTACCGTCTCTTCAAAATTTTATTAAAAATGGTAAATTATTGATCGCCTTTATCATTTTTTTTATCCCTACTAAATTTAGAAGAAACGGTGGATTATTTATCATCTTTTTTTTTTTATCTTATATAATTCTAATAATCACATAAAATTTTTAACAAATCACATACAATTCTAACAGTCTAAAAAATCTCAACAATCTACCAATAAAATTCTAATAATCAAATAAAAAAAATATAATAATAGTAATTTTTTATTTTATTGTTCAAATTTGATACAACCTATCAATGGTTTTTTTTTTTTTTGTATAAATTATTTATTGTATACAACTTATTGTATATATAAAAAACACGATGAATTATTCACCGTGTTCAACTTACACAATCACAACCCAGCCTGCCCACCTGGCGTTCATGTGGCGCACGTGTGGCAGGTATAGGACCATTTTTGAAAATTCAAAATTTTACGGGATTAATTTTTTTTTTAAAAAAAATAGGGGGATAAATGCAAAAAAAAACCCTTTAAAAGAGATGATGATGTCTTATGAATTTTTATCCCATTTTTAGGAGATTTTGTGGTGATACAAGAGAACAAGCCACATTTTCTTTAAAAAGTATTCAATGTGGAGGGTTTCACCGAAAAAGGTGAACTCGTATCTTTTTCTTTACTTTTTATGATTTTAGAAGCATGTTGTAAGAGAAAAACCCTAAAATATTTGTGTAATGGGTGAAAATTAGGGTTTAGTCCTAAGTGGTGTAAAAGAGAAATTTCAATGTTTAGTTTTGCATGAAAATGATTAATAATTCTAGTTGTAGGTTGACTTTGTATGAAAATGATTAATAAAACCTAGTTGTAGGTTGTTCTTGCATGGAAATGTTTGGCATATGGACTTAGAAGAAAACTTAGGTCAAGTTGTGATATGTGTGGCATGAAACCTAAGAGAAAAACTAGGTTAAATCGAGTGGCATTTAACATAGAAAAAATCTAAAATGGAAATGTAGAGTTTCAATATAGAGTCATTGAACTTTAAGGCCCCGTTTGGTTCGAGTATAAATTTAAGAGGTATAAATTTTTTTATACCTGGGATAGCTTGTTATTCCGGGATAATCAAGTATAAAAGTTAAATTACATTTGGTTCAAAGTGGGTATTTTCTGGAATAAATAAAATTATGTTTGGTTAAAATTATGGAATAGTAGAGAATAGTGGAAAATGATGATAGAATTTTTATCAAAATGTCAACTTTGTTCTTACCTTGTATATACAAAAATTGATTTAAATATTATAGTAAATTTGAAGCAATTTAATTATAAATAATAAATTATATTTTACATAAACAAAATAATATTTTATATTTTATAGTATATTTTAGTAAATAATAATTAGTAAACAAAATTATAATGTAATCCAACATAGCACCAGGTAATAATGTTTACATAGCCGCAAATTGTAATTGATACTAAAGCAAGAAAAAAAATAGCCTTCACGTAACCTCAAGTTCAAAGTAAAACTATATTAAGAAAAAGATTTCCATATTCACATAGCCTCAGGTAATAAGTTCAACTTAAGCAAGTTATAAAATCACATATTACAAGTCTCAGATTGGAAGTAAAGTTGTAACAAGAAAAAATATAACCAAGTTTGGAAAAAAAAAGAAGCAAGAAATAAATAAAAATCATATAGCCTCAGGTTGAAAGTAAAAGAAAAGCAAGAAATAAATAAAAATCGCATAGCCTCAGGTCCATATAGTCTCAAATTGGAAGGTAAACTAAAGTAAAGAAAAAAAAAAAATTTCAAGTTTAGATAGCTACAGGCTGGAAGTTAAACTGCAAACATAAAAAACCAGAGTTCACATAGCACCAGGTAAAGCAATGAAATATATAGCCACAATTGCATATCCTGAAACACATCCAATTCACCCACAAATCAAAGGATAGAGAGACATTAGCAAGCACAACCTCAGATTGTAGGGAAAAAAATTTATGATAAGATAATCGATGAGTAAAGTAATATATTAAACATTACTGAAACAAAGTCACCAGACATTGAGAGTTACGGAATAACAAACATAATTAGTACATTAACTTAAAAAGCATATGTAAAATCGTCAAATTGAAGAAATAAAAAAAGTTATTACATCATCTTAAATATGCTCTCCTATCGTCTATTCCACAGTTGCTCCATCATCTTTGTGCGAAGGATGTCGCCTCGACGAGACTCATCTGCCCCTACATTATCGCCTAATTTTTTTTTCGCCAAATCCATCAATTAGTTCAATAAATTTTCTTCGCTTCAGCTTTACTTTCAACCTACGGCTATGTTTTAATGGACAGTAATATACAATACTTACAGTAAAATTAAATGGATCAATAGAGGCATTAACTAGCAAGCTTGTATTATAAATGGACAGTAATATACAATACTTATGTTCAATATATAAATTTAAAAACATACTTCAAATCTAACTAGCAAACTTGTATTATAAATTATAACACTATCGAAGAATACTATATATTTCATTATATGAGATAAGAAAGAACCAAATTAGATCTCAAACACAACAGGGGCATTAAATAACAAATTTGCAAGTAGAGACAAATACATTAATCTTATGAGTAAATATAGAAATTTTTTTAAAATCCCTTATATGTAGTAAACAAATATATAAAATGAATAGGATAGAAACTTCGAGATATGTACAGATCTACCCTAATTAGTATCCATGTTTGCCTTACCTTAAGATTCTTTCAAATATGTTGGAATCACAAGAGCAATTGCTCAAAAACCATCAAAGAAGCTAACTACAGCCACAGATATTCTGTTAAACCAACAAAGATAAATTAGGATTTTCGATCAACAAGTTCATGAGAGCCTTCACCTTCTAGCCACATCAATTTATAGATGGGAAATGTCTTGAATACGAAGCCCTATACCTGAAGAGCTCATGCTCGCCGTAAATACTGAATTGACAACACAATAAAGGCAGTGGAGAGCTAGGATTAGTAATAAAAAACCATTCCTGCAGGTTAACAGTGGGAGAGAGAGGTGTTCACGATGAAGGTAGATATGGAAGAGATCTTGCTCAATGATACCGATGGTTGAGAGAGGCTGCGAGAGTGGAGAGGAGGAGGCGTCCGAAACGAGAAAATAGCGAGATTTAATGGTAGAAGCAAGATCTCAGCCTCAGATCTCCTTCGTTGATAGCGGCAGTTGAGGGAGGAGGTGAGAGGGGAGGAGAAGAGGAAGACGACGACCTAATCGAGGAGATAGAAAAATGCGAAGGTGGGTGGGAGAATCTCAGCGAAGGATCTCCTTTATTGATAGCAGAGGTGGAGGGAGGAGGTGAGAGCGGATGAGAAGAGGAAGACGACGACTCTATCGAGGAGATCGGAAGGGATAGTGGGTGGGAGAAATGAATCCCATTCACTGCCCTCAGCTTTTTGACCGGAGATTACCCTATTCCAGGGGATCCCTGGAATAAAAGTTAACCGATTATCCTAGGATAACCTGTCACGCCCCGGAGGTTCTAAAAGAGCGGAAAACGTATCCATTTTTTTTTTCTTAAATGAACCTCGCCTCCGATGCGCACCAGACCCACCACATATACAAATCCACTCCCCAAACGGGCGGAGCCTCCTTTGTATATGCACGGCGTTCCGAGCACGACAAATACTTTAACCATGCAAACACCGAATGACAATAAGGAGAGACTATACTTAACCATACAGTCACATTTATCATATTGAAACTACACCATAAACCCATAGGTTTGAAAGTCGGTGTCCACTCGACACCCGGTTTTACAAAATATTTTCGCAAACTCTTTTAAGCGGCCACCTTACTTGAAAGGATAAATCCACGGGTTTTGAAATCAGTGCCCACACGACACTTGGTTTGAAAATACTTTTGAAACCATGTTTGTATTTGAAAACGAGCCGCATTCATACATCCCAACATTCACAGATATGAGAAGATATTCCTACACTAAGTCCTCAATCCAACTTCCACAAGAAACCATGCACAAGTAATCACAGCTAGTGTGACGCCCCACTTCCCAGGGGGTCACCCATCCTAGAACTACTCTAGTTCTAGCACGCTTAACTCTCATGTTCCTCTTGGATCTTGCTACCATCCAAAATGCTATAGCCGGGTTAGAGATTTAGTCCTATTATATCATTTATATAGAGGACTAATCCAAATTCCGGGGGTGTCACATTCTTCCCCCCTTTAAGCCCTGACGTCCACGTCAGGCTCAAGCACACTCACAAGCACCAGGCGATGTGAGACTCGTCTCGCTAGCCTTAGCCGACCTTGTGAGGAGCT
Organism: Tillandsia leiboldiana; assembly: GCA_029204045.2. NCBI lineage: Eukaryota > Viridiplantae > Streptophyta > Magnoliopsida > Poales > Bromeliaceae > Tillandsia > Tillandsia leiboldiana. Next base: position 37,697,735 of record CM055063.1, on the reverse strand, counting down.
GCACTCCACTCACAACGGTCATTAGCCGGGGAGCCTCGCTCTACCCGCTATATAACCCTGGCTCAGCCGAGACTCATCTCACATTTCCAGCTGGTGAATGGCTCTGATACCAACTGTGACGCCCCACTTCCCAGGGGGTCACCCATCCTAGAACTACTCTAGTTCTAGCACGCTTAACTCTCATGTTCCTCTTGGATCTTGCTACCATCCAAAATGCTATAGCCGGGTTAGAGATTTAGTCCTATTATATCATTTATATAGAGGACTAATCCAAATTCCGGGGGTGTCACAGCTAGACTAACCAAACGTAATAAAAGATAACCATAAACTGTAAAGTTTAATAGCCTCAAGGGCTAGGGTCCTCTAACCGTTGCCTCACCGTCGTCCCGGTTCCCACCCCTGCTCGTACCTGTCACAGCGTGGGTAGTCAGTGACTGATAAAGTAGATATAAACAGTAAATGCAATAACCGAAAAGACAAACCGATACACCGGAGCATTTACTTCCCCCTCATGTACCGCTAAATCCCTGTCACAAAACAAGCTGGGCACCAACCCCAGATTTATAATATATTGGGCGCCAACCCCAGATAGCTATTGGGCTCCGACCCCAAATAACGTGCTCATTTTCTTGGTGCCACCAATCCCCTCCATTGCCCAAGTAGCAGTCGCCTCTCCTTGAGGGATCCCCATCATCACGAGTCGTGGGGTACACGGGTAATCCTTACCATCTTTCCGGAAAAATACACCCTGTGCGGTGGCCAAACCGCCGATGTGCGTGTAAGCAATATGAGCATATAAACTGCCATGCGACCTCAGCCGCCTCAGTTAGAACATAAAACAGTATTGCGACCTCAGCCGTCTCAGTTAGAATATAAAACAGGATTTACATGCAATGGGGTTAGACAGTTTACCAGAACATCTACTTTATCATGCAAAATACTCGGGAACGACATTACACCGGAAATAACCAAAGGTACCCACCTGAACGAAGATAAACGACCGCGCCCGGGACCCTCCTAGGCAACCAGAACTTCACGCGACCTAGTAAAATAACCAAGAACACCATTTAACACTTTTACCCTAAACAGGCAAAAACAGTGGTCCCGACCACTGTAACAATAGACCGACGAAAAACTAAAATCACTGTGCCAAGCGGACCGTGTCGTACAACCAAAAACCGTCGAACCAAAAACTGTCCCGAAAGAACTACATCGTTGTTAAAAATATCGTCGTGGTCAAAAACACTCAAAAACGATGCGAAACGGGCCGAAAACGGAGCTACCGGACTCTTCCGTTGGGGGCTGGTGCACGAAGCCGGGCGTGGACCGGGTCTGCGGCCAAGGGTGGCGGCGTCGCAGACCGGGCGCGCGCTGTGCGGTAGACCGCAGCAACTTGGGCCGGGCCGCGCACGGGCAAAGGGCGCGCGCCGGGTTCACCAGTTCCCGGTCGCGGCGGCAGCACCAGGTGCACGCCCAGCGTGGACCGCTCCTGCGGGGCTGGGCTGGCGCACGCGCCCGTGCACCGGGTCTGCGCCCCCAGGCTGCGGAGCCGTGCGTCGGGTGCACGCCCCGCCGGTGGACCGCGCGGCTGGGGAGGCCGTACGGGGTGAACAGTAACACCCCGTTTCGCGTTTTCTTCTCCGTTTTCGCCCCCGCGCGGCTCTGGCGACGACCCCGCGAACATGATAACGGCGGCGGCGGCCTCCCGTTTAACAACGGCGGCGGCGGCCTCCCGTTAACTCCTCCAAGCTCCGATGAAATACCCAATTTACCCAACAAAAAACCCCGGATCGCTCCAACGATAAAACCATTGATCAAACCCGGTCAAGAACATGAACAAATCACCGATCAAAACCATTCAAAAACCCGTGATCAATTTACCGATTAACCCGATCTCAAAGAACACGGAAAAACCCACGATTAAACCGACGAAGGAGAGACAACGATCACTAACCTTGCTCCGATGGAGGAGGCAACGCGATCCCGATCTCCGTTCTTTGCGGTGGTGAGAATCCGGATCTGCCCTCCGATGGCGGTGACGTCTCGTTCTCCGGTCTCCGGCACGTTGATCGGGCGATCGGGTTCCTTCGCTTCCTCCTTCTCTATTTCTTTTTCCTCTGGTTAGGGTTTCCTTTTCTTTTCTCTTTTCGAACTAGGGTTTCGTTTGGTTTTCGGCACGCACAAGAGGGAAGGGTTTGAGGAGGCGATCTTTTAACACTAGGGTTTTCCTTTCGGTACACAGGGAATAAATAAATCTTATTATTAATTTATTTCTTTTATTTTCCCTTTTCATATGTATGTACCGTCAAAATCCACATCGGGTATTTCAATCTCTAATTAATTAATTATTTAATTAATCCTTGAAGATAATTCCTTAGAGATAATTCCTTATCTCCTCAAAAAGCGTGCACAATCACTTGCACGGATTTCGATGCACCTCCCGGCTATCGCGATCCTTACACCCCCTTTTTGGGGGTTCCGTAAGTCGGAATCCGGATTCGGTCGCACCGCCGTTCACTGTTTTTCAAGCCCTATCACAGAAAAATACCCGCACCTCAAGATTATCAACTTAAGTAAACCCGTTAAATCAATTTTCCATTATTTAACCTTTATTAGCAGGAGGGTAAAACGTTACATAAAAACTGTGGTATTACACCACACACCCCTTAAAAGAAATTTCGTCCCCGAAACTTAACGTCAACCCTCGCTAAATCTCTCAAGGAACCACTCCCTCATTTTCGTCTCAAGTTACCAGGTTGCCTCGCGCTCCTCAAGGTTACTCCATTGCACTTTTACGTAGGGGATCATCCGATTGCGAGGTTTCTTTTCCTCTCGTGCCAATATCCGTATCGGCGTTTCTTCGAAGCTCAAGTCCTCACGCAACCCGACGGCAGAGGCATCGAGGATGTGAGACGGGTCGGAAAGGTATCTTCGGAGCATCGAGACGTGAAACACGTTGTGTACCCGTTCGAGGTTTGGCGGTGAGGCCAATCGGTATACCACCGGGCCTACGCGCTCCAAGATCTCGATCAGTCCCACGTACCGTGGGCTCAGCTTCCCTCGTAAACTGAACCGTCTTGTTCCCTTAGACGGTGATACACGAAGCAACACGTGTTCCCCCACCATAAATTCCAATTCCCGTCCCCTCTGATCCGCGTAGCTCTTCTGCCGGCTCTGGGCGGTCAACAGCCGCTGCCTGATAAGGCACACCTTTGCCTCCGTTTCCTCTACAAGGTCTGGACCCAAAAGCTTCCGCTCCCTCAAGTCGTCCTAGCAAATAGGCGATCGACATCGGCGTCCGTACACGGCTTTGTACGGGGCCATCTGAATACTAGCTTGATAGCTATTATTATAGGCAAATTCCACGAGGGGTAGGTAACGCGACCATCCCTCACCCAGATCTAGCACACAAGCTCGAAGCATATCTTCGAGAACCTGGATCACTCGTTCCGATTGCCCGTCCGTCTGCGGGTGGAAGGCCGTGCTAAACTGCAGTTTGGTCCCCAGGGCCTGCTGCAGACTCCGCCAGAAGTTTGACAAAAAACGCGTGTCCCTATCAGAAGTTATCGACGACGGTATTCCGTGCAATCTTACAACCTCGTCGATATAGGTTTGCGCTAGTCGATCTCGGGTCCACGTCGTGTGGATAGGCAGAAGGTGGGCCGATTTCGTTAGACGGTCCACTATGACCCATATCGCGTCATGTCCATATTGCGATCGCGGAAAACCCGTCACAAAGTCCATGGTAATCCATTCCTATTTCCACTCTGGTATGGGCAATGGTTGTAGTTTTCCCGCCGGTCGCTGATGTTCCGCTTTCACCTGTTGGCACACCAACAATGCGCCACGAATTGCGTCACATCACTCTTCAATTTGGGCCACCAGAAGGTCTGCCTAAGGTCTTTGTACATCTTTGTACCTCCGGGATGCGCAGTGTAGGGGGCATTGTGCGCTTCCGTTAGAATTTCTTTCCTCAATTCTGGCACATCGGGTACGCAAATCCGTCCCCGAAACATTATCACATTATCTGTGCCAATCGTAAAATCCCCACTTTGCTTCGAGGATATTCTGTCCCTCACCTGTTGTCGTCGCATGTCCGTTGTTTGGCCTTCCAAGATCCTCTCTATCAGTGTAGGCCTCACCACAAAGGACAGAAGTTTCGCAACCGCACTTGCTGGCACTACCTCCAGCCTCAATTGCGAGAACTCTGCAATTCGGCGATCCTGTTGGGTAAGGGCATTTAGTGCCGTTTCCCCCGTCTGTCCTTTCCGGCTCAAGGCGACGGCCACCACATTGGCCTTCCCGGGGTGGTAGTGGATGGACACATCGTAGTCCTTCAGTAGTTCCAGCCATCGCCTTTGCCGTAAATTCAGTTCCTTCTGAGTAAACAAGTATTTGAGGCTCTGGTGATCGGAAAACACATTACAGTGCGCCCCGTAGAGATAATGTCTCCAGAGCTTCAAAGCAAACACGACTGCCGCGAGTTCCAAGTCGTGTGTAGGGTAGTTCTGCTCGTAATCCTTGAGATGTCTTGATACGTATGCTATGACCTTCCCTTGTTGCATTAATACACTTCCAAGACCGCTTCGAGATGCATCACAATAGATCTCGTAGTCCTCACCGGGCTTCGGCAATGTGAGTACCGGCGCCCGTGTGAGTCTGTCTTTAAGTTCCTCGAAGCTCTTCTGGCATTTGGCCGACCAGACGAATTTCTCCCCTTTCCGGATTAGTCGATTCAGGGGAGTGACTATATTTGAGAAGCCTTCCACGAAGCGTCTGTAGTACCCCGCCAGTCCTAGGGAGCTTCGAATTTCTGTCCCCGTTGTGGGCCGAGCCCAGTCGGTCATGGATTCTATCTTTCTCGGGTTCACCGCTATTCCCGACGCTGGGACTATGTGTCCCAACAAGTCTACCTCGCGGAGCCAGAACTCACACCTTTTGAGTTTGGCATACACTTTCTGGTACCGGAGGGTCCGGAGGATCACTCGCAAGTGTTCCTCGTGCTCTTTGTCTGTGCGAGCATAGATCGGGATGTCATTTATAATGACTACTACAAACTGGTTTAAGAAAGGTTCCAAGATCCTGTTCATCATATTCATGAACACCGCTGGAGCGACTATGAGTCCAAACGGTATAACCATAAACTCGTAACGACCATACCGAGTTTGAAAAACTGTTTTCGGTATGTCATCTCTCTGGACTCCAAACTGGCAATAGCCGGATTGCTGATCAATCTTTGAGGACGCCGTCGCTCCTGTAGTTTGTCGAATAGGTCATCAATCCAAGGTGAGGGGTATTTGTTCTTTACTATGACCCTATCTATTCCCTGATTGTCGATGCACAATCGTAGACTCCCGTCATTCTTCCGTACGAATAGAACGGGTGTGCCCTAAAACGGCACGCTCGGTTTCTCGCAATCGACTAGCACCTGATACTCAGTAGGCCAATCCCTTCCGAGTATCCCCTCGAATTCTCTTAGCGGTGACACCACTAAGTCCCAAATGTCGGATCGTTGGCGCCGACCATTAATCCCAAAAGCTCGAGCCTTTAGAGATACGCAATCAATACACTTAAAGCGTACAGACACAGCACCACGGATCTCGACCGGACTCAACCCACCTGGACATTGGGTCTATTGTTGGTCCTCTTGCCGTTAGGTCTGTTGTGGACCGCAGCCCCACTCAACTTATTGGGCTCACCCAACTCAACCTATTAGTCTCCTGGGCCTATTGTCTCGAGGCAAGGAGTTGGACCTATTTAACCCATAAATAAATAGCCAACACCAAAGATAACTGAGTCTTCCCAACCTTATGAAGGTACAAAATATTTGCTTCTAAGGGTCCTCCTGGGGTTAAGACCAACATTACTCTTCGTAAGGGGTCTTTCCTGCTACTACTTCCCTCGGGTAGTGCGTCCTTTGTCGTGTCGACGCATAAGACCTCTCATCCGTGTCGTGACTCCGAAAAATTGTTCCCTGGTTCGGAGCAGTTAAAGCGGAACTGCCCCAGTTTGTCACATCAGAAGCAATGGTCGTGCTTCCGGAAACGAATAATCCCTCGGGGTGCTTCTCTGCAGATGACGTATGGCCGGTCCCCGCTAGAAAATCCCCCTCCGGAGAAGGGCTGGGGTCATTTTTTATCCTTGTTGTACTCCGAGTCCTCTCGTCGGGCGCGCGTCACCACGAATCCGCGCTCCACTATGGTGGCCCTATCCACCACTTTCTGGAAGGTGTGAAGATCCACTGCTTGCACAACTTCGAAAATATTGCTCCACAATCCGTCTACGAAGAGGCGGGCTTTGTGAGCTTCATCCCTTATGACAAAGGAAACACAATTAGCCAGCCTTACAAATTCTTGTTGATACTCCATGGCGTATTGGTTCCCTCGTCTGATGTGTTTCAGGTCCCTTGCGGCGTCTTCGGATACTGGGGTGGTCGGCTCCCGTTGGGAAAGTCATTCCCGGGTTATGGCTGGGGTCGTTTTCGGCCCCCGGCAGGCTCATGATCCTTCTGCCGGGTGCGTGGAACGGCCTATTCCCGCCCCACCACAGTGGTCCTGTCGATCACTCCTCGGAAGTAGATAAACCCACCGTCGGTATTACCTGAAAAGTGTTGCTCCGTAGACTGTCCTTGTGAAGGCGGGCCGTGTGGGGTTCATCTTTCCTAACGAAAAGGGAAAGCGCTCAGCCATGTCGCATACCCGTTGTTGGAGTAGCCGATTCTCCACTGTTGCCGGAACCGTCGTATCCACTTCTGCGCCATCGATTGAAGAGCGGTTTCGGGCCATTAACCGTGCATACAAAGAAACCAAGTTAGTCCTAGACTTAATTGGTCTAGCACCTTGACCTACGAACACTGGGACTCTATCCCTTTTTCCCGCACCCACGTTCGTACTTTACACACCTACACCCTGGGTTATCAATTTGGTTAGTTACTTGTGGTATTACATTCTGTGGATGTTGGACACTGGCTGCGGTGGTTAAAGTCGTTTTTCTCTGATACCATATAATCTGCCACGTCCCGGAGGTTCTAAAAGAGCGGAAAACGTATCCATTTTTTTTTCTTAAATGAACCTCGCCTCCGGTGCGCACCATGTCACGCCCCGGAACCCGGGCTCGCCAACAGATCCGCCGTGCACACGGGATTTCCCGAGTACACGAAGCGCTGGTAACCTGCTCCGATATAATATGAACAATAAAAGAGCATAATACAGAGCTGAAGTAGAAGAACCACATAGTATCTCAGGCTGGAACTACAAATAAAGCTGTAATAAGTACAATAATCTCCCAGCTCACCAAAATAGTACAACCAGCTGGCGAAAGCCAGACCTAAAATAAAAGAGGAATACCACAGTCTGAGTAAAGGGTGCAGCATCTATCTAACAGCTCTTAGCCTCCCAGGAGATCTATCTATTCAGCGATCCCCTTACCTCGATCAGCTGCCGATGGCCTAGCAGCTCCCGCAGACGACTCTGCAAAAATAAAGGAGAAGAAAGAAACAGAAAGAACAATGGGGGTGAGAACTACCAGATAAACCAGTAGCCTCCCCTAGTGGGCAAAACCTCAACTCTGATGCACCCACTAGGATTACTAGAGGCCCGAAAGGAAAAAGTGGTAAAGATGTAAGCAGAACTGCTGAATAAAGGGAAACCACCACTAGCATGCCTCTAAATGCAGTGCCAAAAGGAATGACTGTATGTATGCATCAGTATCTAACATGCCTGCCTGAATAAACCCAATCTTATGCCACCAGTAAAACTGGTACTGCCTGCTGTGCCTTGCCTGCCAAATCGGGTATGCTGGCCAATGCATAACACCGATAGGGAATGAGAGTCTCAAGGACTCAAGCCTGCCTGTAACACACTCCGGAGTGGCACTCGAGGGGAGCGACCCACACGAGTAAAAGTACCTCAGTAATAAGTATCATAAGTGCCGTAAACAGCAGGACTGGATCATGACTATGATCAAAGTGGGAAAAGCCATCCACTAAGAAACCCTGATCTGATGCCATAGTACTCAATAAGTGGGAAAAACCATCCACTAGAGAAAAGCCCGATCCCCTGCTGATGCCAAAAATAGACCAGACTCAACCCCATTCTGATGCAAGGATAAACATCCGGCCGACCGCCTACAGTCCGCGGTCACCGCAACACCCCACAAGTTTATAATCTAACATAACCTTGGCTATACTATCCCAAACCCCTGCTCATACTCGAGCGACAAGCAACTGAAAGCAAAAGAGAGCAATAAAACATGTCAAGTCTTAATATGATAGTGTAGCAATAAATAGTGGCCCTACCTGATGTCCGGGCATGCATGCAACTGTCTTTATTTTAAAAGTTGTAAAATAGTGTCAAAGATTTAAAAAGATTGATTTACTGAATAAAAGTCATTTGCATGCGAGATTATAGCCTTTGTCTTAATCACAGTGTCCCAATATAAGTCATCATATCATCTGTGGGGTTATATTAAATTTTAGGAGAGTTCGTCCCAGCGGTTCTCGTCAATTGTCACATTAGTTCGTCCCAATAGTTCTCATCAATTGTCCTGTTAGTTGTCCTGTTAGTTTGTCCTGTTAGTTGTCCTGTTAGTTGTCCTGTTAGTTTGTCCCAATGGTTCTTATCAATTATCATATTAGTTTGTCCCAGTAGTTCTCATCAATTGTCATATTAAATTTTAGGGGAGTTCCAGTAATCCCAGTGAGCTTGTCAAAAATGAGGTAAGCAACAACCGCCCACCTCGAGCAGCTCAAACTACACCTCAGGTAGTCTCCTGGTTGTCCACAGTCCTCAAATCCTGCAAATCAACGCTCCCGGTATAAATACAAATCCCAAAAAGCACAATATTTGCTGTTTTTTAAACAGCACAGGAAAAGAGGAGTTTTTCACCTCTAAACAGTGCTCAGGAAAATCCAGAAAAATTACGGTTCCGTTCCTCGCGAAGAGTAGATCAAAATCGACTCTTTAAACGTCTCGATCTGATGCTCCTACGCCAAGATAAAAATCGGAGAAGTCGATGCTGTCCAGAAATTTCCACAGCAAAAAGGGGGGTCAAAGAGACCTCGGGAATCATGCCAAAAGTATGAAATGGAGCAAAGTGATCAACACGAAAATCAAAGCCTTACCTCTTAGGAACGCGCTGCCGCGAAAATCGTCCAAAAATTCCTCCTGGTTAGCACACAGGGAATTTTCGATTGAACTGCGACGGGAAATGGGCCGAAAAAGAAAACCGTCGCAGTGCGCCGCGTCGTAGATAACTCACTAACTGTAACTCCAAAAATTCTAAAATCTGGAGGAGAGAGAGAGGAGAGAGAGAGGAATATTTTTCGTAGAAAGCTCAACCTCAGATTCTCTCTCTAAGGGCTCGAAAACCGAGGTGCAAAGAGAGGGGGTGGGGGACCTCTTATATAGTAGGCCAAAGGGAATATTCCCACACGGGATCCGGATCCGAACAGGAAACACCGAAATGGGCCAACCAGAAAGCGCCACGTGTCCACAAAACAGCAAACAGCCTGTGCAGGCCCAATGAAAAATCGCCACGTGGCCACGTGGTGCACATGGCCGGTCCGCGCTCCGGGTTTTCCGGATCCTGTCAGCCAATAGGGGAGCGCCACGTGTCACCCTCCCACGTGCTTCTAGAAGCCGGCCAACCAATGGGGAAGCGCCACATGGCAAGGGGAAACTTCGGTGCTCCCGGTGCACGCCATGCCTGTGGACCCCGCACCTGCGCGCCTGCCCGCGCCGTGCTCCGCTGTGCTCCGCTGTGCTCCGCTGCGCTCCGCCGCGCTCCGCCGCTGCGCCGCCGCCCGCCGGTCGCCGCCGGCTGCCGGAACAGTAATTCCGGCTAGCCGGAGTTACTGTTCCGGTGAACAGTAAAAATTTAGCGAAAAATAAAGTGAATATACCATTTTGACCGTTTTCGCGTGCTGAGTCCAAATCCGCTGTCCATTTCGCCAAATTCTCTTCCGAAATTTTGCCGAAAGCTCCCGGAAAATTTCATTTGCTCCGATTTTCGCACAGAGTCTATATTAAATGTCCAATTTCGATTCTACAAGCTTTGTTTCACCGAATAAGCTCCCCACAGTCACTGTTTAATGTTGCACAGTTCCTGCGGGAGTCTGGATCATCACATCCTCCCCCACTAAAAGAGTTTCGTCCTCGAAACGAGACTAAACAATAATCCTCAGTCCGATGTCTCAAATAAGTAGGGGTGGGCATCCCTCATCTCCGACTCGAGCTCCCATGTAGCCTCGCGCTCGTCATGATTGCTCCATTGGATCTTCACATAGGGAATGGCTCGACTGCGCAATTCTTTCACTTCTCGATCCAGAATTCGCAGTGGGCGTTCTTCATACCTCAAATCCTCGCTGATCTCAAGCGGTGTGAAGTCGATGACGTGCGATGGGTCGAAGATATACTTCCTCAAAGTAGAAACATGAAATACATCATGGACACCAGCAAGCCTTGGAGGAAGTGCGAGTCGGTAGGCAACCGGCCCGATACGCCCCAATACCTCAAAGGGTCCAATGTATCGGGGGCTAAGCTTCCCACGAATGCCGAACCTCCTGATTCCTTTGGACGGCGAGACTTTCAGGAATACATGATCTCCAACCTGAAATTCTAAGTCTCGTCGCCGAACATCGGCATAGCTCCTCTGTCGGCTTTGGGCGGTCTGAAGATGCTTTCGAATCACTCGGACCTTCTCCTCTGCCTCTAATAATACATCTGGTCCCAAGGTCCGCCTCTCGCCTACGTCACTCCAATAAAGTGGTGACCGACACTTGCGTCCATACAACGCTTCAAACGGAGCCATCTGAATGCTCGCTTGAAAACTGTTGTTGTACGCAAACTCCGCCAAAGATAAGTGTCGAATCCACCCTCCGCCGAAATCCAGGACGCAAGCCCTCAACATGTCCTCCAGGATTTGTATAGTCCGCTCTGACTGCCCATCAGTCTGCGGATGAAAAGCCGTACTGAACCTGAGTTGAGTCCCCAAGGTTGTTGTCTGCAAACTCATCCAGAAACGCGAAACAAACCTCGGGTCTCTATCTGATACAATGGAGGCTGGTACTCCATGTAATCTAACTATCTCATCTAGATATAGCTGGGCTAGTCGATCAAGTGGCCACGTAGTCTGCATGGGCAGAAAGTGCGCCGACTTGGTAAGTCGATCTACAACTACCCAGATAGCATCAGCTCCTCCCTGTGCCCTAGGTAGTCCGACCACGAAATCCATCGTAATATGGTCCCATTTCCACTCGGGGATTGGGAGACTCTGTAACTTGCCAGCTGGCACTCGATGCTCAGCTTTCACCTGCTGACAAGTTAAACACTGGGCCACAAATCTCCCAATATCCCTTTTCATGCCTTTCCACCAGAAGTGTGCCTTGAGGTCCTTATACATCTTAGTCCCACCAGGATGTAGGGTATAAGGTGTATAATGGGCTTCTCGCAATATCTGTTCTCTAATCTCCACATCTATTGGCACACATGCTCGGTTCCTGTACCTCAGTACTCCCGAGGCATCTACCGTAAAGTCCCCAGACTGATTACTCGGAATCTGATCTCTAATCCTGGTCAAGTGGGGGTCCTCACTCTGTTTCTCCCTGATCCTGTCCAGCAGAGTGGGCTGCAAGACTAAGGATGTCAGCCTAGCAGAGACCCCAGGGGACACAACCTCTATCTCGAGTCGTCTCATCTCCTCTAATAGCGGCGCTTGGTCGGTGATCAACATAGACAAACTTTGCACCGCTCTTCTACTTAAGGCGTCAGCGACCACATTAGCCTTGCCCGGGTGGTAGAGAATATCTACATCATAATCCTTTAATAGCTCTAACCACCTACGTTGCCTCAAATTCAGCTCCTTTTGCGTGAACAGATACTTTAGGCTCTTGTGGTCGGTGTAGATTTCACAATGCTCCCCATACAGATAATGGCGCCAGAGTTTTAGCGCAAACACTACAGCTACAAGCTCCAAGTCATGGGTAGGGTAATTTTTCTCATATTCTTTGAGTTGTCTAGATGCATATGCAATTACCCTCCCTTCCTGCATCAACACACAACCGAGTCCACTGTGTGATGCGTCGCTGTAGATTACATATCCTTTTCCCATAACAGGAAGGGAAAGGATAGGAGCGGTCATCAGTCTATTCTTCAGCTCCTCAAAGCTCCTTTGACAGTCTTCACTCCAGATAAACTTCACTCCCTTACGCGTCAAGCGAGTGAGGGGTGTGGAGAGCTTCGCAAAGCCTTCCACAAACCGACGGTAATACCCAGCTAAACCCATAAAGCTACGTACCTCAGAAACCGTCGTCGGTCGGGGCCAATCACGGACTGCCTCAATCTTTGCTGGGTCTACTGCCACACCTGCGGCGGAAATCACATGGCCTAAGAAGACTACCTCCTGGAGCCAAAACTCGCACTTTGCTAGCTTGGCAAACAACTTCTTCTCTCGCAGAAGTTGCAGCACAATCCTTAAGTGCTCCTCATGCTCAGCATCACTTCGGGAGTAGACCAAGATATCATCAATGAACACCACCACGAACCGGTCCAAATAAGGTCGGAAGATCCGGTTCATCAAATCCATGAACGCGGCAGGGGCATTAGTTAGCCCAAAAGGCATAACTGTAAATTCATAATGCCCATACCGTGATCTAAATGCCGTTTTCGGAATATCCTCGGCCTTTACTTTCAACTGGTGGTAACCGGATTGTAGATCTATCTTAGAGAAGACACAAGACCCTTGCAGCTGATCAAAAAGATCATCGATGCGCGGCAAAGGGTACTTGTTCTTGATGGTCACTTTATTTAATTCCCTATAGTCCACACACAATCGAAGTGACCCATCCTTCTTTTTCACGAATAGCACCGGCGCTCCCCAAGGCGACACACTCGGCCTAATAAAGCCCTTGTCCATCAAATCCTGGAGTTGCGCCTTAAGCTCTCGCAGCTCAGCCGGTGCCATCCGGTACGGAGCCTTTGAGATTGGCGCAGTTCCCGGAACTACGTCAATCACAAACTCAATCTCCCTATCTAGCGGCATGCTTGTCAGCTCAGGTGGAAAAACATCCAGGAACTCGCGGGCAATAGGGATATCCCCGAGTCCCGGCGCCGCCGTAGGCCCTTCAACAACACTAGCCAAAAAGGCTACACATCCTCGATGGATCATCTGCCTCGCTCGGGAAGTCGAAACCATAGAGGCAAAGAAAGCACTCTGACATCCCCGGTATACCAACATTTCCTGGTCTGGCTCTCTAAAAGTGACGGTCCTCGCGGCACAATCAATGGTCGCAAAATACCGAGCCAGCCAGTCCATCCCGAGGACCACATCGAAGTCCTTCAATTGTCTCAGGACCAACAGGTCTGCTGGCATAATCCAGGACTCGATTTGCATCGGGCAGGACCAACAACACTCCTCTACGTGCAAGGTGTGATCGGAAATCTGAACCTCTCGTGCACGTGGTAGAAGTCCTACCTTTAACCCATGTAATGATGCAAATGATCTACTGATAAAAGAATGCGATGCTCCAGTATCAAATAATGTACGAGTCCTAATGCCAGAAAGTAAGGTGATACCTGCCACCACGTGATCTGCTGCCGAAGAGTCCTCTACCTGCGTAGCATACACTCGCCCACTCTGGGCTGGAGGGCGATACTCCGTGGGATAGGAAGAAGATGGCCTGCTTGCTGGAGCATATGGCCGCTGAGCCGTCGACCGTTGCTGTGATGAAGATGGAGCCGATGCTGAAGAAGGGGCCGTCGATGGCGCATAAGGGCAAGTAGCTCAGACGTGGCCAGACTGTCCACATCTATAGCAGCGACCCCACCGCTGGTCGCAGGTGTTGGAAAAGTGCTGACCTCCACAGAAAATACAATTGCTGGGGGCCCGTGGTTGTCGTGACTGCTGTTGTCGCTGAGGCTGTCGCTGCGACCCATGCTGCGACGGCTGGGATCTCTGCTGCTGCTGCTGCCGCTGCTGGGGCCTCTGGGGTCCACCAGGCCCTCGCCGCTCCGACCGTCCCTGGCCGGAAAACTGAGGCGGTGGCGGTCGGGGCGGCCTCCAGGAACTGGCCTGTCTCCCGTCGTCCTGCGCTGGTCGCTTTCTGTCTGCGCCTTGAGCGACCAGGCCCCCACGTCTGGCGACGACGTGGTCTCCCCTCTCAACCCACTGGGCATGCTCTGCTGCCTCCTCCAAGGTTTGTAGTCTATGGGCATGCACCAGAGTATAGATCTCTGGGCGCAGGCCCGACTCAAAGAGCTCCACCTGGTGCGGTCCGTCCCTGGCGACGTAAGGAACGCAGTTGAGTAACCGCGTGAACTCCTGAAAGTAGTCCAATGCTGTCCGGTCGCCTTGCTGAAGATTCTTCAGATCATCCTCCAGCTTTTTCTTCATACTCGTGGAAAAGTACGTATCCAGAATCATCCTCTTGAACTCTGACCAGGGTAGCTGTCGAGTGATCTGGAACTCCAGAGGCTCTACCCGACGCCACCATGCATCAGCGTCCCCGTCTAAGCAGTGTACAGCCATATGTACCCTGTACTTCTGGTCAATGAAGAAGTCCCGAAATAACTTTTCCATTGACGAAAGCCAAGTCCCGATCTCCCACGGCTGGGTATTCCGCCCTGAAAACCTGGGCGGTCCCCGCTTACAGAACTGAGTAAGTTTGTCAGCAATCTCCTGCTCCTCCGCAGGAGTCAATGGCCGGATTGCTCCCTGAGCAACAGGGGATGCCGTGGTCACCGGTCCAACTGGGGAAGCCACAGCAGGGGAGGGTGGTACGGGAGAACTCTCAGGGGGTGCAACAACAGGCTGCGCCCTCTGTTCTAACATCTGCGTCAGCCGACCCATGGCCTCCTCCTGACGCCGTACGGCCTCTGACATCTGGGCCATCTGAGCCTGAAGCTCCTGCACCTCACTCTGCTCGCCCTGCTCGGACTCCTCCGGCTCGGGCTCAGAGGAAGAAGGCTGCGAACGCGTCAACATTCTACGTTGCGGAGGCATCCTACCACAAGAAATCATACTTAGTAACATAACCCCACACGACCAAATCTAGCGAAAGTCAAAGACATCCCCCTATTTCTGTGACTTTATGTTGTCTGCAGCCAACATAACCGTGCACCAGAAATTTGGGTATGTCGGTCCCTCTTCTCTCACTGGGAGAGTCAAACAATAATTAACGACTTCCGCAAAATGTCTCGTCTCTCATGCCCTATTATCCTAGGGTCTGCCAAAAGCCTAGGGTTTCCTAAGTCCCAACTGACCTATCCCTAAGCTCTGATACCAACTTAATCTGTCACGCCCCGGAACCCGGGCTCGCCAACAGATCCGCCGTGCACACGGGATTTCCCGAGTACACGAAGCGCTGGTAACCTGCTCCGATATAATATGAACAATAAAAGAGCATAATACAGAGCTGAAGTAGAAGAACCACATAGTATCTCAGGCTGGAACTACAAATAAAGCTGTAATAAGTACAATAATCTCCCAGCTCACCAAAATAGTACAACCAGCTGGCGAAAGCCAGACCTAAAATAAAAGAGGAATACCACAGTCTGAGTAAAGGGTGCAGCATCTATCTAACAGCTCTTAGCCTCCCAGGAGATCTATCTATTCAGCGATCCCCTTACCTCGATCAGCTGCCGATGGCCTAGCAGCTCCCGCAGACGACTCTGCAAAAATAAAGGAGAAGAAAGAAACAGAAAGAACAATGGGGGTGAGAACTACCAGATAAACCAGTAGCCTCCCCTAGTGGGCAAAACCTCAACTCTGATGCACCCACTAGGATTACTAGAGGCCCGAAAGAAAAAAGTGGTAAAGATGTAAGCAGAACTGCTGAATAAAGGGAAACCACCACTAGCATGCCTCTAAATGCAGTGCCAAAAGGAATGACTGTATGTATGCATCAGTATCTAACATGCCTGCCTGAATAAACCCAATCTTATGCCACCAGTAAAACTGGTACTGCCTGCTGTGCCTTGCCTGCCAAATCGGGTATGCTGGCCAATGCATAACACCGATAGGGAATGAGAGTCTCAAGGACTCAAGCCTGCCTGTAACACACTCCGGAGTGGCACTCGAGGGGAGCGACCCACAGGAGTAAAAGTACCTCAGTAATAAGTATCATAAGTGCCGTAAACAGCAGGACTGGATCATGACTATGATCAAAGTGGGAAAAGCCATCCACTAAGAAACCCTGATCTGATGCCATAGTACTCAATAAGTGGGAAAAACCATCCACTAGAGAAAAGCCCGATCCCCTGCTGATGCCAAAAATAGACCAGACTCAACCCCATTCTGATGCAAGGATAAACATCCGGCCGACCGCCTACAGTCCGCGGTCACCGCAACACCCCACAAGTTTATAATCTAACATAACCTTGGCTATACTATCCCAAACCCCTGCTCATACTCGAGCGACAAGCAACTGAAAGCAAAAGAGAGCAATAAAACATGTCAAGTCTTAATATGATAGTGTAGCAATAAATAGTGGCCCTACCTGATGTCCGGGCATGCATGCAACTGTCTTTATTTTAAAAGTTGTAAAATAGTGTCAAAGATTTAAAAAGATTGATTTACTGAATAAAAGTCATTTGCATGCGAGATTATAGCCTTTGTCTTAATCACAGTGTCCCAATATAAGTCATCATATCATCTGTGGGGTTATATTAAATTTTAGGAGAGTTCGTCCCAGCGGTTCTCGTCAATTGTCACATTAGTTCGTCCCAATAGTTCTCATCAATTGTCCTGTTAGTTGTCCTGTTAGTTTGTCCTGTTAGTTGTCCTGTTAGTTGTCCTGTTAGTTTGTCCCAATGGTTCTTATCAATTATCATATTAGTTTGTCCCAGTAGTTCTCATCAATTGTCATATTAAATTTTAGGGGAGTTCCAGTAATCCCAGTGAGCTTGTCAAAAATGAGGTAAGCAACAACCGCCCACCTCGAGCAGCTCAAACTACACCTCAGGTAGTCTCCTGGTTGTCCACAGTCCTCAAATCCTGCAAATCAACGCTCCCGGTATAAATACAAATCCCAAAAAGCACAATATTTGCTGTTTTTTAAACAGCACAGGAAAAGAGGAGTTTTTCACCTCTAAACAGTGCTCAGGAAAATCCAAAAAAATTACGGTTGCGTTCCTCGCGAAGAGTAGATCAAAATCGACTCTTTAAACGTCTCGATCTGATGCTCCTACGCCAAGATAAAAATCGGAGAAGTCGATGCTGTCCAGAAATTTCCACAGCAAAAAGGGGGGTCAAAGAGACCTCGGGAATCGTGCCAAAAGTACGAAATGGAGACAAGTGATCAACACGAAAATCAAAGCCTTACCTCTTAGGAACGCGCTGCCGCGAAAATCGTCCAAAAATT
>CM055063.1:37601454-37680279 GCA_029204045.2 Tillandsia leiboldiana | reverse complement strand
GTGTCACCCTCCCACGTGCTTCTAGAAGCCGGCCAACCCATGGGGGGAAGCGCCACGTGGCAAGGGGAAACTTACGGTGCTCACGGCCACGCCATGCCTCGTGGACCGCAAATGCGCGCATGCCCGCGCCGTGCCTCCGCTGTGCTCCGCTGGCTCCGCTATGCGGCTCGCCGCGACTCCGCCCGTGCGCCGCCGCCCGCGGCCGCGCCGGTGCCGGACAGTAATTCCGGCTAGCCGGAGTTACTGTTCCGCATTGGGGGAACAGTCCCATTTTTAGCGAAAAATAAAGTAAAATATACCATTTTGATCGTTTTCGCGGGCTGAGTCCAATACGACTGTCCATTTTCGCCAAATTCTCATCCGAAATTTTGCCGAAAGCTCCCGGAAAATTCCATTTCTCCGATTTCGCACAGCGTGTCTATATTAAAATGTCCTCAATTTCGATTCTACAAGCTCTGTTTCACCGAATAAGCTCACCACAGTCCCCACTGTCTTAGGTGACCGTTCCTGCGGGAGTCGGCTCATCACATCCTCCCCCACTAAAAAGAGTTCGTGTCCTCGAACGAGACTAAAAATAATCCTCAGTCCGATGTCTCGAATAAGTAGGGGTGAAGCATCCCTCATCTCCGACTCGAGCTCCCATGTAGCCTCGCGTCGTCATGATTGCTCCCATTGGATCTTCACATAGGGAATGGTCCGACTCGCGCAATTCTTTCACTTCTCGATCCAGAATTCGCACGTGGGCGTTCTTCATACCTCAAATCCTCGCTTGATCTCAACGGTGTGAAGTCGATGACGTGCGATGGGTCGAAGATCTACTTCCTCAAAGTAGAAACATGAAATACATCATGGACACCAGCAAGCCTTGGAGGAGTGCGAGTCGGTAGGCAACTGGCCGATACGCCCCAATACCTCAAAGGGTCCAATGTATCGGGGGCTAAGCTTCCCACGAATGCCGAACCTCCTGATTCCTTTGGACGGCGAGACTTTCAGGAATACATGATCTCCAACCTGAAATTCTAAGTCTCGTCGCCGAACATCGGCATAGCTTCCTCTGTCGGCTTTGGGCGGTCTGAAGATGCTTTCGAATCACTCGGACCTTCTCCTCTGCCTCTAATAATACATCTGGTCCCAAGGTCCGCCTCTCGCCTACGTCACTCCAATAAAGTGGTGACCGACACTTGCGTCCATACAACGCTTCAAACGGAGCCATCTGAATGCTCGCTTGAAAACTGTTGTTGTACGCAAACTCCGCCAAAGATAAGTGTCGAATCCACCCTCCGCCGAAATCCAGGACGCAAGCCCTCAACATGTCCTCCAGGATTTGTATAGTCCGCTCTGACTGCCCATCAGTCTGCGGATGAAAAGCCGTACTGAACCTGAGTTGAGTCCCCAAGGTTGTTGTCTGCAAACTCATCCAGAAACGCGAAACAAACCTCGGGTCTCTATCTGATACAATGGAGGCTGGTACTCCATGTAATCTAACTATCTCATCTAGATATAGCTGGGCTAGTCGATCAAGTGGCCACGTAGTCTGCATGGGCAGAAAGTGCGCCGACTTGGTAAGTCGATCTACAACTACCCAGATAGCATCAGCTCCTCCCTGTGCCCTAGGTAGTCCGACCACGAAATCCATCGTAATATGGTCCCATTTCCACTCGGGGATTGGGAGACTCTGTAACTTGCCAGCTGGCACTCGATGCTCAGCTTTCACCTGCTGACAAGTTAAACACTGGGCCACAAATCTCCCAATATCCCTTTTCATGCCTTTCCACCAGAAGTGTGCCTTGAGGTCCTTATACATCTTAGTCCCACCAGGATGTAGGGTATAAGGTGTATAATGGGCTTCTCGCAATATCTGTTCTCTAATCTCCACATCTATTGGCACACATGCTCGGTTCCTGTACCTCAGTACTCCCGAGGCATCTACCGTAAAGTCCCCAGACTGATTACTCGGAATCTGATCTCTAATCCTGGTCAAGTGGGGGTCCTCACTCTGTTTCTCCCTGATCCTGTCCAGCAGAGTGGGCTGCAAGACTAAGGATGTCAGCCTAGCAGAGACCCCAGGGGACACAACCTCTATCTCGAGTCGTCTCATCTCCTCTAATAGCGGCGCTTGGTCGGTGATCAACATAGACAAACTTTGCACCGCTCTTCTACTTAAGGCGTCAGCGACCACATTAGCCTTGCCCGGGTGGTAGAGAATATCTACATCATAATCCTTTAATAGCTCTAACCACCTACGTTGCCTCAAATTCAGCTCCTTTTGCGTGAACAGATACTTTAGGCTCTTGTGGTCGGTGTAGATTTCACAATGCTCCCCATACAGATAATGGCGCCAGAGTTTTAGCGCAAACACTACAGCTGCAAGCTCCAAGTCATGGGTAGGGTAATTTTTCTCATATTCTTTGAGTTGTCTAGATGCATATGCAATTACCCTCCCTTCCTGCATCAACACACAACCGAGTCCACTGTGTGATGCGTCGCTGTAGATTACATATCCTTTTCCCATAACAGGAAGGGAAATGATAGGAGCGGTCATCAGTCTATTCTTCAGCTCCTCAAAGCTCCTTTGACAGTCTTCACTCCAGATAAACTTCACTCCCTTACGCGTCAAGCGAGTGAGGGGTGTGGAGAGCTTCGCAAAGCCTTCCACAAACCGACGGTAATACCCAGCTAAACCCATAAAGCTACGTACCTCAGAAACCGTCGTCGGTCGGGGCCAATCACGGACTGCCTCAATCTTTGCTGGGTCTACTGCCACACCTGCGGCGGAAATCACATGGCCTAAGAAGACTACCTCCTGGAGCCAAAACTCACACTTTGCTAGCTTGGCAAACAACTTCTTCTCTCGCAGAAGTTGCAGCACAATCCTTAAGTGCTCCTCATGCTCAGCATCACTTCGGGAGTAGACCAAGATATCATCAATGAACACCACCACGAACCGGTCCAAATAAGGTCGGAAGATCCGGTTCATCAAATCCATGAACGCGGCAGGGGCATTAGTTAGCCCAAAAGGCATAACTGTAAATTCATAATGCCCATACCGTGATCTAAATGCCGTTTTCGGAATATCCTCGGCCTTTACTTTCAACTGGTGGTAACCGGATTGTAGATCTATCTTAGAGAAGACACAAGACCCTTGCAGCTGATCAAAAAGATCATCGATGCGCGGCAAAGGGTACTTGTTCTTGATGGTCACTTTATTTAATTCCCTATAGTCCACACACAATCGAAGTGACCCATCCTTCTTTTTCACGAATAGCACCGGCGCTCCCCAAGGCGACACACTCGGCCTAATAAAGCCCTTGTCCATCAAATCCTGGAGTTGCGCCTTAAGCTCTCGCAGCTCAGCCGGTGCTATCCGGTACGGAGCCTTTGAGATTGGCGCAGTTCCCGGAACTACGTCAATCACAAACTCAATCTCCCTATCTAGCGGCATGCTTGTCAGCTCAGGTGGAAAAACATCCGGGAACTCGCGGGCAATAGGGATATCCCCGAGTCCCGGCGCCGCCGTAGGCCCTTCAACAACACTAGCCAAAAAGGCTACACATCCTCGATGGATCATCTGCCTCGCTCGGGAAGTCGAAACCATAGAGGCAAAGAAAGCACTCTGACATCCCCGGTATACCAACATTTCCTGGTCTGGCTCTCTAAAAGTGACGGTCCTCGCGGCGCAATCAATGGTCGCAAAATACCGAGCCAGCCAGTCCATCCCGAGGACCACATCGAAGTCCTTCAATTGTCTCAGGACCAACAGGTCTGCTGGCATAATCCAGGACTCGATTTGCATCGGGCAGGACCAACAACACTCCTCTACGTGCAAGGTGTGATCGGGAATCTGAACCTCTCGTGCACGTGGTAGAAGTCCTACCTTTAACCCATGTAATGATGCAAATGATCTACTGATAAAAGAATGCGATGCTCCAGTATCAAATAATGTACGAGTCCTAATGCCAGAAAGTAAGGTGATACCTGCCACCACGTGATCTGCTGCCGAAGAGTCCTCTACCTGCGCAGCATACACTCGCCCACTCTGGGCTGGAGGGCGATACTCCGTGGGATAGGAAGAAGATGGCCTGCTTGCTGGAGCATATGGCCGCTGAGCCGTCGACCGTTGCTGTGATGAAGATGGAGCCGATGCTGAAGAAGGGGCCGTCGATGGCGCATAAGGGCAAGTAGCTCGGACGTGGCCAGACTGTCCACATCTATAGCAGCGACCCCACCGCTGGTCGCAGGTGTTGGAAAAGTGCCGACCTCCATAGAAAATACAATTGCTGGGGGCCCGTGGTTGTCGTGACTGCTGTTGTCGCTGAGGCTGTCGCTGCGACCCATGCTGCGACGGCTGGGATCTCTGCTGCTGCTGTTGCCGCTGCTGGGGCCTCTGGGTTCCACCAGGCCCTCGCCGCTCCGACCGTCCCTGGCCGGAAAACTGAGGCGGTGGCGGTCGGGGCGGCCTCCAGGAACTGGCCTGTCTCCCGTCGTCCTGCGCTGGTCGCTTTCTGTCTGCGCCTTGAGCGACCAGGCCCCCACGTCTGGCGACGACGTGGTCTCCCCTCTCAACCCACTGGGCATGCTCTGCTGCCTCCTCCAAGGTTTGTAGTCTATGGGCATGCACCAGAGTATAGATCTCTGGGCGCAGGCCCGACTCAAAGAGCTCCACCTGGTGCGGTCCGTCCCTGGCGACGTAAGGTACGCAGTTGAGTAACCGTGTGAACTCCTGAAAGTAGTCCAATGCTGTCCGGTCGCCTTGCTGAAGATTCTTCAGATCATCCTCCAGCTTTTTCTTTATACTCGTGGAAAAGTACGTATCCAGAATCATCCTCTTGAACTCTGACCAGGGTAGCTGTCGAGTGATCTGGAACTCCAGAGGCTCTACCCGACGCCACCATGCATCAGCGTCCCCGTCTAAGCAATGTACAGCCATATGTACCCTGTACTTCTGGTCAATGAAGAAGTCCCGGAATAACTTCTCCATTGACGAAAGCCAAGTCCCGATCTCCCACGGCTGGGTATTCCGCCCTGAAAACCTGGGCGGTCCCCGCTTACAGAACTGAGTAAGTTTGTCAGCAATCTCCTGCTCCTCCGCAGGAGTCAATGGCCGGATTGCTCCCTGAGCAACAGGGGATGCCGTGGTCACCGGTCCAACTGGGGAAGCCACAGCAGGGGAGGGTGGTACGGGAGAACTCTCAGGGGGTGCAACAACAGGCTGC
Organism: Tillandsia leiboldiana; assembly: GCA_029204045.2. Lineage (NCBI taxonomy): Eukaryota > Viridiplantae > Streptophyta > Magnoliopsida > Poales > Bromeliaceae > Tillandsia > Tillandsia leiboldiana. The sequence goes on along the minus strand of CM055063.1, from coordinate 37,675,066 downwards.
GCCCTCTGTTCTAACATCTGCGTCAGCCGACCCATGGCCTCCTCCTGACGCCGCACGGCCTCTGACATCTGGGCCATCTGAGCCTGAAGCTCCTGCACCTCACTCTGCTCGCCCCGCTCGGACTCCTCCGGCTCGGGCTCAGAGGAAGAAGGCTGCGAACGCGTCAACATTCTACGTTGCGGAGGCATCCTACCACAAGAAATCATACTTAGTAACATAACCCCACACGACCAAATCTAGCGAAAGTCAAAGACATCCCCCTATTTCTGTGACTTTATGTTGTCTGCAGCCAACATAACCGTGCACCAGAAATTTGGGTATGTCGGTCCCTCTTCTCTCACTGGGAGAGTCAAACAATAATTAACGACTTCCGCAAAATGTCTCGTCTCTCATGCCCTATTATCCTAGGGTCTGCCAAAAGCCTAGGGTTTCCTAAGTCCCAACTGACCTATCCCTAAGCTCTGATACCAACTTAATCTGTCACGCCCCGGAACCCGGGCTCGCCAACAGATCCGCCGTGCACACGGGATTTCCCGAGTACACGAAGCGCTGGTAACCTGCTCCGATATAATATGAACAATAAAAGAGCATAATACAGAGCTGAAGTAGAAGAACCACATAGTATCTCAGGCTGGAACTACAAATAAAGCTGTAATAAGTACAATAATCTCCCAGCTCACCAAAATAGTACAACCAGCTGGCGAAAGCCAGACCTAAAATAAAAGAGGAATACCACAGTCTGAGTAAAGGGTGCAGCATCTATCTAACAGCTCTTAGCCTCCCAGGAGATCTATCTATTCAGCGATCCCCTTACCTCGATCAGCTGCCGATGGCCTAGCAGCTCCCGCAGACGACTCTGCAAAAATAAAGGAGAAGAAAGAAACAGAAAGAATAATGGGGGTGAGAACTACCAGATAAACCAGTAGCCTCCCCTAGTGGGCAAAACCTCAACTCTGATGCACCCACTAGGATTACTAGAGGCCCGAAAGAAAAAAGTGGTAAAGATGTAAGCAGAACTGCTGAATAAAGGGAAACCACCACTAGCATGCCTCTAAATGCAGTGCCAAAAGGAATGACTGTATGTATGCATCAGTATCTAACATGCCTGCCTGAATAAACCCAATCTTATGCCACCAGTAAAACTGGTACTGCCTGCTGTGCCTTGCCTGCCAAATCGGGTATGCTGGCCAATGCATAACACCGATAGGGAATGAGAGTCTCAAGGACTCAAGCCTGCCTGTAACACACTCCGGAGTGGCACTCGAGGGGAGCGACCCACACGAGTAAAAGTACCTCAGTAATAAGTATCATAAGTGCCGTAAACAGCAGGACTGGATCATGACTATGATCAAAGTGGGAAAAGCCATCCACTAAGAAACCCTGATCTGATGCCATAGTACTCAATAAGTGGGAAAAACCATCCACTAGAGAAAAGCCCGATCCCCTGCTGATGCCAAAAATAGACCAGACTCAACCCCATTCTGATGTAAGGATAAACATCCGGCCGACCGCCTACAGTCCGCGGTCACCGCAACACCCCACAAGTTTATAATCTAACATAACCTTGGCTATACTATCCCAAACCCCTGCTCATACTCGAGCGACAAGCAACTGAAAGCAAAAGAGAGCAATAAAATATGTCAAGTCTTAATATGATAGTGTAGCAATAAATAGTGGCCCTACCTGATGTCCGGGCATGCATGCAACTGTCTTTATTTTAAAAGTTGTAAAATAGTGTCAAAGATTTAAAAAGATTGATTTACTGAATAAAAGTCATTTGCATGCGAGATTATAGCCTTTGTCTTAATCACAGTGTCCCAATATAAGTCATCATATCATCTGTGGGGTTATATTAAATTTTAGGAGAGTTCGTCCCAGCGGTTCTCGTCAATTGTCACATTAGTTCGTCCCAATAGTTCTCATCAATTGTCCTGTTAGTTGTCCTGTTAGTTTGTCCTGTTAGTTGTCCTGTTAGTTTGTCCCAATGGTTCTTATCAATTATCATATTAGTTTGTCCCAGTAGTTCTCATCAATTGTCATATTAAATTTTAGGGGAGTTCCAGTAATCCCAGTGAGCTTGTCAAAAATGAGGTAAGCAACAACCGCCCACCTCGAGCAGCTCAAACTACACCTCAGGTAGTCTCCTGGTTGTCCACAGTCCTCAAATCCTGCAAATCAACGCTCCCGGTATAAATACAAATCCCAAAAAGCACAATATTTGCTGTTTTTTAAACAGCACAGGAAAAGAGGAGTTTTTCACCTCTAAACAGTGCTCAGGAAAATCCAGAAAAATTACGGTTGCGCTCCTCGCGAAGAGTAGATCAAAATCGACTCTTTAAACGTCTCGATCTGATGCTCCTATGCCAAGATAAAAATCGGAGAAGTCGATGCTGTCCAGAAATTTCCACAGCAAAAAGGGGGGTCAAAGAGACCTCGGGAATCGTGCCAAAAGTACGAAATGGAGCAAAGTGATCAACACGAAAATCAAAGCCTTACCTCTTAGGAACGCGCTGCCGTGAAAATCGTCCAAAAATTCCTCTTGGTTAGCACACAGGGAATTTTCGACTGAACTGCGACGGGAAATGGGCCGAAAAAGAAAACCGTCGCAGTGCGCCGCGTCGCAGATAACTCACTAACTGTAACTCCAAAAATTCTAAAATCTGGAGGAGAGAGAGAGGAGAGAGAGAGGAATATTTTTCGTAGAGAGCTCAACCTCAGATTCTCTCTCTAAGGGCTCGAAAACCGAGGTGCAAAGAGAGGGGGTGGGGGACCTCTTATATAGTGGGCCAAAGGGAATATTCCCACACGGGATCCGGATCCGAACAGGAAACACCGAAATGGGCCAACCAGAAAGCGCCACGTGTCCACAAAACAGCAAACAGCCTGTGCAGGCCCAATGAAAAATCGCCACGTGGCCACGTGGTGCACATGGCCGGTCCGCGCTCCGGGTCTTCCGGATCCTGTCAGCCAATAGGGGAGCGCCACGTGTCACCCTCCCACGTGCTTCTAGAAGCCGGCCAACCAATGGGGAAGCGCCACGTGGCAAGGGGAAACTTCGGTGCTCCCGGTGCACGCCATGCCTGTGGACCCCGCACCTGCGCGCCTGCCCACGCCGTGCTCCGCTGTGCTCCGATGTGCTCCGCTGCGCTCCGCCGCGCTCCGCCGCTGCGCCGCCGCCCGCCGGTCGCCGCCGGCTGCCGGAACAGTAATTCCGGCTAGCCGGAGTTACTGTTCCGGTGAACAGTAAAAATTTAGCGAAAAATAAAGTGAATATACCATTTTGACCGTTTTCGCGTGCTGAGTCCAAATCCGCTGTCCATTTCGCCAAATTCTCATCCGAAATTTTGCCGAAAGCTCCCGGAAAATTCCATTTGCTCCGATTTTCGCGCAGAGTCTATATTAAATGTCCAATTTTGATTCTACAAGCTTTGTTTCACCGAATAAGCTCCCCACAGTCACTGTTTAATGTTGCACAGTTCCTGCGGGAGTCTGGATCATCACACACCAGACCCGCCACATATACAAATCCACTCCCCAAACGGGCGGGGCCTCCTTTGTATATGCACGGCGTTCCGAGCACGACAAATACTTTAACCATGCAAACACTGAACGACAATAAGGAGATACTATACTTAACCATACAGTCACATTTATCATATTGAAACTACACCATAAACCCATAGGTTTGAAAGTCGGTGTCCACTCGACACCCGGTTTTACAAAATATTTTCGCAAACTCTTTTAAGCGGCCACCTTACTTGAAAGGATAAATCCACGGGTTTTGAAATCAGTGCCCACACGACACTTGGTTTGAAAATTTTTTTGAAACCATGTTTGTATTTGAAAACGAGTCGCATTCATACATCCCAACATTCACAGATATGAGAAGATATTCCTACACTAAATCCTCAATCCAACATCCACAAGAAACCATGCACAAGTAATCACAGCTAGACTAACCAAACGCAATAAAAGATAACCATAAACTGTAAAGTTTAATAGCCTCAAGGGCTAGGGTCCTCTAACCGTTGCCGCACCGTCGTCCCGATTCCCACCCCTGCTCGGACTTGTCACAGCGTGGGTAGTCAGTGACTGATAAAGTAGATATAAACAGTAAATGCAATAACCGAAAAGACAAACCGATATACCGGAGCATTTACTTCCCCCTCATGTACCGCTAAATCCCTGTCACAAAACAAGCTGGGCACCAACCTCAGATATATAATATATTGGGCGCCAACCCCAGATAGCTATTGGGCTCCGACCCCAAATAGCGTGCTCATTTTCTTGGTGCCACCAATCCCCTCCACTGCCTAAGTAGTAGTCGCCTCTCCTTGAGGGATCCCCATCATCACGAGTCGTGGGGTATACGGGTAATCCTTACCATCTTTCCGAAAAAATACACCCTGTGCGGTGGTCAAACCGCCGGTGTGCGTGTAAGCAATATGAGCATATAAACTGCCATGCGACCTCAGCCGCGTCAGTTAGAACATAAAACAGTATTGCGACCTCAGCCGCCTCAGTTAGAATATAAAACAGGATTTACATGCAATGGGGTTAGACAGTTTACCAGAACATCTACTTTATCATGCAAAATACTCGGGAACGACATTACACCGGAAATAACCAAAGGTACCCACCTGAACGAAGATAAACGACTGCGCCCGGGACCCTCCTAGGCAATCAGAACTTCACGCGGCCTAGTAAAATAACCAAAAACACCATTTAACACTTTTACCCTAAACAGGCAAAAACAGTGGTCCCGACCACTGTAACAATAGACCGACGAAAAACCAAAATCACTGTGCCAAGCGGACCATGTCGTCCAACCAAAAACCGTCGAACCAAAAACTGTCCTGAAAGAACTACATCGTTGTTAAAAATATCGTCGTGGTCAAAAACACTCAAAAACGATGCGAAACGGGCCAAAAACGGAGCTACCGGACTCTTCCGTTGGGGGCTGGAGCACGAAGCTGGGCGTGGACCGGGTCTGCGGCCAAAGGTGGCGGCGTCGCAGACCGGGCGCGCGCTGTGCGGTAGACCGCAGCAACTTGGGCCGGGCCGCGCACGGGCAAAAGGCGCGCGCCGGGTTCACCAGTTCCCGGTCGCGGCGGCAGCACCGGGTGCACGCCCAGCGTGGACCGCGCTTGCGGGGCCGGGCTGGCGCACGCGCCCGTGCGCTGGGTCTGCGCCCCCAGGCTGCGGAGCCGTGCACCGGGTGCACGCCCCGCCGGTGGACCGCGCGGCTGGGGAGGCCGTACAGGGTGAACAGTAACACCCCGTTTCGCGTTTTCTTCTCCGTTTTCGTCCCCTCGCGGCTCTGGCGACGACCCCGCGAACATGATAACGGCGGCGGCGGCCTCCCGTTAACTCCTCCATGCTCCGACGAAATACCCAATTTACCTAACAAAAAACCCCGGATCGCTCCAACGATAAAACCATTGATCAAACCCGGTCAAGAACATGAACAAGTCACCGATCAAAACCATTCAAAAACTCGTGATCAATTTACCGATTAACCCGATTTCAAAGAACACGGAAAAACCCACGATTAAACCGACGAAGGAGAGACAATGATCACTAACCTTGCTCCGATGGAGGAGGCAACGCGATCCCGATCTCCTTTCTTTGCGGTGGTGAGAATCTGGATCCGCCCTCCGATGGCGGTGACATCTCGTTCTCCGGTCTCCGGCACGTTGATCGGGCGATCGGGTTCCTTCGCTTCCTCCTTCTCTATTTCTTTTTCCTCTGGTTAGGGTTTCCTTTTCTTTTCTCTTTTCGAACTAGGGTTTCGTTTGGTTTTCCGCACGCACAAGAGGGAAAGGTTTGAGGAGGCGATCTTTTAACACTAGGGTTTTCCTTTCGGTACACGGGGAATAAATAAATCTTATTATTAATTTATTTCTTTTATTTTCTCTTTTCATATGTACGTACCGTCAAAATCCACATCGGGTATTTCAATCTCTAATTAATTAATTATTTAATTAATCCTTGGAGATAATTCCTTAGAGATAATTCCTTATCTCCTCAAAAAGCGTGCACAATCACTTGCATGGATTTCGATGCACCTCCCGGCTACCGCGATCCTTACACCCCCTTTCTGGAGATTCCGTAAGTCGGAATTCGGATCCGGTCGCACCGCCGTTCACCGTTTTTTGAGCCCTATCATAGAAAAATACCCGCACCTCAAGATTATCAACTTAAGTAAACCCGTTAGTTCAATTTCCCATTACTTAACCTTTATTAGCAGGAGGGTAAAACGTTACATAAAAACTGTGGTATTACATAACCCGTTAAGCTTAGTTTATTTTAAACTTGCTTGGTAACCTCATTTTTGGCAGGAATTGTGGGATAAAGGGGGTTATTCCCCTTTTATCCCACAACCAAACATGGCCTAGAATTAGAATGTTATGGTTGATGTTTTGATGTCCTTGGGACATCTTGCAACCCTAGAGTAAAGAACTTAGGGTGCATGTGCAAATTGAGTAAACAAAAGAACTCAAACCTAAATTAGTGTCCTTGGGGCATCCTAGCTATCATATAGTTAATAACCTAGGGTAAAAGAGAAAAGTAAAGCTTCCGAAAGTGAGAGAAAAGTTCAACAGGAGGGGCGAGCATATTTCGACTTTCGAGGGAAGTGAGAGAGCAAGACTCGGCTTCCCGAGTGAATGATGTCAAGGTGCCTTAAACTCATTCGAGGCAAGTGGGAGAGTGAGCGAGCAAGACTCGGTTCTCCGTGAAAAGATGGCTCAAAAGAGGCCGAAAGATGAAAGTCATTACCCTCGATCAGTCCAAACATCCTTTTTGGAAACAACAATAACCAATCAAGTACTTTCGCCCAAAGATCCACACACTCTCTCGTGCCTAATCCCTAGGGTCTCCCTAAGGTTTACTAGCCGCTTAGAACCACTCTTAGGCTCTAATACTAAACTAATCTGTCACGCCCCGATACCGCCTATTTGGATAGTTCGGGCACGCCAACAGATCCGCCAATCGGGCATGACCTCTCTATACCTGAAAGGAATGAAAACATCTATCTCAATATAATACAAGTGATCAATGAGATATAATATCAGAGTATAAAACTACTAAACTAAAAACTTTCATTCATATAAACGACAAGTTTAGTATGTGTTGAGACCAAATTTTTTTGTCACCTAAGGAGGTGACGCGTGGCGTATACTATCAGCTCTGGGCATCAGCCGATAGGGGGATGAGCCAATAGAGGAGAACCCGTGTCTTGACTAAGATCAGCCTCGGTCACGTGAGCGCATGACACGTGACACCCGCCATTCGGCCGAGGGCATCAGCCGATAGGGAAGCGGTCGATACGAGGATTATCGTCTCATCAAGGACTATCCTCGGTCGAAGACAAACATCAGGCCACCTTAGTCGAGCAATGAAAGAGGCGAAGTTAGGCTCAACTCTCGGCTGCTTAGAGCCGCAAAAGGAAAGATTCTGGAAGGAAAGAGTGCGAGATTTGGGCGCGAATCTCATAACAACTTTTGGAATGGCAAGCGGCACTCAGCATTGGAAAGCGTCGAAGATCACGCAACGACGCGTCGATTAGGGGATGAATCTGGATAGAAAACGACTATTATCCTATTGAGGAGAGTCGACTCAAAAAGCAGTTGAGGAATTTATGATGATTCTCCTTAGATCACGCCTATTTTTAGAATCGATGGTTATACACATTGGTTCGTAAATATATAAATAAGCAAACTAACAAAGGGAAAGGGGTTCTGCAATCTCGTAAGCCAGGACCACTACCTGTTTTTTCATATCTTTACTGCTTTTCTAGATAGATTTACCGCATTTTCTAGAAGTAGATTAATTGTAATTGGCTACTTGTTACCTTTGTAAACCCCTTTTTCCACTCAATACAATCCCCACAATCGGCTCCTCAGCCGTTTGTTTTTTTGGCACATCTTTGCCTCTCTCTAAATCTCTATATCCCGACTCGACTATTCTAAACCGGACGGTCACGAGAGTTTACTGAGAAGAACCCGGCTGAGCAGATCCCTCATCGGCCCGATCACTTGATCCATTGGCACGCAACACATCACATCCAGAGGGTCAACTACCCAGCGGGGCTGATCGACGACCGACGGTCAGCGCGACCTTTTCGGCCCCAACAGTACGAAAAGCGGAAAGTGAAATATATGAGTGAACCACAAGATATAGTATTTCTTTACACATTTCTCTCAACAAGTATTTAAACAAATATTACAATTTTCATCTTTTTCCTCACAATACATAGTTCACTAAAAATGTCCAAAAAGGTATAAAACTGCTAGACCTTCTAGATCTCTAAACTGCCGGGCTCTTACTCCTATCGCATGCCTCGCCGACAATACCTGGATTTGTAAAAATAATCATCAAAGGGTGTGAGAACTACGAATATTTTCCAGTGGGTTCAACGACCGAGAAAATATGTTCTACACCGCTTGGTCCAATGAAAGAAATAGTAGCAAGATAATATGTAATATGAAAAAACTATAAATGCTAAACTAGCATGCTGATATAAAATCGATACTCTACTAATCATGCTCAAATAGTATGCTACTATGCCATGACTCGACCACTATGCCGTTATGCAAGGGTTACAACTAACCCGACCACCTTGGCCAATCTACATATTCATTTTGCTTTGCTTTAGTTTAATTCTTTATCTATTTGGAAACACCTCGTCCAATGGGCCCGTGCCCTAGTAGTCATGCTACTGAAAGACGAGACAATCCAAAGGCGCCACTTACGGTGCTCTGTATACCATTCGAAAGTACATTGCTTGCCAAAGGGCCCATGCCCGGGGAGACGACTATCGCTCTCACACTCCCAAATCCGAATGTGCCATTTTCATTACCTTTTGATTTTCCTTTTCACTTTTGCCTTTTTCTTTTGCCTTTTATTGTGACACCCCCGAAATTTGGATTAGTCCTATATATAAATGATATAATAGGACTAAATCTCTTAACCCGACTATAGCATTTTGGGTGGTAGTAAGACCCAAGAGGTTAAGAGAGTTAAGCGTTCTAGAGCTAGAGTAGTTCTAAGATGGCTGACCCCCTGGGAAGTTGGGGCGTCATAGTTGGTATCAGAGCCATTCACTAGCCGGAAATGTGAGATGAATCTCGGCTGAGTCAGGGTTATATAGCGGGTAGAGCGAGGCTCCCCGGCTAATGATTGTTGTGGGTGGAGTACAGCTCCCCACAAGGTCGGCTAAGGCTAGCGAGACAAGTCTCACAGTGCCTGGTGCTTGTGAGTGTGTTGAGCCTGACGTGGACGTCAGGGCTTAAAGAGGGGAGAAATGTGACACCCCCGGAATTTGGATTAGTCATATATATAAATGATATAATAGGACTAAATCTCTTAACTCGGCTATAGCATTTTGGGTGGTAGCAAGACCCAAGAGGTTAAGAGAGTTAAGCGTGCTAGAGCTAGAGTAGTTCTAGGATGGGTGACCCCTTGGGAAGTTGGGGCGTCACATTTATCCTAGGTCAACAACTCTAGGATAGCCATGATATTCATTTCCTTTTGCTTTTAGCTTTTGCCCCTTGTTCATTCGTCTTTTACCCTAGGTTATTAACTCTAGGATAGTCATAATGTCTCACGAATCATCATAAAGGTTGGAGTTATTTTGTTTGCTCAAGTTTGCACATTCACCCTAAGTCCACAACTCTAGGGTCGCTACTTGTCCATAAGCATGCCAACCTCAATCGAACCATTCTAACTCTAGAGTTTATGAACTCTATGTTGAGAACTCTAGGTTTTTTCCTAAGTTGATGCCACTCATTTAACCTAGAGTTATCTCCTAGGTTTCATGACACACATCTTGACCTTTTAACCTAGGTTTTCTCCTAAGTCAATTATCATTATCCACATGCAAGAACAACCTATACTAGGTTTTAACATAATCATCTCTTAGGATTAAACCCTAATTGCTCAATACTATGAACCCATTACAATCCTACTGTCACGCCCCGGAACCCGGGCTCGCCAACAGATCCGCCGTGCACACGGGATTTTCCGAGTACACGAAGCGCTGGTAATCTGCTCCGATATAATATGAACAATAAAAGAGCATAATACAGAGCTGAAGTAGAATAACCACATAGTATCTCAGACTGGAACTACAAATAAAGCAGTAATAAGTACAATAATCTCTCAGCTCACCAAATAGTACAACCTGCAAGCCAGACCCAAATAAAAGGAGAATACCACAGTCTGAGTGAAGGGTACAACGTCTATTTACAGCTCTCAATCTCACAGGAGATCTATCTATTCGACGATCCCCTTACCTCGATCCGCTGCCGAAGGCCTAGCAGCTCCTGCAGATGACTCTGCAAAATAAAGGAGAAGAAAGAAACAGAAAATAACAATGGGGGGTGAGAACTACCAGATAAACCAGCAGCCTCCCCTAGTGGGTAAAACCTCAACTCTGACGCACCCACTAGGACTAGTAGAGGAAAAAGGGAGAAGTGGTAAAATACATAAGATGCTGAAACAGGAAAACTACCACTACTATGCTGTCAAAACTGTATGCATGCATCAGAAATGGTATCTGTCCAAATAAATCCAATCTAGACACCAGTAACAACTGGTACTGCCTGCTCAGCGGAATCTGCACACACGGCTCGAAACCGCGGGATCGGCTCGCACGGCTCGCATCCCAACATAAGTATCAGACCGGCACACACGGCTGGGTCTGAAAAAGCCCACCTCCGGAGTGGCACTCGAGGGGAGCGACCCACACGAGTAAAGCATCTCTGTCATCAGTATCTCAAGTATCTCTGTAGCACATATCTCAATATAGCAGGACTGGATCATAACTATGATCAAAGTGGGAAACTCCATCCACTACAGAAACCCAATCCCCAACTGATGCAATAAACCAGACTCAACCCCAATCTGATGCAAGGGTAAACATCTGGTCGACCGCCTACTGTCCGCGGTTACCGCAATACCCCACAAATCCACAATCTAATGCAATCTCGACTACACTATCCCAAACCCCTGCTCACACATGAGCAACAAGCCTCTGGATGCACAGGACAACAATGAAACATGTACAAATCCCAAGATGATAGTGTAGCAATAAATAGTGGCTAACTAGATGAGCAAGAAAGCATGCCATTATTTAAAAGCTGTAGAAAAGTGTCAAATATTTATTTTAAAAAGATTGATTGTTATAAAAGTTATTGCATGCGAGATTATAGCCTTTGTCCCAATCACAGTGTCCCAATATAAGTCATCATATAATCTGTGGGGTTAAATTTTAGGAGAGTTCGTCCCAGCGGTTCTCATCAATTGTCATATTAATTCGTCCCAATAGTTCTCATCAATTGTCCTGTTAGTTGTCCTGTTAGTTTGTCCTGTTAGTTTGTCCTGTTAGTTCTTATCAATTATCATATTAGTTTGTCCCAGTGGTTCTCATCAATTGTCATATTAAATTTTAGGGGAGTTCCAGTAATCCCAGTGAGCTTGTCAAAAATGAGGTAAGCAACAACCGCCCACCTCGAACAGCTCAAATCACACCCAGATAGTCTCCTGGCTGTCCACAGTCCCCTAGAACTGCTCTCTGCCGAAAACGGTGCCATACAGCAACACACATTGCACAGGGTGTAACTATATTATTCATAAAAATATAGCTTTTGCTGTTTTTCAAATAGCACAAAAAGAGAGGAGTTTTTCACCTCTGTATAGTGCTCAGAAAAATCCAGAAAAATTATGGTTGCGTTCCTCGCGAAGAGTAGATCAAAATCGACTCATTAAACGTCTCGATCTGATGCTCCTACGCCAAGATAAAAATCGGAGAAGTCGATGCTGTCCAAAAATTTCCACAGCAAAAAGGGGGTCAAAGAGACCTCGGGAATCGTGCCAAAAGTACGAAATGGAGCAAAGTGATCAACACGAAAATCAAAGCCTTACCTCTTAGGAACGCGCTGCCGCGAAAATCGTCCAAAAATTCCTCCTGGTTAGCACTCAGGGAATTTCTGACGGAACTGCGACGGGAAATGGGCCGAAAAAGAAAACCGTCGCAGTGCGCCGCGTCGCAGATAACTCACTAACTGTAACTCCAAAAATTCTAAAATCTGGAGGAGAGAGAGAGGAGAGAGAGAGGAATATTTTTCCTAAAGGGCCCAACCTCTGATTCTCTCTCTACGGCACAGAAATCAAGGTGGGAATGATGAGGGGTGGGGGACCCTATTTATAATGGGCTGGGGCTCCACACAGGATCGGATCCGAACAGGAAACACCGAAACGGGCCAACCAAAACGCGCCACGCGTCCACAAAACAGGAAACAGCCTGTGCAAGGGTCACTCAGAAGCCGCCACGTGTCCACGTGGTGCACAGGCCCGGTCCCCGCGCCGGGTCTTCCGGAAGATGTCGGCCAACCGGGTGCTGCCACGTGTCACCCTCCCACTAGAAGCCGGCCAACCAATGGGGAAGCGCCACGTGGCAAGGGGGGGTCTTCGGTGCTCCTGGTGCACGCCAGGCCCATGGACCGCGCACCCGCGCCCCCTGCCCGCGCCTGCCCGCGCTGCCCGCGCCGCGCGCCGCCGCCCTCTGCCGCTGTGCCGCCGCTGCCCGCCGCCGCCCGCCGCCGCTCGCCGGTCGCCGGAACAGTAATTCCGGCGGCCGGAGTTACTGTTCCGGCGTGAACAGTAATTTTGCGCCGAAAATCAAGTAAATATACCGTTTTGATCGTTTTCGCGTGCTGAGTCCAAATCCGCTGTCCATTTCGCCAAATTCTCATCCGAAATTTTGCCGAAAGCTCCCGGAAAATTCCATTTGCTCCGATTTTCGTGCAGAGTCTATTTTAAATGTCCAATTTCGATTCTACAAGCTCTGTTTCACCGAATAAGCTCCCTACAGTCACTGTTTAATGTTGCACAGTTCCTGCGGGAGTCCGGATCATCACACCTACTCTTACTATCATGCTTCTAGATTCAAAAGCAAAGGAAAGGAGGAGAGATCGCCATTTTTCGGTAGAATCCCCCACCTCAAGTGTGTTCTTGTAAAAGAAGGTGGTTGATCTCTTGAACCACCATGAAAACTCCTAAAAATGGGATTAGAATGCATAAGAGATCATTCTATCTCTTTTAAACTCATAAAAACTTAAAACCCATTAAACCCTAAAAGACTTACCTCTTGTTCTTGCTCCAAAATGTGGAGAAGAGAGTCCTTCATCCTTCCCAAGCCTCATTTGGAAGCTTCCTTCAAGTTCCTAGCTCTCCAATTGATCAATCCCTCCAAAATCCCAAGCTAGGGTTTTCCTCTTTCAACTTCTAGAGAGAGAAAGAAAAGAGAGGAAGAAGAGAATGAGAAAGAGAAGGTGTCGGTGGGTGTTCTCTGTGGAGGGGAGAGGGTTTAAGTCCAACTTAACCCAAGGTTAGCCTCCAATTAACCATGGTTCCACCAACTCTGCACTTGCTATCAGGAGCTTGGAGTACCGGTACACGGGCTGGGGTACCGATACGCGGTTTGAGGTTCCGGTACCCGAGTTCTAGTTCTGGTAACCATCATTTGGGATTTTCCAACCTGAAAGCTGAGTTTTTTTGTTTTGTATGGGGTACCGATACGTGAGGGTCAGTTCCGGTACTCCAACACTTAAATTTTTTTCAGAATTCTTCCAACCCGAGAGTTGGATTTCCCAACTTTCCATGGAGTTTCGGTACCAGCTTGGGGTTCCGATACTCCATTCAAAAACCTGAAACTTGCAGATTTTGATCTTTCCAAGCTTTCTTTCCAACTCAACTTTGATCCGAATGCCTTTTGCTTCGAACCAAACTCCCTTAAACTCATCTTACCCATATTTTAGACACGTCGAGGGTCTCTTATCCGCACTTTGCCTCTTCAGCGAAGGTCGGAGCACTACAACAATCGCCTAATAGAGAGGGTTCCACGCATAAGTCGACTCTCTACGAAGCACATCTATGAAATCTAAATCATAATATGATTAGAGTGACAGGGTACGGTCGGGTTAGATGTAACCCTTTATATAGCGACATAGTGGCCGGGATATGGTTTAGTAGCCCAGTGTGGCTTGGCATAATAGCATAGTGGCATTGGTTGGACTAGTAGTATAGTGATTTTTATATCAGTATGCTAGCTAGTATAGTATTTACAGCTTTTCATATATATATCTTGCTACTAATGCTTCCATTGGACCAAGAGGTGCATAGCATGTTTCTCGATGGATGAACCCACTGGGAACTATTCATAGTTCTCACACCCTGTGGTTTACATCTTTTTACAGATCTATTTGCTGCCGGTGAGGCATGTGACAAGGGCAAGAGCTCGGCAACATAGAGACCTAGAGGGTCTAGTAGTATTTTACCATTTTGTGCTTTAGAGTGAACATTGTATTTGGTGAGGTTAAACAAAAGAAAATTATAACTATTTATTATATAACAATTGTTCATTCTAGTATTTCATTTCAGCTTTATTCAGTTGTATTTATATTTAAAGTTGAATGGTCAATTTAGTAGTAGTTTTTCTCTGATATTGTGTCTCATTATACTCATTGTATTGTTTGAGATGTTTGTTTTATTCCTTTCGGGAATAGAGAGGTCATGCCCGATTGGCGGGTCTATTAGCGTACCAAACTGACCAAATAGGCGGTCTCGGGGCGTGACACACATCATCCTCCATCTCAGGGTGTATGGCTCAATGCCATGCATCATATGAATATGCTTGATGGAGATGCCCTCGACAAGTATATCTGTCTTCTGCGTGTCAATTACTGATGACCGCATCCCCTCCTGTGTCTCAGGTATAGGCTCAGTAGAAATATGATCGTGGCACCGTCGCCTCCGGCGATATATAATATCAACTAGACGAACCTCCGATGTGGATGGAATGTCCGATGGAGGGATCAGTGCAAATGAAATATCAAACTGATGTACCTCGGATGTAGATGGGATTCATATGAAGGTATTGACGTCGACGCATGAGGACCTGATGCTGACTAGAAATCGAAATGAAGGAAGTTTGATGTCGAGGGAACGTCAGAAGGATGAATCGGTTCAGACGCGCATGGAAAATCGTATGCAGGCGTGGAGGTGAAGGGAACATCATCTAGATCATGAAAATATGGAGGTGGCTCTGGATGCTCTGAATGTCTTAACACTACTAATGCGGGGAGTCTCTCTAACACATTTTTGATGTCCCACCCTATATGTGCTAGAGCGTCCATCATTCCAAACGGCTTTGGAGGATCATCCATCAAGTGTTCAAGACTCCTAACAGTATGCTGCATAGTATCCACCTATATAAAAATACATATTTATATAAACGAATACTATTATATAAGAAAAAAAATAAATAATTTTACCAATGTTCGCTCGATATGCTCGCACGGCAAAAAAGTGAGTTGAGGTTGTTGTACGAGATAAGAAATCCACTTCATTGTGATTTTTCAATACCACTGCATGTACACGGAGGTGGCTCGTACTGGATCTGGGTCAACGAAGGGACCCTGCTCTGCAATATTATCTAGACGATCAGCCCATTGTAGAATATATGAAACATGAAAAGCTGCCCAGTCCTCTCCTGATCTACCCAACGATGTGATCCGCCGTATAGCTTCCACATGCTCTGATATATGTTGGAGTAATCCAAATTGGCGCAAAACTCTATCAGGTACATGTAACTCCACTATGTGGTAGCATATCAAGCAAGTTCTCGCACGCCAGCCTACGGAGCCCTCGAGACAAAAGGGTGAAAGACCATGAAAAATCTCATCCGTATAAGGCATCCAAGTAATCTGCAAAGGTTAATAAAATTCAATTAATATAAATTTTAAAATAAATCTATATGTATGTAATTCAAAAAACTCTTACGTACTAGAGACTCCCACTATTGATTAAGCTTGTCCCGATAAAACTTGATGTCAGTCGCTTTGACATTTCCACGGAAACGTAATCTCATATTCCATCTGCAAAAAGTGATCGATAAGTTAGTATATCACATTACCGAAAATCAATAATACAAATTATTATAAAAATCCTCAAGCCGTATTTAAACATATAACATATCGACAACCCAGCGGACAATCGTGAAGATCTGGCGGAGCTCCAACTCTATAAGGATGACCAATATCGTGACACCCCCAGAATTTGAAATAATCCTATATATAAATGATATAATAGGACTAAATCTCTTAACCCGACTATAGCATTTTGGGTGGTAGCAAGACCAAAGAGGTTAAGAGAGTTAAGCGTGCTAGAGCTAGAGTAGTTCTAGGATGGGTGACCCCCTGGGAAATTGGGGCGTCACAATTGGTATCAGAGACAATCACCAGTCGGAAATGTGAGATGAGTCTCGGCTGAGCAAGGGTTATATAGCGGGTAGAGCGTGGCTCCCCGGCTAATGACCGTTGTAGGTGGAGTGTAACTCTCTACAAGGTCAGCTAAGGCTAGCGAGACGAGTCTCACATCGCCTGGTACTAGTAAGTGTGCTTGAGCCTGACGTGGACGTTAGGGCTTAAAGGGGGAGAAATGTGACACCCCCAGAATTTGAAATAGTCGTATATATAAATGATATAATAGGACTAAATCTCTTAACCCGGCTATAGCATTTTGGGTGGTAGCAAGACCCAAGAGGTTAAAAGAGTTAAGCGTGCTAGAGCTAGAGTAGTTCTAGGATGGGTGACCCCCTGGGAAGTTGGGGCGTCACAAATATGTATATGATTACACACCCAAATCTATAAAAAAAAAAAAAATGATTAAAATACTTGTAAAAAATAATTAAGATAACTATATTTCTAATGCGATAACTAGTGATTTTACCTGTAATAATGTATCAAATACACAACACTCGACCCTTCCTCTCATCGAGGCATTCCCCAGTGCTCGATAAAGATGGGCCAAGATAGTTGCGCCCCAAGTGAGATCGCCGCATAGATCACAATACTCAAGTAATGGCAGCCACTTGAGATGAACTCGATGTCAGTGGGGTTTGGGAACAAGATGCATCCAATCTGAAATAATATATACGCGCGTTCAGCAGCTACAACCACGGCTGGCGGAGCATCCAATGCGACATGTGAAAGTGCTGGAGCAACCAATCTAAGCGTGTCTGACCTATGACGACATCATCTGATTGTATCTCTAGAAGTCCATGATATATATATAGCCAGTCATATGATGCTTGTACCGTCATAGGCTCGCAGGAGACTCGAAGTCCAGCTATAATGGCAACATCACGCAACGTCACTGTCATCTCGCCGCGACGTAAGTGGAATAACTTTGTCTCGCATCTCCATTGCTCCATCAACGCCCCTAACAGAGCCTGGTCGAGCTGAACTCATATAAGGCGAGAGACATAGAAAAAACTAGCATGTCGTAGGAGGTCCACCACCCCGGATGCTCCACTGTCCATATGTTCAGTTTACGACCATACTTCGTAAATTGAACTGGTGTGTACTCCTATATAATAAATATATTAGATATAAATTTTATAAAAATATATAGTATGTAATTTATAAATATAGTGTGTATGTATAACTGAAATTATCTCGGCTCGTAAATAGCTCGAACGGTGCCTCGCCTGGTCTGACAGAACTGTCATGCCTCGAGAGCAATTTGAAACCCAAAATTTCAGAAAAAAACCTTGAATTTGCAGAAGCATTTTTTTTTTTTTTTTAAATCCCGCTCCGGGCACATGCACAGACGCGCCACACAAACAAATTCTCTCTGTACAAACGGATATAGTCTCCCCTGTATATGAACTGCGTGGACAACAATTACATACACAACAATCAACCACAACAATCAATTTTTGCGGAATAATAAAGTAGAGTGCGGAATATAAAACTATACATCACGAAGATTTGGAAACGGCGCACACCGGACACATTCATTTTAGAAAGGATAAATCCACAGAATTTTAAAAGCCCGCGTCCACTCGACGCACTATTTTTGAGAACCATTTTTAACAAATCCTTTTTCCTTTGAAATCCGCGTCCACACGATGCATTATTAAAAACCAAATGAAGTCCAAAATTATTTAAGCAATAATTAAAACCGTTTCAACATTCACAAATTATTTACATGTTTAAACATAACCATTCCAACACTCACAAATTATCTGCATGCTTGCTTAGTATTTACAGCTTTCCACATATATATATATATATATATCATCTTGCTACTATTGCATCCATTGGACCAAGAGGTGTAGACAATTTTCTCGGTGGATGAACCCACTGTAAACTATTTGTAGTTCTCACACCCAATTGGTTTTCACTTTTTACAGATCCAGATACCGCCGGCGAGGTACGCGACAGGACCAAGAGCCCAGCAACTGAGAGATCTAGAGGGTCTAGCGGTATCTTTATCCGTTTTGGCATTTTCAGTGAACCATGTATTTGTGAGGAAAAATATGAAAATTGTAACTATTGTTTTATAGTACATGTCGATAGAAAGTTGTAATTAATACTATATTGTGATGTTCACTCTAATACTTTACTTTCAGCTTTATTTTAAACTCTTTTGTTTAAATGGATGAAAGTTTTAGTTTAGTAGTTTTTACTCTTATATCGTATTTTTTTGTACACTCGTATTGATTGAGATGGTTGTTCCGTTCCTTTTGGTGTAGAACATGTTTCTCGGTGGATGAACCAACTAGAAACTATTCGTAGTTCTCACACCCCATTGGTTTTCACTTTTTACAGATCCAGATACCACCGGCGAGGCACGCGACAGGGGAAAGAGCCCAGCAGTTTAGAGACCTAGAGGGTCTAGTGGTATCTTTACCCGTTTTGGCATTTTCAGTGAACCATGTATTTGTGAGAAAAAATATGAAAATTGTAACTATTATTTTATAGTGCATGTTGATAGAAAGGTGTAATTAATACTATTTCGTGATGTTCACTCTTGTACTTTACTTTTAGCTTTATTTTAAACTCTTTTATTTAAATGGATGAAAGTTTTAGTTTAGCAGTTTTTACTCTTATATCATATCTTTTTGTACACTCGTATTGATTGAGATGATCGTTTCGTTCCTTTCGGTGTAGAACATGTTTCTCGGTGGATGAACCCACTGGGAACTATTCGTAGTTCTCACACTCTATTGGTTTTCTCTTTTTACAGATCCAAGTACCACCGGCAAGGCATGCGACAGGGGCAAGAGCCTAGCAGCTTAGAGATCTAGAGGGTCTAGTGGTATCTTTACCCGTTTTGGCATTTTCAGTGAACGATGTATTTGTGAGGAAAAATATGAAAACTGTAACTATTGTTTTATAGTACATGTTGATAGAAAGTTGTAATTAATACTATAGCGTGATGTTCACTCTTGTACTTTACTTTCAGCTTTATCTTAAACACTTTTGTTTAAATGGATGAAAGTTTTAGTTTAGCCATTTTTACTCTGATATCGTATCTTTTTGTATACTCGTATTGATTGAGATGGTCGTTTCGTTCCTTTCGGTGTAGAACATGTTTCTCGGTAGATGAACCCACTAGAAACTATTTGTAGTTCTTACACCCCATTGGTTTTTACTTTTTACAAATCCAGGTACCGCCGGCGAGGCATGCGACAGAGGCAAGAGCCCAACAACTTAAAGACCTAGAGGGTCTAGCGGTATCTTTACCCATTTTGGCATTTTCAGTAAACCATGTATTTGTGAGGAAATATATGAAAATTGTAACTATTATTTTATAGTACATATTGATAGAAAGTTGTAATTAATACTATATCATGATGTTCACTCTTGTACTTTACTTTTAGCTTTATTTTAAACTCTTTTGTTTAAATGGATGAAAGTTTTAGTTTAGCAGTTTTTACTCTAATATCATATTTTTTTATACACTCGTATTGATTGAGATGGTCGTTCCGTTCCTTTCAGTGTAGAACATGTTTCTCAATGGATGAACCCACTGGAAACTATTCGTAGTTCTTACACCCCATTGGTTTTCACATTTTACAGACCCAGGTACCGCCGGCGAGGCACGCGACAGGGGCAATAGCCCAGCAGCTTAGAGATCTAAAGGGTCTAGCGGTATCTTTATCCGTTTTGGCATTTTCAACGAACCATGTATTTGTGAGGAAAATATGAAAATTGTTATTATTGTTTTATAGTACATGTTGACAGAAAGTTGTAATTAATACTATATCGTGATGTTCACTCTTGTACTTTACTTTCAACTTTATTTTAAACTCTTTCGTTTAAATGGATAAAAAATTTAGTTTAGCAGTTTTTACTCTGATATCGTATCTTTTTATACACTCGTATTGATTGAGATAATCATTTCATTGCTTTTGGATGTAGAGAGGTCATGTCCGATTGGCGGGTCTGTTGGCGTACTCGGACTCTTCAAATTGACGGTCTCGGGACGTGACAATGGCACAACAAACAACGAAAACTCATAAACTATACTATTGACAGCTATATGAATTTACTTGGGTATATTGCATTTGTGTTATATTTTGTTTGGTTTTTGTTCATGGATGAGCTTCCATATATACTACCAACTGCTATTCAAAACTTGCTTTTGGCATTTAAACTATTTTGCATCTGTGTATATTTGTGTTATATTTTATTTACTTTTTTCAAATATTTCCTTTTTTTGTTTGTGTATTTTAACTAAGTTTGGTTTAAATATTTGCCTCCCGTCCGTCTTCTCTATTAATCTATTAAAAGAATGTGGAGAACTAAAAAATATTTTAGTTGACAAAAATTTTAGCTTTACAAATTAATATAAAATTTTATTTTATTCTTGTGGGATTACAAGAAACCTAATAACCAAAGGAGGGCTTTCAAATATCTGATTTATGGCTACAACAACAGTTCTGCGGATTGAAATTACAAGCATTATGTATATATTTATATTTTAATTATTTTTTTTTATTTCTTCAAGTGTTTTATCTCTTGCTTCCTTTTATATAGTAGGCAATCAGGACTTTGTAATAAAAATTAGTCTTAAAATTTTTCATATTTAATAGAGCCAAAAATATTGTACTAAAGCATTTATTTTATAATAGTACTATTTTTGAGCTAATGCCAGATCAAGCCTTATTGAAAGAAAAATTTTCCAACCTAGCCCATTTTTTTTAAAACAAATTTTCTAATCTAGTCCCATTTGGATAGATTAAAAAAAATAATAATAATAATAACGTAATAATATTTATGTGAGTTTATATATTAATTATGAGAGATTTTTTCTCTCCATCTCTCCTCCCCCGCTTCCCAAATAATTTAATAATACTTATTAATTTAAATTATTTATTATAATTATCATTATTATTATTATTATTATTATTATTATTATTATTATTATTATTATTTAATTTAACTATTCAATTGACGTTATTAAATATCATAAAAGTACACTTAAAAATAAAATTTGATATTACTAAAAACAAATATAATATAAAATAATATAATTGTACACTAGATACAAATAAATATATTATTATTATTATTATTATTATTATTATTATTATTGCACACTCGATATAGATGATCAAATAGCTAATATTACTATATACACTGAATATAATATTAATATAACTAAAAATAATATAACTATACATAATTATATACTACTACGCACCAATTAATATGATTAAAAAATTAATATAATATAAAAATAATATAATTATACATTGTATAAAAATAAAAATAATATAACTTATACCGGAGATATAAGATGCCTTGAAAAGTGGAGGAAAGAAAAACAAAATATTCCCTCTCCTAATTAACACATAAACACATATAAATACTATTAAATTATCTTTTCTTTTCTAATCTATTCAAATAAGTCTAGATTAAAATTTTCTTAAAAAAGAAGGCTAGATTGAAAAAAAAAAAAAAAAATCTAATAAAATCATATGAGGCATATGTTCGCTTTTTCTTATGGTCCTTTTCTTTGCATTTGTTAAAAACACTGTTTTAGAAATAAAAATATTTTCTTTTTTACAAATTATCTATAAAAGAAAATCCAATGCGTATTGACAAGAAAAGTAAGTGCTTTTTTTATGGTGCTTTTCTTTGCATTTGTTAAAAAAATTATTTTAGAAATAAATATATTTTATTTTTTACAAATTATCATATAAAAAAAACCCCTTGTGTAGCACGGGCTCCTATACTAATACAGACATAACACAGCTAAACAGAAATAAGTGGGGCATTTTGGACCCAAAAGAAAAAATAAGAATAAAACTTGTACCTTTACCTATCATCAATAGAATACATCAAAGTCCAGTTATTTTCAACTTTCATATAACAAAACAAATTACAGCTGTAAAGTCCACCCCAAATAAACTCTTTAATCCCAGACAACAGATGAGCAGCTGCAAAGTTCTGCACTACCCCTTTCGCCCCTCCCCTTCTCTTGAGATTTTAATGAATGGAAAGAAAGAAGCTGCATTATTAGTTCTCACTCGTACGTACGCTTCCTCTTAAGGATTGTTGGCAATATGGAGAGGGATCCAATAAGGAACAAAACCACCAATGTTTTGAAGTCATATAAGTCTCTGATTGATTTCAGATCCCCTAAAGCTAGGCCAGCCTGCAGGGTGGAAATAGCAATTTGATATTTAACTTGAGGTGGTAATATATTTGCCAACAGACAGAAAGCACAATATGTTTCTTGCAAAAGGTATATAATCAATAAGCCAACATTGTTAAAAATACTGGAAAGAAAGAAAGAAACTATTATGAGTGCTGACTTCTTACACTTATATTTCTTATGTAATAGAACTAGAACTTCAGATGAATGGAATCCACAGTGCACCAAAAATACATGATCAGAAATGTTTTAGGCACGAGCCAAAGTACATTAGATGACGAATTTCTAATGCCTGGAGAGAGAAGCCACACTAATGGATACAAGAGTAGTTGCAAAAGAATCATCTTAAAACAACCTAGATTTATCTTCGAGGTCACCTGTTGTAACCTAAACAATAACAAGATTTGTATTTTGTTTGTTTTTTCAGGTCAATTGCATGTTCAGTCAATAAAGTTCGGTCTAATACTAATTTAGCTCATGCAAACTTCAACTTCAGAACTAAAAATCTATAGTTTAATAAGGACAAGAATCAAGTCCTAGCTTTTAACACGGTGAGAACTAATATTTCTGTTATTCTTCATTTGTATATCAAACAACGATTATATCTGCCATCTATTTGACTGTCCAGAGTGTCTATAGAGGATTCAAATATATCTAATCAACACCTAACAAATGCATCTGTCTACCATTCTAGCGTCATTGATGTGAGACATAGGAGTATTTTTTATGAGATTTGAAAAATATTAAAATTTAAGGCTACGTCGGTTACTCATGTGACCAGGAAGTATCATATTCGTCTGGTTCCATAAACAAAAGTAGCAAAGTGACTAAATTGTTTCATATGCTACCATGTACGGTACATTAGACCTTAATTGGTATTTTGACCTAAACTTCTGGGACTAAATTGTAGCTAACCCCTTCTTTCAAAAAATTTGTAAAAATTCACAATTTAGCTCCCCTTACGTTTACAAATTAATGTGCATATAGTTTATTGCTTCATTAATTTCTAGAGAAGTACGCAAATCATCTGTTGATCCAAAATTTTCTTGTGATTCCATCGAACAGTATGTCTCAGTATCTTTTCCTATGAACCAATGTATATGCTAGCATGGCATGATCCCAATGCTTTGAGTTACTTATTAGATGTGGGTTGTACTCCAAAAACTTGGAACTTAACTGAGCAGGGAGAAATTCAAACTCCAACGGTGTGGTGTTCGTGTGATCAATATGTCAATTACAGTTTACAAATAAAAAATTTGTTCTGTTGTACTACTAGAATAATTTTGATTTGGTATATTTGGCAAACACGTCATTTGTTCATAAGCATTTTTATCATTAAAATATCACTCCCATACCTTTTCCAATCATTTTCTAATTTTACATACCTGCCCAAATTATGAAATTTCCAACCTGACTTAATAGTTGCCAAATCCCAAACTCGTGACTATAATTACTTAGAACATGAAGTAGACGACACCTAGAATGCAGAACCAACTAGAATTGAAGTCAAAGCAATTTGTTTCCACTATATCTAAGAAGTACATAGATGAAAATTCTCTACAAAGGGGCAAAGCAACACATCTGAAATGATAGTAGGCATTACCCTTGTAACCTGATTCTAGACCATTTCTAAATACCATATTATTAGGAAGATAAATCAGGAAGGTACTACAAAATTGAAATCTGTAGTTCCATGAAATGGAATATGAAATACTCAAAAAATTCCAAGAGGAAAAAATACGCAAAAATATTTATAAAAAAAGGCAAAAAAGTTTCCCATCCACTTCGCCAACTTAAAAAAGCATTGGTCTTTCTTACTTTGCATAAAAAGACAACCTTCTATAGAGAAACTAATGAATAGACATTCGTCCGTTTTCTCTTTGTCACATAAAGCATTCTTTGATATCATCGACAAAGTTCAATTTGGAAAGTTATTATTTTCCTAATTGATTGTTTATGTATTATACTGATGCATGGCTTAAAGAAGATCCCAAATAAGTGGCTAACATATGTAACCGACAAAGTAATTTTCTATATACGAGGGAGCATTCACATCTGTCTTACTTAAATATTCTTTAGGAAACGAATTGCATCGAAAGGATCAACCAACGACTTGGTAATTCCATGGATGAGAGGCGACTTAGTAATTCCATGGATGAGAGAAACAACGAATTTAGTATTCATTCGCCGTATGTATCTCTTATCAAGTCCAATATCACATGCAGGAGTTTGTGCCCATGCACATAGCCTTTTAAAATCAAAGCTCTATCAAAGTATGAACAACTATGGAATAATGGAAAAAGTTTGAAAACACTAGGTGGTAAAGCACAAGACAAGCTTAATTTAGACATTTCAAAGAATAGTAAGTTTTAATAAATAACTAAAATTTACTTAGCAGCCATTTTCCAGTTGGAAGAATAATAAGGTTAATAAAGAAATAAAACTCTTTCCTTTATCCCAATTTTCATACGATAGTAAGCATATTAAACCAACCATCGTTCTTTTCCTATTCATGTGATAGATTTAAGTCCCACCATTTTTTTTCATTGACAAGCAATAGATTGTCATCCAGGTTGGAGGCTAAAAAGCTAAAGAAAAATGACAGCACCTTCCCTCCCTTCATATGTAAACCGTCAATTGCTTCTCCTCAATCCAGAACCCCTCGATAGATTCTCCACTGCTCAAATATCAAATTTTACTGAATTTCCTTTTTATCTGTGCTTCAAGTTTTCGGTTAACTTAAGTTCAGGACATTTCAAGTTCAGCCCATTTCAATTTCAGGTTGATTACGGTTTTAAATGATTTGAATTTTAGGTTGTCAAGTTTTTGTGCCATTCAAACCCATTATGGCTTAAGATCATCTTTAGACTAAACATTGCTTCAAGTTCAGTACAGTTCAGATTTGAATTAGGACCACTTGCTGCGAGATGTTTGAGCCGGATTAGGTTTTGCCACCTCTAGTATAGATCCAAAGTTTCTATTACAATCACTCCGGATCATAAACCGACACAAATATAAAGCTTATTCTTAGTAGACTTAGATTTTATCTACCAGATTATGAAAGATATTTCATTTGAAATATCTACTAGCTCAGAAATATCTTTAATTTATTCTTTCTTTATTTGGTTTCCTTATCATACTAGGATTATTATATGAATTTTAGACTTGTAAGTAACAGGCCACTCTTTTGTATTCAATGACCAATCTAATAATAAAGAGATTTTCATTAATGGTTTCTAGCTTACAACATGTTAAAATAGAGGATCCTCTTCCCCTTGGAGCAAGGAAGCGTTCGCTCGAAAGTGTTAATCCTAACAGTTTGGTATCTGCCTGGAGAGAAACCGGATTTGACCTGGATCGAATCCCAAGATCAAGGTCTGACGTATCTTCTAGGAATGGATCGGCCTCTGAGTTGACCTTCGAATGTGCCACGTTTTAAAGAATCAAGTGATTCGGTTGAGGAGGGATCGACTAAACCGGGTTCCTATCAAACAATCCAAAGCAGGAAAAAAGTAGACTCCGCTGAATAGCCGAATTGATTGTATTGAGAACGGGAAGCTTGGATTACAAGTTTAACTACTCCTATGAAAAGCTATAAAGAAAGCTATAAGTGTGAGAAAGTAAGTCTACTCAAGAAAAGCTGTAAAATGCAATTAAAAGTAAGTGTGGTCTTGTTTCAAGGATGTAAGACTCTTATTACTGGCTTCGAAATCACTATTTATAGTAATCTTTTGTCAGTCCGCATTTATTAGTCGGTTTGTGTAGTAGGATAGTGTTGTAGCCATGATTGCGTAGGTTACGCCTTTGAAATCATGACCGCGTGAGTCACGCCCCACATCTCAACCGTTCCTACCTAAAGTCTCTTCATCTTCAGGCGTTTTGTTCTCAACTCCTGGTGTACCACGTGTTCTTATTTCTTTGGCTCATCCATGGGTTGAGCTGTCTACCTTATGGCGCACTAATTTGTGTACCAACAATGCCCCCACGATAGTCTTTCGAATGAACGCTCGGATGACTATCGGCGCTTAATCAACAGCTGTAACAGGCCGTTTCTTTTACTCTTTTCGTATTAAATGCTTCACTTGACGACCTCAATTGGCCGTACCTTTTGGTCATTTTTCATTTAATGTTCTGAATCGACAACTTCGATTGATTGTGCCGCTTTGTCTTACTTAGGTCATTCTGTCATAAATGTAGTCGTCATCATTCAAATTCTTTTAAAAAACCCTTGACGGCAAAAGATTTTTCATCTACTTCTGAAGACCTTTCGTCTTCCTAAGGATTCCAAGTCTTATTTTTCAGCTCGTTGTTTCCTTTGTTGCAATGACCTTTACTTGGATTCCCTCTCGGTCTTCTAAGATTGATTTCTGTTTCTTGAAGTCGTATGAGTTTAACTCATCTCGCTTCATTGTGGATCCTTCCTTCACCACGAGTCTAGATGAAGACGTTTTTTCTTTTTCGCTAGACGGCATTCCATTAGCAGCCGATTCCATTCATCTACAACCTTGTGTTTCTTCGAAGTTCCTGGAGAAGAGTCCTCGCACTTGGCCCACAGTCTTGGATACTTACCTCGCCTGGTTAGACCGTGTGCAAGTAGTTTTGGGTGGGTTATGGTGAGAAGTGGGGATTCATAACACCATCCAACTTTCAAGAACTCCAACTCACGTCGACAATCTCTTTCTGGTTGCGATTTTGAATTTCTGGTCACTGGCATCTAATACCTTCTTTTTCCGATCAAGACCTTTTACTCCGACTCTTTGCGATGTAGCGGCGATCACCGGTCTTCGTCCGCATGGTACTATTTTTTCTCTGGTCTTTAATCTTGCAGGAATGGCCGAGTTTGATGCTCTCTTAAACCCGAAGATAGACCAGGTCTTATTCCAAGTTCATGAAGAGGTTTGTGGGTCAGGATCAGAGTCTAGTTACTAACGAAGAGCATATTGCTTTTCTATTGTATTGGCTCTATCATTCTTTGTTTTGCACTTGGTCTCATAAAATAAATTGAGATTTTGTTCCCATTACCGTTGCTTTGGCCAACCGCAAGAAGTTCGCTCTCGGTTCCTATTTTGTTTTGTTTCTGTACCGAGATTTATGAGTCAATAAAGCCGCTGCTCGAGAAGGAGAAGAGTGTCATCATCATCAGTTCAAGCTATGGAGTTTTTTGGTTTCTACAGCTTTTTATTCAATTGTATTTCCCTATTCTTTGCCGAGCACCTTCGGATCCTGACTCGGTTCAGCACTTACGGGCTTGCTCTTGGTTGCCCAAAACCATATCCGTGGATTTCCAGACCTACTTGCGAGTTTTCTATGCTGAAGAAAGTCTTCCAATGGTATGGTGATCACCTATAAGAGAACGATGAGCTGGTCATGCTTAGTTCATGGAGAGATTTGAATATATATCCAAAACCAGAAGGATTTCCCAGAAGTCCTCGAGCATACTGAAGTTTGGTATGCTTTTTTGGCTGCCAGGGATTTATATATCGGCTTGAAGAGCCTATCTAAGCTTTTGTTGAGCATCGAGGTCTATTGTCCTCATTTTATAGCTCGGTAGTTAGGCCTAATTCAAGCGCTCCCTTGCTCCGTTAAGGTTTTTCACCAATAACACCTATAGGACTCGCCCCGTCACTAAAAGCGTAGCCAAAATGGATCGCACCACGGCAACAGGCAATCAACTAAAGCACGACTTTGTCCCTGTCGCATTTCGACCATCTTTGAAGGGACTTTTTGAGAATTTATATAAACGTTTTTGAGAAGATTTCAACAAGATTTTATTTGCACTTATCCCTGGGAATTGCATCCAAAAATTTATGCTCACTTCGGATTCTACCAAAATTTATGCTCTCTTCCCTTTAATCTTTCTTCTCCTTCGGTTTTCTTCTTAATTTTAAATTTTTATTTCAGTCGACTCATCTAAAGGTAAAGCCGTGCCTGATTCCCCCGAAGCATTAGACGATGAATCGGACAACGACTCATCCTCTTAAGGCTTCGAGAGTAAGCCTCTTTTGTCATTCTTTTCTTTCCCTTTGAGTGACTTGTACTCATTTTTTCTTTTTCTTTTTTTTTAGCCGCTTCAGATTAGCGAGCGGTCATCACAAAGTCCTCCTTGGCCGCCTGCTAAACGCCAGGACGAGGAATCGACTCCTTCCCCGCCTCAAAGGAAGCGTAAAATGTTGGCTTCTCGTGTTTCGCGCAACACATAGGAGGAGGAACTTCATGCTAAGAAGCTTCAAGAGTCTCAAGAACTCGTCGATCAACTCATTAAGGAGCATCGACAAGATAAAAGATGTTTCTTCATCGCTTTCGACTGAAGAGATCCAAGAAAAAGTGGCTCCTCTTTCTCCCTCTTCCAACTCAGGCCGAAGCAAGTTTTCAGCTTTCTGCTCCTTTTTTGGCTAAAGAGGCCCGTCAACCGGTGCCAGAAGGAAGTCCTCAAATTACTTTACAAGAAATGGTGGCTTTGCATCAGCGACAAGAAGCCAAGTGACTCCAAATCAATAAAGAATATGGGGCTCCAAGTAGAACTCCAACGGAAATTACCGAGGCTAAACTCGGCATGAAAACTAAAGAAAAACTATGCCGAAGAGAGAAAGGGCTAAATAGGAAGCCTATAAGCTTAAGAAAGAGGAAAAAGAGAGACGAAAAAAGAAAAAAAAAAAAAGAGAAAAATATAGCAGGAAAAAGGAAAATGGAGGAAAAGAATTTTGAGAAAAAAAAGGAAAAAGAAAAGAAAAAAGGAAAAAAGAAGAAAAGAAAAAGAAATGAGAAAAAAATACGAAGAAAATAAAAGAGAAGAAGAATAGATGAAGAAAGGAGAGAGAAAAATACTATAGGAAGAGGCTTCGATCATCATACCTTCAACCGAAACAATTGAACCTGCTCCTACAACCGAAGTGCCACCATCTTTTAGTTCGGCTTCCATTTCTAATGCAGTTAATACCCTTTCTGGCCAAACTTCTTCTTCTGAAGATGGTATGACTATTGTTCTTCGGGAGATTGCCACTCTGAGTCCTTCGGTTGATGAGAATGATACTCTTTCTCCAGAGTTATCAGCCTACATCAGAATGAGAACGGATGACTGCCTACAGATTTTTGCCAAAGGTCTACCTGCCATGGTCCAAGATTCAAGCAAACTCAAAAGGTTGGAGAATCTCCTCGACGATCTTGTGACTTCAACTGGGCGGTTATCTTCACCTCCTTCAAAGCAACGCTTTGTTGCAGCTCTCATCTTAAATCCTTTATTTCTCAGCAACGCACTCTTCTTTCCAAAAATAATTTTCTAGACATCCATTTTCTTTCTTTTAGTACTTATAAGGGGAACGCCCTTGATTTGGCTAGCCCCATAATCGATTCTTATAAGCATAAGGATGTCACAAATAATCAAATGAAAACCCTTCAGCAAAAAGCTAATCGCCTGAGGCAAGAGTTAGCCGAAGTTGAGCAAGCTTCAGTCGTTGCCTTCGAACAATATAGGATTGCCCAGAAGGACTATGAAGCCAAAACAACAGGGAAAGGAGATTTATGATGAACTTTCCAATCTTCAGAAAATTCATTACTCCATGAAACAAGGAAGCAGAGCAGCTGAAGAAGCTCAAACTTTGTTAAAGACCAAATGGAGAAGCCTTAAGGACTTACTTTCTTAATCACTCGGTTTAGTTTGATTCGGTTTTTGTATTTTTTCATTCTTCTTGTAAATGAATTTTTTGTATTCTTTCCTCATTCATTTTCCCATAAGGTAGAATAATAATTTTTCAAATACATTCGAGAGTTTCTCATCCCATTTCCTCGGATGTCTCCTAATATGTCATTTCATCAAGTTTATAATAACTTTGTTCATTGCCTCGGCCTATCCATTGGCCTGAGCATAATATGGAGATAAATTCAAAATTTTGATTCGGTTTGATTCCAAGAACCATGCAAATTGTTCTCCAGTAAACATCATCCCTAGATCGGGTGTGATGGTTTCCGAGATTCCAAAGTGATGTACAATGGAATCTTCCACAAAGTTAATAATGTTCTTTTGAGTGACTTGCCGCGTAGGTGTTATCTCTACCCGCTTGGTAAAGTAGTCTACGACCACTATTAAGAATTTATGACCGGCCGACAAGTTCGGCTGTATTTTCCCTATTAAATCCATGGCCCATCTCCTAAATGGCTATGGTTTGAGGATAGTATGCATTTCGACGGTCAGTACTCTTTGAACCGGCGCATGAAGTTGACATTCTTGACAACTTATCACATAATTCATGCAATCCTCATGCATATTCGGCCAATAATAATCTAGGTGTCGAATTGTCCATCTTAATTTTCTTCCGGCCAAATGTGCTCCACATAGCCCTTCATGAACCTCGCCTATGACTAATATGGACCCTTCGGTTCCGAGGCACTTCAACAACACTTCATCAGCCGTTCTTTTATATAATTACCCATCAAGAAGGCAATAACTGAGTGCTTTTCTCCATTCTCTATGGCTTACTCGACTATTGGGATTATTTAAGTATTCTATAATAGGTCGTTTCCAATCAATATTTGTTGTTATTGGAGCAACCATCATCGGCTCTTCGACAGCCGAGTGGAGTTGTGATTCGACCATTGAGAGCAGGCTAGTTTCAGGTCCTGGATTCGGCTGCCCACATGATGAGCCGAATGATTCAACCGAGATGTTCAACCAAGGAGCTCAACCGAATACAGACCGGATTCGAGTGTCAGCCGAGCAGAGTGATAACTGTAGTTTCGATAGCCGAGAGCGGGATAGCTTCGAATGATCAGCCGAGGAACTCAACTGAGAAGCACAATAGTAGTGATCAACCGAGAGGGTATTGTAGCCATGACAGTCGAGGAGTTATTATAGCAGCCCGCTGGGGTAGGTGAGTTCCTGAGAAATTGTTCCGAAGGCTGACTGGTGTCAAGAGGTAGTTAAGGAAGTCGGTTGTTCCTTTGACTTTTGCTCCTAATGTTTTCTCTCTATAAATAGCTCCCCCACACCTGAGATTCACCCATTTTCCTTCACCTGAGAAGCTCAAGAACTCTTCCTCACCTTCCTCTCCTTCTTCCTCCTTGGTGATCATGGTGGAGTGACTGCTGGCAATGTGACCGAGAAGGAGGCGGAGTTGGACTCGGGTTTGGGCTTGCCCTTGGTCCTTCTTCTGCTGATCCAAGGTTGGTAGAGTTTTCACTTGGTGCTTGCTTGGTTTTGGGTTGGTTTTCCCCACATATTGAACTGAACTTTTGGGGGATTTCTTGTGGATTTTTCTTCTCTCTAATGGTGTGTGGATGATCTGAAGCTTTCAGAGGGGTTGCTTATAATGGGAGTTTGAACTAGCAGCAGAGGATCCCAGGTGAGCCAAGTACAGTGCGCCCGAGGGTGAGAGGAGCCATGCTATGAGCACTCGTTTTTTGGTGGCATTGGCAGTTAAGCCGAGTTGAGTAGTGAGCCGGGGCCGTGTGGGGTTGTGTGAGTGAGCCTGGAAGGAACTGAGCCCTATGCAGTTGATTCCGAAGCCGAGAACCGAGAACGAGGCTGCAGATCTGCGCTGCACCAACTTCTTGCCGTGGTTGGATTAGCATTTCAGGTAATGCCGACCAATTTTGAAGCCGACCAATTTTGATGAATTCCCTTCTATGTCCAGTTTAGTTATCATGTATCATGTTTGACAGTGTTATATTGGGACACCATTGTTGATTGTATGTTACGAGTGTAAAGGATACTCCACTAATATTCGAGCATGAGATAGGGAACCTTTGACATCTAAACCCGAACTTAGCATGATTTTGATCTACACTGTATTGACCCAGGTTGCCAGCATTTACTATTATTAATAGTGGTTGTTTTCACCTATCTTGAACCCTGGTTAGAGGCTTGGGCTTCCGGGTTTGTGTAGGGTGAGTTGTACTCATGCTGAGCCGAGCTGGGTAGTATGGTAGTCGGTCGACAGAGTGGTTTTATTGGGAGGCGTCGAGAGTGACAGTGAGTCCCGAACCATTGAGTTTTACTCCGGATTGTGCCGAGAGCATGTAGAGTGTGTGTAGACGATCTGATTGATTATGTGATTCGATTATAGCTTGCATGAGCCATATTGAGCTCGACTGAGATGCACAGCTTTCCTCGGTGGGGTCGCGCCCCTCGAGTGCCGCTCCGGAGCTAGGCCTTTCTTCTGCGTGACATCAATGCAACCCATGTGGGGCGACCTACGTAATTCCAATCCTCCGTGGATATAATGGTAGCAGGCAAGCGCAGGTTTGACTAGATCCGATATGGCAATTAGTGAGATTGGGTAGACCTTTAGCATCCTATGAGACTAGATGCATTTATAATCCCCACTATTTTCCTTGTACATTGCAGATAGAAGCATAGTAGATGTAGATTTACTTTCCAGCTTCTACCTTCTTACTGTTTAACAGTAGATATTACATATGCCTCTAGTGGACCTAGTGGGTAGATCGTTGACATTACTGACAGTACCTACTGAGAACTACTTTCTTTTTTTGCAGTTCTCACACCCGCTGTTGATGTCTTTTTTGAAGAGACTTCTGCCTCTATTCCAACACCAACTGCTTTTCTTAATTAAGATAAGGGAGTCACGAGCTAGATCCCTACCCATGTACTTGGAGAGCTATAGTGTACCCTTTTATCAGGTTTTGAGTCGTGGTTCTATACAGGTTGACTTATGTATTTAATTTTTGCTCTGAGAGATGATTACGTATTTTGGATGTTGGATCAGATGTACAGTAAACCTAATTGTTTTAGCAGTTTTATTTCACCTCTGACTTCTAGTTAGTGTTTGTTGATATTATCTTTTACAGATTAGATGCTTCGTCTATGCGGAATTTAATTTGCTATAGTTGTACCCCTTTATCAGGTTTTGAGTCGTGGTTCTATACAGTTTGACTTATGTATTTAATTTTTGCTTTGAGAGATGATTATGTATTTTGGATGTTGGATCAGATGTACAGTGAGCCTTATTGTTTTAGCAATTTTATTTCAGCTCTGACATTTGGTTAGTGTTTGTTGATATTATATTTTACAGCTTAGACACTTCGCCTATGCGGGATTTTTTC
The DNA here is from genome assembly GCA_029204045.2 of Tillandsia leiboldiana. NCBI lineage: Eukaryota > Viridiplantae > Streptophyta > Magnoliopsida > Poales > Bromeliaceae > Tillandsia > Tillandsia leiboldiana. Next base: position 37,641,493 of record CM055063.1, on the reverse strand, counting down.
GTACAGATAGAGGATCTGTTGGCGAGCCCGGGTTCCCACCTGACCCGAGGTATGACAGATTAGTTTTGGTATCAGAGCCTAAAAATAGGTTGTTGAGGACTTAGTATCTTAGTAAACCCTAGGCTTGTGGCTCGACCCTAAAAGTTGACGTGAGAGACGTGGTTTATACCGAGTCATGATTGAATTTTTTTAAAACTCTCTCAAGGGAATTGGAGAGTGATCGACATGTTTGCCCCTTATTAATTAACTATGCTGACTGTAGACAACATAGTGCTATAGAAGTGAAGAGATGTCTTAGACTTTCACTGGATTGGGTCGAGCGTTGTGCTTCGTTGTGACTGATACCTTGTTTTGTTGCAGGCTCTCACCCTGCCTCCTCGACGTTGGATTCCGACGCGAACGAATCCTGCATCGTCCGAGAAACCAGAGTAGTCCGAGCAGGGCAGATTAGACCGAGCAAGGCCCAAGAGATGCGGGCACAGATGGCTAGCTTGGCCGAGACATCTTGACTACAATGAGAGTTTCTGCATCACGTAGTCCAGTTGTTGGCTCAGCAGTAGCTGGCCTTGCACCCCAGGCGCCACAGGCAGCTTCACCAGTTGAGACTCCTCTAGTGGCAGCGTCCTATGTGGCGGCAGCATCGGTAGCGCCGACTGCACCAGTAGTACCAGCAGTGCCGACGACCAGTGGTGAGGCACCGAGACCGACTAGGCAGTTGACTACCCACAACGCCGCCTCACATTGTTAATTACCAGCCTCTAGATTTGAGGGAGGACCTACGCAACGATACATTTCCGCAGAAAATTGTCGACTGACAGGAGAAAAAGTTGAGGAACCGCTCGATCCCTTATGTGAAAGTGCTATGGACCAACCATAGTGATCGAGAGGCTACCTAGGAGCTTGAAATCACAATACGGGAATTGCAACCTCACTCGTTCAAGGATTTAAGCTAAGGCATGGCGATTTTTAGTTTAGCAGACGAAACTCCTATAAGAAGGAAGGGATGTATTGAACTGGATTCGTGCGAAATAGCGGAGTACTAAAAGGAAGTGAGTTGAAGGATCTACCTCTATGATTTGGGTAAATTTCTAAGCCCATTCGAGTGTTTTTGGCGCGAATTTGGCGTGAAAATGAGTTTTGGAGAAAGTACCGTATTGGACTTTGGCTCAAAAGAGACTCCGGAACAGTCAAAGTGACTGTGTGCATGCTAAGAATGTATTCCAAGCATGTCGGAATGATTAGATGAGAGTTAGAGCTTCGAAGAGCGAAAACACGCACTTCGAGGCGATGTAATTATGGGCAAATAGTTCTCGTGGTCCGAACCGTGGATCAGGAGTCCGAACCTTGGCAGTGGAGATCGGACCCAGCAGGGAAAGTCCGGACCTTAGCTGTGCTGGGAACCTGAAGGTCCATGTTTAGCGACCAAACCTAGGGGAGGGTCCGGACGGTGTGCATGCAGCAGAAAATCCTGCGTTCGAGGAGTGGACCTTGAGCCAGGGTCCGAATCGTCAGCGCGTAACCTTGAAAGTTTGGGTACGGGGACCAGACCTTGGGGGGCAAGGTCCGGTTAGTGGCCAGAGTGAACAGTACCGGGAATGGCATTTTTATAAATTTAGAGAACTTGGGTCTATAGATGGGGACTTAACCATTTCTCACCAAACCAGTTTTCACTCCCTCTCTCACCCGCTCACTCCCTCTCTTCTCTTTCCTCTCTAAAAAAAAGAAACCCTAGGTGGAAAAGGGGGCTCTCTTGGTGGGTTTGATCTCCTACAAGGCAAGGAAATAGAGAGGAATCACAAGGAGCTTTAGGAAGAAGAAGATCACCTCCTCTCCACGTTTTGGACAAGAAATTCAGAGGGGCTTACTTGAAGAGTAGAGAGATCGAGCACCCTTTCCAATAAGAAATCGCTTGAGGTGGGGGATTTCACCGAAAAGGGTAGACTAATATCTTATTCTTATACTTTCTTAGATTTAGAAGCATTAATTGTAAGAGTTAAGATTTGATACATATTGTATATAAGCATAACCTAGGGTTTAGCCATAAATAGTGAAAAAAGGGAACAACTAGGGTTATAGCCCTACAATTGCATGAGTAAGATAAACCTAGATGTAAGTTATTCTTGTGTGGTAATAGACTTAGGAAGATCTTATATTAAAATGTGTGCCATTGAACTTAGCGAAACCTAAGGTGAGAATTGTAGAGTTTAACATAGAGTCAATAAACTCTAGATTAGAGTGGTATGGCATGAGATGTTTGGTGTCCTTAGGGCATCTTGAACCCTAGAGTAATGAACTTAGGATCAAAAAAAGGCAAAATAAGTAAACAAAAAAACTCTAATGTAAATTGGTGTCTTTGGGCATCCTACCTATCCTAGAGTTAATAATCTAGGATAGAAGAGAAAGTAAAGTTAATGAGATTTTCCGGAAGTGTCAAGTGCCAATGAGAGGGCTACAAGCATATTTCGACTCCCGGGAGAGGGTTACAAGCATATTTCGACTCCTATTGCGAATAAATACCAAGGTGCCTTAAACTCATTCATCGCAAGTTGGAGAGGATTTCGCGTATAAGTCGACTCTCCGTGTAAATGGCTCTAAAGGAGCGCAAGCAACCGCCGAGTAGAGAGGATTCCGCGCATAAATCGACTCTCTACGAAGCAGTCTTATGAAACTTAAATCGCAATTTGATTAGAGTGACCGGTTGCGGTCGGGTCAGAGATAACCCTTGAGTAGCGGCATAGTGGCCGATTTTGGTATAGTAGCCTAGTGTGCCATAACATAGTAGTATTGTGGCATTGTGCATGGACTGGTAGTATAGAAGTTTTATATCTGCATGCTAAAGTAGCAGTTACTGCTTTTCATTATTATTCTCTTGCTACTAATGTTTCCATTTGACCAAAAGGTGTAGAGCATATTTCTCGGTGGATGAACCAATTGAAAACTATTCGTAGTTCTCACACCTCGTGATTTACATCTTTTGCAAATCCAAGTGCCGCCGGTGAGGCACGCGACAGGGACAAGAGCCCAGCAGAGTAGTGGACCTAGAAAGTCTAGAGTGGTACCCTTATGCTTAGAGTGAATATTGTATTTTGAGTGAGGAAAAGAAAAGTGTATTAATGATGTACTTAAATGTTCATTCTAATACTTTACTGTTTCATCTTTATTTAGTTGTTTTTATGTTTAAACTTAAATGTTTAGTTTAGTTCCACTCTGATATTCATGTATTCTCAATATTCACATTCTACGATTGAGATGGTTACCGTTTCTTTCAGGTATAGAGAGGTCATGCCCGATTGGCGGTTCTGTTGGCGTGCCGAACCGACCAAATTGACGGTCTCAGAACGTGACACATAGATTTGAAGTCACGAAATAAGAAGGCTAAGAAGAGGATGATTAAGAATTTAAACAAATAGTGTTACCAAACAACAGATAGCATGCAGAAAAGCTAATAGCTATTAGGTTGAAGCATATTGTTAACCTAATATGTATTAACATAAGAACTTCATATGATAACATGCTACTAAACAGCTTACCATAGATGATATGCCCGTAAGCAACTTAGTTAAGCCAAGAAGAATATAGTAGAAACAAGAAGCTTACCCTAACAGTGATGTATGAGGCAGGAATAAGACCAACTAGTGTCGCAGCAAAAAAAACATGAAATGGTATATCAACAATTGGAGAAGCCACATTAATGAATGTGTTTGGCAAGGACGGAGTTATTCTCAGGAAAAGCAGGTAATTGAGCAGCTTTTCTCTCCTCTTTGCTACCTGTGTCCACACAAGAACAGAAACTGAGTACATACAGATGATTTATCAAAGTTAATGTGTGCAGTAAGGAGTTACAAAAGAAAATAAAAAACATGAAGAAATTTGAAGAAATAAAATTAATCATTTCATTAGAAAGTTCAAAACTCACCTCTGACTGGAAAAATCTCAATTTTCCAGGCCACAGCCAACCAACCAAAGGCCTCCCTATCAACTTAGAGAGAAAATAACATGATGAAGCTCCAGCTGTGGCAGTAAAGACAACCAAAAGAACACCTCTGACAACCCCATAAAGAGCTCCGGCAAGTAAGGACATGAATATGGTTCCAGGAATCATAAATGTCTGCATAAAGATGTATATCGAACAATAGCCTAGTATAAATTTTATTTGGTAATCTCTTGCGTACACAGCAAGGTTATCCCTGAAAAAACACAAACCCAAGAAATATGTTAGATGTGTCCATTCTGCAAAATAATAAAGCTACTTTAGCTGTAGATCGACATATGCATTGCCTGCTCAACAGACACTAAGGCTTTGTTTGGATGCACAAACATCTTATTCCTAGATGAACATCTTATTCCATGTATCTCTTTGATTTACTCAAGAAGTAGTGCATGATAGATTAGAAGTGTAATCAATATGTCTAGTTTGGAATATCATATTTAGTCTTCGAGTCATTTCTTTCGAAATAAGATAAATCACCTCGTAGTGAAATATGTTATCCTGCCAAATCATAGATGGCAAGATCTTTCAATGAGCAAAAATCAACCTCCTAGCTTTCAATCACAAAGGAAAATCTTCATATCTAGTAAGTTATCGCCAGATAACTTATTTCGACATCCAAACAGGGACTAAATCATTTGCAAACCACAAGTTAAGCATGAATGGTAGCATCAGTAATATGGAAATTCATGATATTTATAGTTGCGGCCCCTCAACAGTGATGGCATATTCCCATCATTCCTCAACTAGAACTCCATTTGTGCAAGCATGTTCTCTCTAAACAAAGCTATGCAAGTAAAAAATCCTATTAGCTATTAAGCTAACAAGTATTTGAAAAAATTATTAAATTATCTTAGTTTAGCCATTGAATTAATGACAAGAGGATGACTTTATTTCTTCTATAAACCTGGCCTTCAGGAACATAGAAAAGCTGGACCAAACCAAATCCAGTTGAAATAAAATCAATTGAGGCCCCTCTGATGCAATTCAGACTAGGGTTCAATAAACAGCCATAACTTTGCACTCAGGCATCCATAAGACTAAATAGCTTCGCAATTCAACATTATTTCCAAGCCCATATTCCATTGTTTCAGCCTCAGAATCGTCTGTTTCAGTTATATTTTACTATTTAGAAAAGTTTTATTTTCTTCCTTTTCTATTTTATTTCAATTCGAATTAGGTTAGGATTTTCGCATCAATTCTGGTTCTATTAGTACTATCAGATACTAGGGTTTCCGTTTTTACTATTTCTGGAAAGTTTTTATGGTATATCTCTATATAAGGCCCTAGGTTTTATGTTAATTGCAGTTTCTAGAGTTCAATTATAGTCCATATCTCTTGAAAGAGATTCTTCTACCAATCTCTCTCTCGTCCTTGTGCTTCTTCATATCATGCACGGAGCTTTCCGGCTGCGTCACTTGTGGACTTCCATCGTAAAAATCCAAACGAGCATTTAAGAACAAAAAAAAATCCAAAAAATTGTTTAACTATAAAATGACTAAAATAACAATGATAACTCTACAATCCTTTAAAAAGAAACTTACTATAAGCCATTAAAACCTAGTTAGATCCCCTTAGATAATGCCAATGAAGACAAATGTTGTCATATTCTATCATCAAATAATCAGAAGATGATAGACAACTATCAAATATCCAGCAAATAAATAGACAAACTGGAAGTAAAATCATGAAGAAAATATATTTGAATTAACTTATAAAATTTCAAGCAAATAGAAATCTGAAACAAATGTAGCAAAATACAACACAACAAAAATTAGATCACTAAAAATAAGCGAGAGAGAGAGGTTCGCATTGGAAATTTAACTAGCAAAGAAGTTTCAATCTAACAACTAAACTAGGAAAGAACAAGCCAAAAACTGATTCATAAAGTGCAAGCGACAACAAGAAACAACGATGATTTGGTGGGGAAGGTAAGAAACATGTATGGGATCTAAATATGTATTCAATAGATAGGAGAGAGAAAATAAGCAAAAACTAGCAATACAAATAGATGTCAAAAATGCTCAAACAAACCTCACACAGTTAGAACAGGGGAAAAAAGCCTAACAAAACTATCACAAACAATGAAAGGCAAAGGAAGCTAAAGGATCTATTCTACTATAGGAATTCTCTTATTGAGATGTACGAAGAGTAAACTAAGTCATTCTAAAGCAAGTGCTTCACTCAATCATACATGCCCTAAGAATTTAGCAAATAGCTTGCTATATTAACCATAAGAATTTGGCAAATAAATTAAACTAGTATAAAGTCCAATTCTTATTTTGGATCACAAATGGGTTTGAACCAAGGATTAAAGTACCGTGGCACGGGAGCGTGCCGGCCATTACTTGGCACGATACGGCACAGGCACGCTTGCGTGCCGACACATGGCACGCTTGCTTGCCGACGGGCACGCACAACCTCCTAGTGTCATGCTTTGGTACGGTCTTATTTTAGTTTTTTCTGTCCAATAAGCCTTTAGAATGTTATTTTAAAAGTTTTATAGTAATATTTATAAATTTTACTTGATCTAATGTCAATAATAGCTTACTAACTAACTAATTAATAGCTTAATATAGTAGTAGTCTTCCTTGTAGGTGAAATTAAATACAACTGCAGTTCATAGAGAAAATTATTATTTTTTAAAATTTTTATAAAAATTTGCAAAATTCATTCGTATTGATTCGATGAAAGATCATATGATGACTAGACTAAACTAGAATTAGACCCCAAGTGTACTGATAGTTTCTTTTCATTTTCAATTTTTTATAAAATATTTATGAAAAATTAAAGAAATTTATTTTTTCTAAAAATTTTAAAAAAATTATAAAATCTGTCCATGAAAATTTAATAATAAAGAATACTATGAATAAATTAATCAATAATAAAAATTGATTAACTTTTAAAAAAAAATTATTTATCTTTTATTTTTTAGAATTTTAAAAATTATAAAATATAAATCCGAGAAAATTAATTTTTTAAAAATTTTATGAAAAATTTGCAAGTTCATCCAAGAAAATTAATTTGTCTTAAATTTAAATAAGAAAACTTGTGCATTTTATTTATGAAAATTTAACACTATACCATATGACATATACATTAAGCAAATTTAAATATCAATTGCTTCTATTTAGTTTTTGATTTTATTAAAATTCTTATATTTCTAAATCTAATAATAAAATTTTCAAAATTAAGAATGTCTTAAATCTCGCCGTACAAAAAAAAATTAAAATGGACTATATAATGATTAAATCAAGTGGATATATTTTCAGATTTTTGTAAACTGTTAATAAAAATTTGTATAATTTTATATTTCTTTACAAAACAAACTTTACAAGTTAAATATATTCTAAATATATGAAAAAAAAATTTAAGTTGTAAAATTTTTGACTTACCTAATAAGTAGATCTTCGATTTTACTATTTCTTTACTTTTTCTTTTAGGATCGAAGTGATCAAAAAATAATAAGAGATTGAAAGAAAAAATTATGAGAAAAAATGGAAGAAAAAAATAGAGTAAGAGATGTGAGAGGAAAGAAAAGAAAGCGCAGAATAGAAGAAAAGGTAGAAGTGAAAAGAAGAAAATAGATGAGAGAGATATAAAGGTTTATGCAAGAAACAAAAAAATACAAAAGATCGAAGTAAAAAAAAAAAAATTAAAAAACAGTGTGCCTGTGTGGACACGCAGCGGCACGTACCGTGATACTCTCTGGGTATCGCTCTGTCTCGTTCGATACTCAGAAGGCATCGCAGCACAGGAAGGCCAAGAGAGACCCCCTCTGTACCATGCCGCCTAATTGGTGGCACGATACATATTGCTCCGTGCCGTAAGGCACGGATGGATACTTAATTCCTTGGTTTGAACTAGTACGAAGACCTGATATCTAGAAGTTCAACCACTGAAACCATCAACTCAACTAGGTTTGAATAAGCTGGTTACTCAGGAGAGTTCACCTCACTTAAATCTGCATGACCATTATATGATGCAAGTTTTTCTTCCATGAAGCGGTATACAATTGTCTCTCATCATCTCCTAATGGGGTGTTTGGTTCCTAGGAAAAGTGCAGAAAACTATTTTTCAGGGGAAAAAAAAGTTTTTCATAGAAAACATTCTTCACAGTTTTCATTTTCCACATTAAAAATTTGAAAAACGAAAACACTACTTTTCCAAAAAATTAGGAAAAAGATTTCCGAAAAAAACTGCTTAGGAACCAAACAAACGAAAAATAGTTTTCCAGCCAAATAATTGTTTTCTGGGATATTTTTCAAAGAACCAAACACCCCGTTAGCTCCCAAAAAGTCGACAATACTAGGAACCGACCATGATCTTCTAACCAAGGGAAAAAATAAGCTAGCCTATCAAACCATTCTAGCGGTCGTGACTATTAGAAATACCTATCCTATATGACAAATTTAACTTATCTAGACTTACATCAAATAGATCTATAATAATTTTATAAATTAATATCTAATACATAGGTACACTTAAAATAATTCTGTTATTGAAGTAATCAAATATTTTAGTGTATTGATTATCAAAACTACAATCGAATTGATTTATATAATGGTGTGATCAATGAATTGGTTACTTGGCCGCTAAACAGGTCATTGTCCAAACCAAGGATTTAAGTGCCCATCGGCACGATACGGTATCGGCACGGGCCGTATCTATCGTACCGTATCGTGCCAACAAAATATCAGCACGTTACAACCCCCGTGCCGATGGCGTAGTTCAAAACTTTCTTTTCTTTAAATAAGTAATTAATTTTCTTAATAAAGTTTAAAAAAATTGATAAAGATATATAATAAGCGATTATAATATTTTGTTGCTAAAGAAAATAAATATTTCACGCCATTATGTGTAGGCTATTCCAATAGTTTCATCAAGGTTTGGAGACTATTCAAGTGTTTTCAGCGCAAACTCGACGTGAAAATAAACTTCGGGAAGTCGAATGTGTTAAAACTGCAAATTTTGTATTAAATACCGGTACTATATTATAGTACCGAAACTCTGCTGCATGGAGAAGAAACCCATGTTCGGATTTTACGAAACTCTCCGAGTGTCGGTACTGATTTGTTGAGTACCGGTGTTGATTCAGGTGAGTACCGGTACTCAGTAGAAAACTGAAGAATCCAGCATTTGGGTTTTGCGGAATTGACTGGGAGTACCAGTACTAATGCCCATGTGGTCAATTTGAGGTAACGAACCGATTTCGGTGTTCTGGGGCAAAGTAGCTTGGAGCGAAGCAAGAAGCCTACGAGAGCTTAATTGCAAATGCCTACAAGCAATTAAGAGAAAATCAAGGTGGGGAATATAACCAAAATGGGTTTATCTCCTCTTTGTCTAAAGCATTCTCTTATTGCATGCCTATATTATGAGTAATATAAAAGCTAAAGTGGATTTAGTTATATAGTGCACTAAACTTATGCAAAATAGCAGAGTTTAAGTGAAAAGTAGCTTGGAGAGCTATTCGAATAGTTTTAGCAAGGTTTGGAAACTATTCGAGCGTTTTCGGCGAAACAGACTTAAGGAAGTCAAATCTGCAAAAGTTGCAGATTTTGTATTGAGTACCGGCACCCAAGAGTATCGGAACTCAGTTGCGTAGAAAAGAAACAAACCTTCGGATTTTAAGGAACTGTAGGTTAGTACCGGTACTAAAGTTTGGAAAAACCTCGCATACGGGTACTGATGTTCCTGTGAACTAGTACTCATTAGAAAACTAAGAAACCCAACGTTTGGGTTCTGCGAAACTGGCAAAGAGTACCAGAACAACAGCCCGCGTACCGGTATTGGATTGGGAGTAATGGTACTCAATGCTGCGAAGTGCAGAAATTGACTGGTTGTAACCCATTATATAGATGGATTTAGAGGACCTAGTTGCATTTTATTGCAACCCATTATATAGGGAACCTCAGCCCCAAACCCCTTGAGAAAAACAAAAGAGTTCTCCTTCTCTCCCTCACTCTCCTTTCCTTCTCTCTCTCTCTCTAGAAAGCTCTCCAATAGTTGGAGATTTGAAAAGATTAGGCTTGGAGGAGGCATTGGAGAGGTGGAGCAAGAATAAGCTACGGGAGCTTGTGGATAAGGTGAGTTCTTCATGTTTAGAGCAAGAATTTAAGTGTCGTGGCACGGGGCCGTGCCGAAAACTTGTTAGCACGGTACAGCACGGTGCATGCCACGCCATGCCGATGAGTGCCGGTCACAAAAAATACATGTGTGCCAACACATAATGGCATGGAATATTTATTTTCTTTAGCAACAAAATTTTCTAATTGCTTATTATGTATCTTTATCAAATATTTTAAACTTTATTAAGAAAATTACTTAGTAATTTAAAGGAAAAAAGATTTTGAACTGTGCTATCGGCACGGAGGTTGTATCGTGCCGGTGTCTTGTTAGCACGATACGGCACGGTGGATACGGCCCGTGCCGATGGATACGTAAATCCTTGGTTTAGAGCTAGGGTTTTGGATTTAACCCTAGAAAATGGGATTTTATTGAACCATAGGCTAATCTAGGCTACAAATTATGAATATTAGCAATTGAAATTGGGTTTTGCCATAGTTTTTGAAAATCCCTAGGTAAAATTTTGAGGGTTTAAAATTTTTCTAAAACTTTGAAAACCTAATTGGAGGTTAGGAAAACGCAAAAGACAACTCGATTTGGAGAAACAAAAAGGATTCGGTGTTTGATTTGAAGTAACAAATCGAAACATGGTGTTTTGGGACAAAGAAGCACGAAGAAGAGCAAATAACCCACGAGAGCCTAATTGCAAGTGTCAACAAGCAATTGGGAGCATTTTGAGGTGGGTTGTGCTTCACCAAAGTGATTTGGTCACTTCCATGTCTAAAGAGTAAAATTATGTTAATTTGATGCATGACAAATAGGTAGCTTAAATGGTAATATGTATGCATGAAACAAATGTTACTAGGAAAATAGCAAACATTGTACAAGAGGAATGCAAGTGTTAAAATATGTATATATGAACCTATGTTGTGGACTAAGAATCTAGTTTCACATTCTCTAGTAATAGTAGAGAACTCAACATGTGAACACCAAGAACATAGTGCCATTGAACATAGGTTGAGAACAAAATAAATTGGATGGTCTATTGAACAACAATGACATGAAACCTAGGAAGGTTGACAATGCAGGTGAATGTAGGTGAAACCAGGGTTTCAAGTGCCGCCCGTGCCGCTGCGGCACGGGCGGCACGTACCGTGCCCCCGATATAGGGGCACGGTACAGGGGGGGTGCCACAGCACCCCCCGTGCCGCGATACCCACGAGGGTATCGCGCGAGACAGAGCGATACCCTCGTGCGTATCGCGCGGCACGGGCGGCACGTTCCGCCCGTGCTCCTCTCTCTCTCTTTCACTCACTCAAAGTAGTTTTGATTGTTTTTTTTTTTGAGTTTTTTTTTTTTTTGAAGATTTATTTATTTATTTATTTGGTGGGTTTTGTGTCTCTCATCTTTTTCTTTCTTTTTTTTTGGTAGATTTTTTTTTTATAGGTCCTTATGTTCTTTATTCGATTTTTTTTTTTTTTGTGATTTTTTTTTTTTGGGGAATGGCCTTTGTATCTCCACGTAGTTTTTTTTTATTTGAATATTTTTAATTTGTAAATTTTTTTAAAAAAAATATATATAAAATTAGATAATTTTTTATCTGTTGTTTATAAAAAGTTGAAATAGATATACTTGATTTAATTATTATATAATTAAATTTTTAATTATTTTGGATAGATCTAGTATTTTATATAAGATTTGCAATAAAAATAATTTTTACTTTAAAGATTTTGTTTTTTAATTTAAAAAATTAAAAATACAAATAAAATTAAAAGTTAAATTAAATCAATTGATATTTAAATTTGTTTAATTTATTTGTCTTTTAATTTATTGCTCATGTTGTTTTTTTTCAGTATGTTGTTCTTTTTCTAACTTTCTTGAATAAATTTTACTAGTAAATTTTATTATTATATTTTAATTTCTATTCTCTATGAGGTATAATTTTTTTTTACATTTAAAAAAACTTACCACTATATTAATTGATTAGTATAGTAAGTTATATATAGTCAATATTCATAATTATTTGACTAAATTTTTCAAAATAATATTATAAAAGTTATTAGGAACAAAAAAACTGTAAAAAAAACGTGCCAGAACGTGTCACTGAGAGGTCATGCGTATCCATCGGCACGCAAGCGTGCCACGTGTCGGCACGGAAGCGTGCCGGTACCGTACCGTGCCAGGTGGACAACGGCACGCCCCCGTGCCACGGCACTTTATTCCTTGGGTGAAACAAAGTGTAACCATTGGTAAACTTGGAAAGCTCAGTGGATCGGATGCCACTTGGATGTGATGACATAGACCTAGAAAGGTTGATAATGTAGGGTGAAAATTTGTATACGCTTAAAGAGACCACGAAGGAGGTGATTCCGGAATCCCAAGACTAATGGCCAAAGGTGCATATGGTATATTCCTCACCTATTGGATGACTTATGGTCGAGGGTGCATGTGGTATATTTCTCACCTATCGAAGGACCTATGGCCGAGAGTGCATGTGGTATATTTCTCACCCATCGGATAACCTATTGTCGAGGGGTGCATGTGGTATATTCTTCACCCGTCAGATGACATATGGTCGAAGGGCATGTGGTATATTCCTTACCCATCGAATGACCTATGGCCGAGGGCACATGTGGTATATTCCTCACCCATCGGATGACCTATGGTCGAGGGTGCTTGTGGTATATTCCTCACCGGTCAAATGGACTCATGGCTGGGGTGAGCGACAATTTTGCCACCTAACGCCAAGACGAAAGCGGTGTATCCGCTAATGATTGATTCTCGAATAGAGTAAGGTGGCGTGTTACTAGAATAATGAAATAGTAAGTAGAAACATAATTAACTTGCATGTTAAATTTCATTATCGCATGAGTAGAGGCATAAGCATGGTTATTTCCATTTACATATAGTAGAGATTATATGTTTACAGGATATTTGTTATTCACTCGCATGCATATATTGCCTCCTTTGAACCTGGCGGGTCATACTCTTCCCTTGGGTGGCCATACCTACTGAGAGCTATGTTTATAGTTGTCACTAGGGGTGGCAATCCAGCTCGCTGTTCGCGAGCCAGCTCGTGTTCGGCTCGAAATGAGCTCGAGATCGAATCGCTCGTTTAGTAAACGAGCCGAACACGAGCCGAATTTTTCAGCTCGTTTAATAAACGAGCCGAACACGAGCTGGGGTCAGCTCGCTCGTGTTCGGCTCGATAACAGCTCGAATATATATATATATATATATATATATATATATATATATATATATATATATATATATATATATATATATATATATATATATATATATAAACTTTACTATTTATATTTTAGGCCATCAATTTTTTATGAATTTTAATTATTAGATTAAAATTTTAATTTTTTAATTTTCTTTCAACTTTACACCTAATAGTAGGAATGAAAATCAAATTTATTGTTCGCGAGCCAGCTCGTGTTCGGCTCGTTAATAAACGAGCCGAACACGAGCCGAATTTTTCAGCTCGATATTTAAACGAGCCAGCTCGTGTTCGGCTCGTTTATTAAATGAGCCGAACACGAGCCGACCCCAGCTCGCTCGTGTTCGGCTCGTTGACACCCCTAGTTGTCACTCTCATATTTTTCAGGTCTATCCGTGGGTGTTTCGGCGGAGCGAGAAAAGAACATAGCACAGTAGATAACGTCCTTCTATTTTGGTATTTGGTCTGTGCACAAGCCAGATAGGCTTTTGCTAGGGTTCGGGGCGTAACAGTAGGTCTGTGCGCGTGCCCGGGAAGCCAAATTGGCGGTCTTAGGGCATAACAGAGGCTTCAATCATCGGTTGATTCATGATGCGTTCGGCCTCTTCAATCTCAGCCGAACATCCGGGGCGATACTGTATAGTGGAAACAATCCTAGTTGAACGGATCCCGAAACAAGATGTTGCACATGGCGGAGGCATGCAATAGGGAGATAGGTTCACCAACGGAAGGCGTGGTGGTTAGGTGATAGTTGAAAGTTGTCAAAGGATTTTTGTAGGTAAAGGCAAGGAATTATACACTACAACTACTCCAAAGCTAAGTTATATCTACTCCTAATACAAGAAAGTTAAAAAGTATAAAATAGATATTCTGGTCGATCATCCTCCACCTCGTACTCCTTCCTCCCGTCATTATACCCCTCGAACCAAATCTACAACTATAGCTAAAATGATCCTCACAGTATACTCTTGTCCTTCCCCAACATTTTTCTCCGAATATTGCACCTGCTACGGATCTTTCAGCGCACTACCGCTTGATCCTCGAACTTTGAACGAGTTCCCATAGCCCTGTCAAAGTTAGGGTTTGCCAAAGACTTCAAGCTTCGACAAGCTCCAAGTTGCATCCATTCACCGAAGCCTCCCTTCAACAACACGTGTCTCATCTTGATTCGTCCATACTTTAGCGTCCGAGACTAGGAATCAACACATCTACATTCGAATTTATGGCAATTATAGCCAAAGTGACCCTCACAGTACATTCTCGTTCTTTCCCGATACTTCCTCCCGATATCACGCCCGTCCTATTTTTTAGGCACCTTGCAGCTCGAATTTTGAATTCCTTGTAGATTTCTCAGCCTGCCTTTACAAGCCTTGCCGAAATTGAAACTCGCCGAAGCTCCAGGGTTTTGCCGCACTGCCCCTCCTCTCACCAAAGCTGCGCTCTCTCGCCGAAACCCTTTCTTCGGCGGTTCCACGTGTCTTGCCTCGATTTGCTCCCATTTCGATGTCAAAAAATGGGTGTCAACAAACCCCAAAGCTACATAAACTTTTCAATCAGACAGTCAATAAAATTTTAAGAGGTTTTTCACTACATTTTTCGGCTCAAGAAAATAGCAGATAATTCCTTTCATCGACAAAGAACTTAAGGGGGAAGTAACCACCGAAGAGAAGCTAAATAAGAAGCGTTTATTTATGCAATAGAAAGCATACTTGAGGACGCGAAGATCTGAGAGGTTGCGCGGCAAACGGAGGATCTTATCATACTCCTCCTGCGGCATAGTTAGGTAAATACAGAAGATCCCAAAGGCAAAGACGAAGAAAACGGACACAGCTGCCGCCGCCTCCCACCGAGAGAGCGGAAACCTCGCGTCGAACCTGGCGCCGGCCGGCTTCTTAGTGGTGGGAGAGTCCTCG
Source organism: Tillandsia leiboldiana (assembly GCA_029204045.2). Classification (NCBI taxonomy): domain Eukaryota; kingdom Viridiplantae; phylum Streptophyta; class Magnoliopsida; order Poales; family Bromeliaceae; genus Tillandsia; species Tillandsia leiboldiana. The sequence goes on along the minus strand of CM055063.1, from coordinate 37,626,294 downwards.
TCTGGGGCGGGGGCGGCGGCGGCCAATGCGCTCTCCAAGTCCCGCCCAATAGCAAGCCGCGAGGGCGCCATCGGGAAGAAAGGAGCGGTGTTGCGGCAGTGGGTCGCTGCAGTAGAATCTAACCCTCATCACCAGGACTCCGCCTCATGGGCTTCTTTCGCTCAGATCCCCAAATGATCCCGCTAACCCTCCCCCTTCACCAATGGTTCTTGATCTGCACACAGAGATCGAGACAGATCGATTTCGGAATTAGGGTTTGCGCGCGAGATTGGAAAAACGAGGAGGGGGAGGAGGAGGAGGAGGAGGAGGGGAGATCGCCGGAGATCCAGAGACGACGAGGGAAGTGGGTGAAGTCGGAGGAGGAAGAAAGAGGGAAGAGATTTACAAATAAACTCATTGACACGTGGGAATCAGAGAAATGGCATATGCCCGACGCTCTATATTATACCTCTTCCGAAAAGGTGGTGCACAATGTCCCAAGATTCTTTCGAACAACTGCTATAACATCAAAAAAGCACTTAACTATTAACTTATAGAGCACTGCTACTTATGTATTTTATTTTGAAATATATAATACATATTTTATTTATTTAATGGTAAAAAAAAAAATTCACGGATAATTTTGATATGATCATTAAAATTCACTTCACTTTTGGATAAGTGAAATGCAAGATATATATTCTTTTTTAAGATGTACAAAAAGTATTTTCTTAGCTTCTACTAACCGGAGATTACTGTTTATTTGTGGTTATCCATATGGCAATTTCTACTTACACTTCTATATATTTTTTCAAATGACCGATGCCCATTTCATTTATTTTTTATTGGACTGATTCCTTCTCAATTAGTTTTATTAGACTGGTTTTCGGTCCACTTCTCAATTATTTCTATTAAATCGATCTCCTTCTCAAATGTTTTTATTAAAACCCTCTTATTATATATTTTCTCCATTAAATCGGTGTAGTGTACTGGACCTTTGCAAATTGCTAAGGTTGTAGTGTGAGATAATAGTCAATATTGCTAGAGAGTGCTAGACTGACCCAGAGTTGTTTCAACGCGAATTAGACGCGTAAACGAACTCTAAAGAGTGAGATCCTAGATTTGGGTCACATTCAGACTCCCTAAAGTTTGAACGGGGCGTCCGAATTGGCTGGGTGTTCGTATACTGTGTTAGCTGGCCATATTAGCTATTTTGGGGGATTCGAGCTTACATCTGCGGGCCTCGAATCCTGTGACACCCCCGGAATTTGGATTAGTCCTCTATATAAATGATATAATAGGACTAAATCTCAAACCCGGCTATAGCATTTTGGATGGTAGCAAGATCCAAGAGGAACATGAGAGTTAAGCGTGCTAGAGCTAGAGTAGTTCTAGGATGGGTGACCCCCTGGGAAGTGGGGCGTCACAGTTGGTATCAGAGCCATTCACCAGCCGGAAATGTGAGATGAGTCTCGGCTGAGCCAGGGTTATAGCGGGCTCGCTCCCCGGCTAATGACCGTTGTGAGTGGAGTGCAGCTCCTCACAAGGTCGGCTAAGGCTAGCGAGACGAGTCTCACATCGCCTGGTGCTTGTGAGTGTGCTTGAGCCTGACGTGGACGTCAGGGCTTAAAGGGGGGAAGAATGTGACACCCCCGGAATTTGGATTAGTCCTCTATATAAATGATAAAATAGGACTAAATCTCAAACCCAGCTATAGCATTTTGAATGGTAGCAAGATCCAAGAGGAACATGAGAGTTAAGCGTGCTAGAGCTAGAGTAGTTCTAGGATGGGTGATCCCCTGGGAAGTGGGGCGTCACAAATCCGGACTCGAATTGTAGGCGACATTGTTCTATTTTGTTTACGACAAACAGCATGCTCAGCAGGATGATAGGGGCGTTTGAGTTGGAGGTTTAGGGTCCCCGAATTCGGGATTTTCCAGTATATGTTTATCCAGCCGCTTAATTCATTTGGTCTATGTTTCATTCCTTCATTCCACTTATAGCATATGTGTAATAACTGTATTTTAAATTTTGAAATTTGTATTTGAATTCGGCTATTTGAATGAAATTGACATTTTTTGAAATTTAAAGAAGGTGTTGTTTTCAGTTTTTGAGGATTAAATCCTTAGGATCTCTTCCACTGGATTGTTGGTGAATCGTTGATTAAGGGAGTGGTCAAGTCCGTTTTCAAATTCGTTGTGCTCGTTACACCGAAAAACATAAAAAAAGAGTTTGACGGAAGAGCGGGTTTTCTCTGTGAAAAGCTCTGACCGTTAATCTAGTGAGATCTTCGAAAAAGAAGATCGTCACCCTATCGGCATCGCCAAACAGAGAACGGTAGTGCAATTAGATCTCAAATCTGATGTCCGGATCTTCCGAAAATGCACTTTTTCGGAGAAAACGAATCCGAAAATCGGTTATTGGTATTTTCGATACCCGTTAGGGTATTTAGCACATCGGGATCCATGAAACGGGTGTTACGAAACATTTCGACTTTTGGCACGCTTTTTGAGGAAAGCGGAGTGGGACTTGCTAGATAACGGGTTCGAGTGAGACAACCGGGCTCCATGAAGTGGGTGGAATCCTTTATTTATATCTTGTGGGGATTCGGAGTTCTCGGCACGTAAGAGAAAAGAAACCCTAATTTTCGTCTTCCAAGATTTCGTCTTCTTCCTCGTCTGTGCGCCGTAAAAGACCGGAGCAGAACCGTTGCCGTTGGAGCCGGAGAAAACGACAGGGGTTTTCGTGGCCGTCGCAAGATCCGGGTGCCCGATCTCCATCGCCGCTGCATGTGTCACACGCCGGGGTCGAAACTGCGACCCGGGTTCGCCAACAGATCCACCATCTGTACGGAAACTGTCGTACAGACGAAACGTCTACCCTGCAAATCAGATCTATAGCTAAACATGTATCAGAGCTAGAAAAGAACTAATAGCTACAGAAATCCACTGAACATCTGATAAAATTAAAATCTCAATACAAGTCTCCCAGCTATAAAAAGTACAAGCAAACCTCACTGATCTCTCAGAATGTCCAGTACAAAAGTGGAAACATAAAAAATAAAATCGGGTACATCTACCCCAGACTCACAATGCTGGTAAGGGACTAGTCGGCCACGTCCTCACATCGATCTGCTGTCCCTGCGCGAATCAAGCTGGAACAGCTGCCTCAAACCTGTCATCACAGCGGGTGTGAGATCTACTGCAGAAGGCAGATCTCAGTGGGTACCGTCCCAATATCCACGGTATGCCCACTAAGTCTACTGGAGGCAAAACAGATAGGTATGCAGATAGATAGATAAAAGAGGGGTAAGCTGAAAGAAAACTACAACTAATATTCCTCAACATGATGCTCAAAAGAAACTCTATCATAAACATGCTATGCATACTCTCGCTACTGCTAAAATGCATCAGTACCAATGCTCAAAGGGAAAAAAAACCATCTAAGAACATAATATGTAGCTCATAACACCCAATCGCAATGACTGCCAAAACTGGCTCAGTCCAGCTTGCGCCTGTCGTTTAGGAACGCACCTGCCCACTACCACGCATCCACAAGAGGACGGGATTTACGTGGGGCGTTCTAAACCAACTATCTCAATCTCACGCAAAGTGACCCCATAGTAACTCGGCCAGGGGTATCAAGCGACCACTAGTATATGAACTAGGCGCATCATCGCAGCCTCGTCAGGCTCGGTATCATCATCGCACCCGGGGCGTAGCTCGAGGGGAGCGACCCCACCGAACTCAAGTATCACATCTGTCTCACTGTCTCAATAAGCGGCACATGCAGGCTATAGTCCACGATCAAACAGATCGGTATCTCAAAGCTCAAAGCACAACTCAGTCGGAAAAGAACCTCGACTCAATCAGGAATAGCCCAACAACTCTCACAGCTATGTCGGAGAACCCTCAACGACTCAATCTGATAATGCACGACCATGGCTGAGTCGGGAAACTTCCACGACTCGATCTGCCAGAACCCCAAGATCCTCAAAGCTAAGTGGGAGAACCACCTCCACCACTAAATCAGAAACACAACCCAGGATCTAGAATCATCCCAACAAGGAATAAAACTCTCATGACACTAGAAACTCAACACATGATGCTCTAAAAATATACTCGGCCCTCTGGCACGAGTACTCATGCAACTCGAACAATCTGGACCATTCAAAGTGTTCTCAATATTTAAAAATCCTTTTAAAGCGGAGTTTTATTTAAAGCGGGGTACTAAAGTATTTTGAAGGTCCAGATGCAACCTGAAACTCAAAAGAATGCACAGTCTAGTGTCAAATAACCTTTAGATCATACTAAAAATGTCTGGGGCTCATAAAAATCTTTCTACAATTTTCTAGGCAACTATCAGATTATCAATATACAAGAATTAAGCTAAACATGATCAATATGCTTACAGAAGCATTAGAGGGCATTCCATAAATCTCGAAGAAATTCCAACCCACCTGGAACGCTTTCCGTAGGCATTGCTGAAGTCGATGAAGCGCCGAACTTGCTCACAGTCGAAAACTGTCGGAAAAACGAAAACCGCGCCGCGCGCGCACACTGTCGCGATCTCGGAACTATTCCCGGAAGCTCGCACAACCTTCTCGAGTCCTCTAACAAAATCCCGGCGCGCTTCGGCTCACTCGCTGTCAACCCACTGTACGAGTGCTTGCGTGCGTGCGCCCTCGACTCCGCACAGTGTAAATCCGAAGCTCACAGTCGAAAACTCTCAAGTTGATCCTCAATGGGCAAGATGAAAAAGAGAAGGAAACCAACCAATTTCCAACTAGAAAACTCACTCTAATCCAACTAAGAAATTCAAAAACCAAATCACAAAAATCTGCCAACTCACCTCCTGCATAGCCGTCGTGCGCGCGGCTCCGTCCAGCTCCAAGCAACAGACCACAAGCTGCACCCTCACACAACCTCTCTCACATTCTTTCTCTCCTTCTCTTTTATTTTTTTCTTGTTTTCTTTCATTTCTTTTCTCTCTTTTCTTTTCTTTTATTTCCCCTGAGGAGAGGAGGAGGAGGTGGTGTCCATTTATAGAGAAGAGAGGGGGGTCAACAGGTGGTGGGGAGTGAATTTACCAAATTGCCCTGTTTAAAAAAAATCACCAAATCAACACAATCAGCAAGCCAGAAAAACCACATGCCCGCTCAAGCCACCGCACGCGCAGCGCCAACTTGCTGCGCGCGCGCGCTGTGCACGCCCGCATGCGCGCGCCCTCATGCGCGCGACCGCATACGCGCGCCGCTTGCTGCGCGCGCCCGCATGCGCGCGGCCGCATGCGCGCGCCGCCCGCAGCCGCATGCGGGCGCCGCCCGCAGCGGCAGCACGCGGCGCCCATGCGCGCCGCTTGCAGCAACCTCACCGGTCGCGCGCGGTGCCTCTGCGCGCCAGCGCGGCACCCTCTGCTGGGCACTCCTCTACTCTTGGACAGCAAAACAACCAATTCACCAACTAGGAAGATCCAAATTAGCTCCAAAAATGGAAACCAAGCTTTCTCTTTCTCTCACTAAAAAACTGCATAGTACCTCCACGAGGCTCGACGCGTGTGCGCTCCGCTCGGCTCCACGCGGCTACTAGCGATAGATTCGCGCCGTCAAGACGATCAAAACCCTCTTTTACTTCCCTTCAATTCATCTTCTTTTTCTCCTCCTTTCCATTTCTCTCATTCCTCTGTTTGAGGAAAAATCCTCTGTTTCACAATTGGAGAAGGTGATGACATGGCGTTTAATTAATTAGTGTGTGCATGGTGCATGGTGCATGGTGTAAAGAGCCCATACTCCTCCAACACTTTCCCAACACCAACACTAAAATCCATCTATACACCACAACCCAACACACTCTCTTCCAAATACCTTCATTTCTTTAATTTTTTTCTTTCATTCAAAAACAACACAGACCAAAATCCACCAATGCCACTAATTAAATAAATAAATAAATTAATCCAAATAAGCCAACTCTAAGTCACTTTTTGCCTTCGGGGTCTCCGCACCGGCCCGAGACCTCCCGAACTCTACTGTAATCTGAAAATACACATGTTCACAGCTTTTCTCCCTCAAAAAGCTCAACGATGGAGACGGTGTGCTCAATCCAAAAACCGGCTCCAAAATCGCCAGTTCCAACTCACTTTTCGCCCTCGGGTCCTCCGTGTCAGTCCGGAACCTCCCGAACTCCGCTGTAAAGATAAGGTATACCTGTTCCAAGCATTTTCCAATTTCCTGTGCCCCACTGCGGAGCCGAAGCTCTAACAAACCAGTCCTCTAACGGCGCACAAGCCCGAAAAACTCTGATTCAAGCTGGGGCTTCCGCGTTGATCCGAATCAACCCGAACTCAACTGTAAACAAATATGGAACACGCCCAAGGCGATTTCTCCGCACCACGCCATCTTGCGAGGTCGGTGCGCCATCCGAAATCCCGGTATTCTACACTCTCCCCTCCTTAAAAGGGTTTCGTCCCCGAAACCAGAATAAGTTCATAACTCAGGAGGGCGACTCAATCAAATGCGGAAAAAAATAGGGGATCCCTAACACATCATCAGGCTCTCATGTGGCCGTTCTCACTCAACAAAAGCTCCCCGGGACCCTTTCCAAAGGTATAATCCGTCTACAAAACTCTTCTGCCTCACCGGCGATAATTGCATCGATCGCTCTTAAAAGCTCCAATCCTCATCCAACTTCATGAAGCGCAAACCAAATCATGCAAGGGACCAAAAACACTTCTTCCAGGCAGATAAAACTCGCAGACCAAACTCCCCGCGCAAGCTCAAACCTACAGTCCCTGCGGAAAAGGCTTCCACCACTCAAGATCTCCAAGGGCATAACTCCCTCGTTGCTCCATTGCAACCAATATTCAAGTTCCACAGATACAACTCTTGTATCCATCCACAGGGGAAGAAGTTCCACATCGGGAAATAATGCTCAACCCTTAGTTCTCAATTCTAAGTTCCAAAGGGGCACCCACCGATCGCTCATCTTATTCCAAGGTACACTGCTCGCCCCAACAAGGCGTCCATGACCATAGAGTCACCACCGGGATAATAATATACCCAATCACTCATATAACTCCAATAACTCTGTCCATCGGCGTTGCCTCAAACCAAACTCTTCCTGAGTATCCAAGTACTTCAGGTTCGAGGATCTATAAATAACTCAATTCCCTCACTTATCACTGACAAACATCCACATCCATGCTGGTATCCTCTTTAGCTTATCTCCTCATAGCTACACTGGCCCTGTTTAGTCCAAAAGCTTCTGACCTTTGTCACCATTATAGGCTAGGGATAGTCCCCAACGGCATCACCCTTCGTTGGGTCCTCGGTCGCTCTTGCAGCAGAAAACACAGGGCCTAACAACAAAACCTTCCGAAGCCAAAAACATACTCTCTCAACTTGGCAAACAACTTCTTTCCCCCTAGAAGTTGTAGCACTATCCTCAAGTGCTCCTCATGCTCTAAGTCATTTCGGAAATTATCCAAACATCCGCGACGGGTACAACCACCAATCCGTCCAACACAGCTGGTACGCTCAATTCCCTCAAATCCAAAAGGCCGCAGGGCCTCAGTCAAACCGCTGGACTACAAGGCAAGCTCAGAAAGCCTCTACCGGGACCTGAATACTAACCGGGCACATCCCTCGGCCGTATGGTTCCAAAACGCTATCAATCTCACAAAGGGCATCTGCCACAACAAAAATCCAAAACTGTCTGTACTCGAACCATCATAGAACCCTCACCGAAGTGTACTCACAACGTGGCCTCATATTCCAGTATTAATCTTTAGGATCCCCACAATCATATACCCACGACGTGGCTCTCGGTCATTCAGACCCGCTCGATCCATCAGATCCCGCAACTGCGCTATCCGCTTTCACTCTCTGTCTCAAGTGATACCCCAAGAGGTGCTACCGAAGTTGGCGCAGTTTCCAAACCACGTCAATCACCGTCTCGATCTCCATTTCACTAAACGGCGGCTTTACTATTCGATCAGGTAGACTCTCTCCCGGGATCACACGGCGAGACGGATATTCCTTAGTCCCGGCGCCGCCGTAGGCACCTCTTCTACAGTCGCTAGCAACGCGATACGACCACGACTCAACTCTGCCATGGTCTAGCTCCCTCAATAAACACACTCTTCCTGCCCAGGTCCACGGAGGTTCATTGTCCTCTCTCGACAATCCATAATAGCATAAATTGGGATAGCTAAATTCTACCCAACCCCAAAACAACATCCCGCAGCTGATGTAGGACTAACAACTCAAGGAATCAAATCCAATGACTATAAGGAAGACCACCTTAGGTAAGATACAAACCACTATCCTGGTGCCCTCTAACTGGCTGCACAATCTCATCTTCTGGATGCTGGTGGCCATCGCTCAATCTGTCTCGGCGTCACAGCTCAATCAGCCTACCGGTAAGTCGGATGAACCTCTTCATCCTGAAGGGGTAGTGGGGGTACCGTCACAACGGCAAAATCATAAGCCCTACTCTGGGACACTCTGCTGGTACCTCGCCTGTCGAAAACCTTCCGGTCTCTATCTCCTCTGAGACCCATGATCCTGAGACTGGAATCATGGTAACCTCGATCCACTTAACTATCTCAAAATCCGACGATGCTGGACGTCTCTCGCTCACCGTTCCTCTCTAACATAATCACTGATCCTTGGTCAATCCATCGAGCAGACACAATCCCTGTGTCTAAAGTCGGCGCTCGCCGAGATTACACCAAGTGATAAATATCCCAATGCAGTCCCCACTCAATCAGATCAACCTCCTGGGTCTCATCTTGGGCAACACGGGGCACACTGCTCAACAATCGCAGAAACTCGCTCCAGGTCATCAACAGCACTCCCGGTGGTCCAGCAGGACGAACCCGACGCCACCAACTCTCGGCGTCCCTATCCAAAAGTGCATAATCAAGTGCACCAGATGCTTCTCCTGGGTGAACAATCTTCAAATAACTTTTCCATAGTAGCAATCCGGTTCTCGGCCTCCTAAGGCTCCAACTCGGTCTCGAAATCTGCAGGGAATGGAACTGCATGAAGTGCGACAACCGAACAGCAACCTCTCGCTGCTTCTACGCCATCCGTGGTGCAATCAGGGTCGAAATCGACGATGTCGCGGCCGGAAGTACTACTGGCGATACCCGGGAGATGCTCTCAGCTCAAGAATGCGCATCACGCGCTCCATGTTCTCTTCCTGGCGCCGCATCCCCTCAAACGTCTGGGCTACTTGGGCCTGTAACTCACAGACCTTATCCTGCTCTGTCCATTCAGCCTCCCGCTGTTCGGCTCCTCATCCAGGGTCAAACACGCCCTCGCCGCTGCACGGCGTCACGGAAGCATCGAAAACCACTGCAACAAAACAAACATTAGGACCCAAAATTCTCTCGACCAAATCAAGCGAAAGTCTATAACATGTTACCCATACTAAAGCATTATGTTGTCTGCAGCCAACATAATCGTCTTTAGAGAAATAACATGTAAGATCACTCACCCCAATCCTCTGGGGGAGGTACAACTCAATCAGGACTCTCGCTAAAGTCACGTCTCTCACGACAGTCATCCTAATGTCCAACCAATAGCCTAGGATTTCTAGGTCCTCAACGACCTATATTCCTAGGCTCTGATACCACCTAAATCTGTCACGCCCCGGGGTCGAAACTGCGACTCGGGTTCGCCAACAGATCCACAATCTGTACGGAAACTGCCGTACAGACGAAGCGTCTACCCTGCAAATCAGATCTATAGCTAAACATGTATCAGAGCTAGAAAAGAACTAATAGCTACAGAAATCCACTGAACATCTGATAAAATTAAAATCTCAATACAAGTGTCACGCCCCGGGGTCGAAACTGCGACCCGGGCTCGCCAACAGATCCGCCGCCCATACGAGAAGCCCCGTATAGACGAAGCGACTAACCTGCAAAAGAGCATCTATACTATACAGATATCAGAGCTGAAAGTAAAGCTGCTAGAAATAAAAGCTATATACAACACAAGGTCCTCACCAAAAGTACAAAAGTCTCTCAAGCAGTAAAATAAAATACAACTCTATACCTCACTACAAGGTCGCTCAACATAAACTCTCAAACAAGACCGGGGGTACATCTACTCTCTGGACGATGACTGGTAGGGAACTATCTCGCGACTCCCTTACCTCGATCAGAAGAAGCAGCAACAGGAGCAGCAGGAACAGGAGTAGAAGTCCCTGTGGGAAATACACCACGACGGGTGTGAGAACTACGTCCCAAGTAGTTCTCAGTGGGTGCCGCCAACAAGCCCGACGGTCTGCCCACCAAGTCTACTAGAGGCATAAGTAACAACATAATACTGAAATGAAATGGCTGGAAAAGTAACTCTACAGCTACTATGCCTCTATCTAGATGCTCAAGAAAAGGAACAGATGGAACATGATGCATCTACTAACACACACAGTAAACTCACCAAATCTATACTGACTGCCTCAAGGGTCCAGTCAAACCTGCGCCCCCCCTACTGCCGCACATCCTCAACAGGACGGGTCTACCGTAGGGTGTCCGTGACTGCCACTAACTGGCACAGTCAGAGGGACGGCGTCGACAAGTCGCGATAGCAAGTAACAGGCCCAACTCCGGAGTGGCTCTCGAGGGGAGCGACCCCACCGAGGAAAGTATCCGCGTATCTCTGTCGAGCTCAAATATGGCTCATGCAGGCTATAGTCCAAACCACGATCAACAAGATCGACCAACAACACCAACTCTCAACCACAGGCTGGAAAACCACACAGCTGGGGCCACCGTCCGCCAGACGGCTCCCACAACAGAACACTAAACTCACAGGAAAGACCGACACCATAAGGGTTCGGAATCCCGATAGACCGGTGCTAAGAACCCTATCAAACAAGAACAGACTCTAGGCTCCGCCTATCGAAGTTCCCGATCCCTTATAGTTCGGGAACACAATAACCTCGGTACGACACGCAGAAAACACCAACAGGGCCCGAAAGTCCCGGGAGACCTACACCTACAACCCTATCAAACAAGAACAGGTTCCAGGCTCGGCCCCGTGGCTTTCGTCCCGACAACGGAACGGCCCCTAGAACCCGGATCACTCGAATCCTTTCGAGTGGGGAGATTTACAAGAAAAAGGTGACATTTGTTATTGAAAATCATTTGATCTAGAAGAAATCCATATTTAATGATTTTAGTTCTTTTTAGGAAAACAGTTAGAAAACAAGTCTTTTACCCAAACCCCGAAGGGCTGATGCCTTTGTCCAATCAAACAAGAACAGACTCCAGCGGCCCTTCGATGTTTGGAAGAAAACATTGGTAGACTAAAATCATGTATATGTCGAAAAGGGTTCTGGGTTCTAGGTCCGGCTAACACTAGTAAACTACTGCCACTAACACAGTGGCGACAACCCAAACAGGGGAAAACAAGATCTCTCGGGTCCACCGTTTACCCCAAACGGTTCCCGATACAGACAAGCGAACCCCTACATCTACCAGACTCCATCCACTCTGCTCCCAAGCACGAGTGCAAATGCATCCCACACTAAAAAGAAGTCCCGACCGCTCGGCCCACTACCCGGGCGAGGATAACACTAAGTCCAGGAATGAAACATAAAGTGTGGATGTCTAAACATAAATAACCCTAGCCCAAGTGAGGGTTTTCTACTGGTCTGGTTACACATGCAACATATGACAGGGGTGCTAGGTCAGGTTCCAAGATAACAGATATTTAACAGGCGGTAGGAAGTAGAAGAGATCAAACGATCAACAGATAAAAACGAGGAATAATAACATTCAAATTCTAGCATGCTACCCAAGTCCAATCACTATCATGCATGATTCTATATCAATAGAATTAGAGCACAGTCCATAGATCTTGAAAACAAGCCACCCACCTCGATTTGCCACCAATTGCTCGTAGACACTTGCAATTGGCCTCCACGCGATCCGCACGCAAAACGAAGTCCGCTGCCGGAGTCCGCACGCAAAACGGAGCACGGTGCCAGAATCCGCACGCAAAACGGAGTCTGCACGCAAAACGGAGCACGGTGCCAGAATTCGCACGCAAACGGAGTGTGCACGCAAAACGGTGCACGCCGTCGGGGACCGCACGCAAAACGGTGCAGTAAAACACAGTCCCTAACACAGATAAGAGCAAGAGGGTTTAAAACACTGTTCAAAAGAACGCTCCAAAACTGTGCTAAAAACACCGAAAAAAAGAAGTGCGGGACCAACCTCGACGCGTCGCACCGCCCAACCGACCCGTTTGGAACACCTCGCGCGCTCCGCGAGGTCCACGGCGCACCGCCACAACCCCCAAAAATTCCCTCCTCACTCCCTCTCTCGCTCGGTGAAGAAGAAAGAAAAGAAAAAGGAAGAGAAATGGCGCTCGGGGGAGGAAGAAGAAGAAGAAGAAAAAGGGAAAAAGGGGGGGTGGTCCACGGCTCAAGGGTGCACGGTGGACCGGCCAATGGGGGAGCCCCCAGCCGCGGTCCACGGCACACAGGCGCGTGCACCCGGCGCAGGCACACGCCTGCCCGTCCACGCGGCCGCGTCACCGCGCGCCACGCGGCACGCGACAGTCACGCGCCACACGGGCGCGTGACACCGAGCGCCCGCTCCCCTTCCGCGCGCCCGCCAACGGGGGCCCGCCACGTGGCGGCCCCTGCGTCACCCGCGCAGGAGCGCATTCCCAATGCGCGCCAGACGCGCGCATTCCCGCGTCCGTACGCCGCCTCGAGCCGCGCGCCACCTCGGGATCCGCGCCACACCTCGAAAAACGCGCCGCGATGCCTCGAAAAACGCGCAACTCAACCGGGCTCCAAACCAAACAAGTAAATAGTCCATTCCTAGCGATTTCGCGCGCTGAATCCAAAAACGATGTCCATTTTTCCAAATTCTGATCCGAAAATTGCGGAGTGCCCCCGGATAGCCAACTTGATCCGATTTCCGCGCCGGGCCCAATTCTGAAGTCCGATTTGCCAAATTGCAACTCTAAAAATTCCCGAAGGCAACCGGAGGGGTAATCTTTTATCCAAACTTCGCCCGGAGTCCAAATTGACATCTGAATCGCGCGAAACCACTACCCAACACTCGGCGGGTCCTCCAATTTTCACGGGAACTCCTTTTAAGCCCAAGGTCCAACACTTGTGTCCAAATTGTGCACAAACACCACCGACACATCACGCAGGCCCCCAGTAATGCAAAATAAAACTCAAATTGCACCACAAATCCATTTCTCGGGCCCGACAAGCGAACAAATACTCCCCAACGGCCACCAAAAGCTGCCCAACAACCAGCAAACTCTACGCGGGGGATTCCGGGACCTCACACTCTCCCCCACTAAAAGAAAGTTTCGTCCTCGAAACTAACACAGCCCAAAAGGGGAGTTCCGAAGCCACAAGTAAGTATCCATCAACACCGTCTCCATCTCCCCAGTCGCTACGCACACTCCGCGAAGCGAGTTCCACACGGCCAGGAGTCCGAAAGCTGGAAAAACTCAGAAGTTCCAAAGGACAGAGGACAAGGAAGAACGACCAACTCTACTCGTCCAAAACTACACGTACTACGCCAACACAACCAACAAGAAGGGTAAAGGCCCCACCAGCCGGAAAGTCGTCAACCACAACTCTCAATTTAGAAAACGACTGAAATTAACGAAAAGTCCGAAAATTTCGAAAGCACCAATGCCCTTGCCCCAATCAAACAAGAACAGGTTCGGGCACCGTCTCCATTTCTGGAGCAGTCTTTCGAAGTTTTCGTTCTGTTCGAAAATTTCAGCACACCGGCGAGAAAAGGGAGAGAAGTGTTGAAGTCGTTCCTGCCGTGGCAACAAAACGAAAGCTACGATTTAAACGCGACCCCTACGGACACCACCTCTAGTCCTAATCGTCGCCAACGATCCAAAAGTAGCACCAAGCCGCAAACCGCTGAAGCCACAGCTGAAGGAAGGATACCCTGGTGATCTATGAAAATGAACTCCTCTAGTCCAACTCGCGGAAGGTTAACTGATCTCATTCCACAATCAGCCGTTGAACAATACCGCAACAACTGGTCCATCCAGTGTGCTCAATCTGAGTCGTGGAGCTGCCCCTGAACTGTAACACCTGCCAGTGTAATTCCAAGTCTCAACTGTACTGGACACAATCCACAAGGCTCCCCCCACACGCACAACACCAACAGAAATCTGTACCTCTAGTGCACGGGGTAACAACTCTACCTCCAGTCCAAACAGGAAAGCCAAAAACACTCAACTCAAACTGCTGTAAAGAAATCATGCCCGCGACAATCTGGTCCACTGCCGTAGCGCCCTCCAACCGGGCGGTACAGACTCATCCGCTCGATGTAGGTGGTCGTCGCTCAGTCTGCCCCGACGTCGTATCCCTATCTGCCTGGCGGTAAATCGGCGGAGTTCCTTCATCCCGAAGAGGTAGAGGGGGGTGCCGTCGCAAGCGGTATTGCTGTAAGTACTGCTCGAGGGCATGCTGCCTGAAAATGCCCCGACTGTCCACACGAAAAACATCGCCTCCGCCTGTGGTCACACTGCGACGCAGAATGCGGCCTACCACAAATGACATAGTCATCCCGCTGCTGCTGCTGATACATCGGCTGTGGAGAACCTCCTGGTCTCTGTCTCCTCTAAGACTCACGACCCTCAGACTGGGATCATGGCGGCCCCGGGGGTCTCGATCTACTCAACTATCCAAACTCAGGCGGCACTGGATGTCTCTCCCCGGAGCTGGTCCCTGGCGCTCCGTCTCTCTCTGACGTGATCACTGATCCTCGGTCAACCCACCGAGCCTACTCAACAATCGCAAAACTCGCGAACATACTCCAGAAGAGGTCGACTCCCCTGCTGCAGGCGTCTAGGATCCCCTTCCAGTTTCTGTTTACACTGTCAGGAAAGAAGGCCTTGAGCAGTTAAGCACAAAACTGGTTTCAAGTCAACAACTGCACTCTCGGTGGTCCAGCAGGACGAACTCGACGCCACCAAATCTCGGCGTCCTCTTCCCAAAAGTGCGTAGCCAAGTGTACCTGAAGCTTCTCCATTGTTGCTATCCAGTTTTCAGCCTCCCACTGCTCCAAGCTCAAACCTGCAAATCGGGGTGGATCGGACTGCCGGGACTGGCCCTATCGACCGATGATGTCCCAAAGTTTATCTACTATCCGCCATCCACCCTACCTCAGTGCCTCGGCACTACTCGTCGACACGGAGGGGGTTGCTCGCTCCATCGGTGCCACTAGTACAACTGCATATGCCACTGCATAGGAAGGAGGTGCTGGAGGACTCTCAAGCAGTACTGCAACTGGCTGTGTTATCTGCTCCAACAGGCGCATCAAACGTTCCATGGCCTACTCCTGGCATCGGACAGCCTCCGACATCGGTAACATCTGGGTCCATAACCCTGGGTCTCGCTCTGCTCTGATAGCTCTGCCTCCCGCTGCTCGGGTACCCATCAGATGCGGGATGTGCCCTCTTCACCACACTGCACGACGTCTCAGAGGCATAGTAGTCCACTGCACAATAACAAACATCAGGACACAACAACCATACGACCCAATCCAGCGAAAGTCTAAGACATGTCACCCATTCCATAGCATTATGTTGTCTGCAGCCAACATAATCACTTAGGAGAATAAACATGCCAATCACTCATCCCGTCTCTTGGGAGAGGTATGAAACTCAATCAGGACTCTCGCTATAAGTCACGACTCTCACGTAGTCATCCTAATGTCCAACCACAAGCCTAGGGTTTCTAAGTCCACCACGACCTACAACCTAGGCTCTGATACCACCTAATCTGTCACGCCCCGGGGTCGAAACTGCGACCCGGGCTCGCCAACAGATCCGCCGCCCATACGAGAAGCCCCGTATAGACGAAGCGACTAACCTGCAAAAGAGCATCTATACTATACAGATATCAGAGCTGAAAGTAAAGCTGCTAGAAATAAAAGCTATATACAACACAAGGTCCTCACCAAAAGTACAAAGTCTCTCAAGCAGTAAAATAAAATACAACTCTATACCTCACTACAAGGTCGCTCAACATAAACTCTCAAACAAGACCGGGGGTACATCTACTCTCTGGACGATGACTGGTAGGGAACTATCTCGCGACTCCCTTACCTCGATCAGAAGAAGCAGCAACAGGAGCAGCAGGAACAGGAGTAGAAGTCCCTGTGGGAAATACACCACGACGGGTGTGAGAACTACGTCCCAAGTAGTTCTCAGTGGGTGCCGCCAACAAGCCCGACGGTCTGCCCACCAAGTCTACTAGAGGCATAAGTAACAACATAATACTGAAATGAAATGGCTGGAAAAGTAACTCTACAGCTACTATGCCTCTATCTAGATGCTCAAGAAAAGGAACAGATGGAACATGATGCATCTACTAACACACACAGTAAACTCACCAAATCTATACTGACTGCCTCAAGGGTCCAGTCAAACCTGCGCCCCCCCCTACTGCCGCACATCCTCAACAGGACGGGTCTACCGTAGGGTGTCCGTGACTGCCACTAACTGGCACAGTCAGAGGGACGGCGTCGACAAGTCGCGATAGCAAGTAACAGGCCCAACTCCGGAGTGGCTCTCGAGGGGAGCGACCCCACCGAGGAAAGTATCCGCGTATCTCTGTCGAGCTCAAATATGGCTCATGCAGGCTATAGTCCAAACCACGATCAACAAGATCGACCAACAACACCAACTCTCAACCACAGGCTGGAAAACCACACAGCTGGGGCCACCGTCCGCCAGACGGCTCCCACAACAGAACACTAAACTCACAGGAAAGACCGACACCATAAGGGTTCGGAATCCCGATAGACCGGTGCTAAGAACCCTATCAAACAAGAACAGACTCTAGGCTCCGCCTATCGAAGTTCCCGATCCCTTATAGTTCGGGAACACAATAACCTCGGTACGACACGCAGAAAACACCAACAGGGCCCGAAAGTCCCGGGAGACCTACACCTACAACCCTATCAAACAAGAACAGGTTCCAGGCTCGGCCCCCGTAGGCTTTCGTCCCGACAACGGAACGGCCCCTAGAACCCGGATCACTCGAATCCTTTCGAGTGGGGAGATTTACAAGAAAAAGGTGACATTTGTTATTGAAAATCATTTGATCTAGAAGAAATCCATATTTAATGATTTTAGTTCTTTTTAGGAAAACAGTTAGAAAACAAGTCATTTACCCAAACCCCGAAGGGCTGATGCCTTTGTCCAATCAAACAAGAACAGACTCCAGCGGCCCTTCGATGTTTGGAAGAAAACATTGGTAGACTAAAATCATGTATATGTCGAAAAGGGTTCTGGGTTCTAGGTCCGGCTAACACTAGTAAACTGCTGCCACTAACACAGTGGCGACAACCCAAACAGGGGAAAACAAGATCTCTCGGGTCCACCGTTTACCCCAAACGGTTCCCGATACCGACAAGCGAACCCCTACATCTACCAGACTCCCACTCTGCTCCCAAGCACGAGTGCAAATGCATCCCACACTAAAAAGAAGTCCCGACCGCTCGGCCCACTACCCGGGCGAGGATAACACTAAGTCCAGGAATGAAACATAAAGTGTGGATGTCTAAACATAAATAACCCTAGCCCAAGTGAGGGTTTTCTACTGGTCTGGTTACACATGCAACATATGACAGGGGTGCTAGGTCAGGTTCCAAGATAACAGATATTTAACAGGCGGTAGGAAGTAGAAGAGATCAACGATCAACAGGTAAAAAACAAGGAATAATAACATTCAAATTCTAGCATGCTACCAAGTCCAACCCCTATCATGCATGATTCTATATCAATAGAATTAGAGCACAGTCCATAGATCTTGAAAGCAAAGCCACCCACCTCGATTTGCCACCAATTGCTCGTAGACACTTGCAATTGGCCTCCACGCGATCCGCACGCAAAACGAAGTCCGCTGCCGGAGTCCGCACGCAAAACGGAGCACGGTGCCAGAATCCGCACGCAAAACGGTGTCTGCACGCAAAACGGAGCACGGTGCTGAAACCCGCGCGCAAAACGGAGTCTGCACGCAAAACGGAGCACCGGTGCCGAAACCCGCGCGCAAAATGGAGTCTGCACGCAAAACGGAGCACGCCGTCGGGGACCGCACGCAAAACGGTGTAGTAAAACACAGTCCCTAACACAGATAAGAGCAAGAGGGTTAAAACACTGTTCAAAAGAACGCTCCAAAACTGTGCTAAAAACACCGAAAAAAAACGAAGTGCGGGACCAACCTCGACGCGTCGCACCGCCCAACCGACCCGTTTGGAACACCTCGCGCGCTCCGCGAGGTCCACGGCGCACCGCCACAACCCCCAAAAATTCCCTCCTCACTCCCTCTCTCGCTCGGTGAAGAAGAAAGAAAAGAAAAAGGAAGAGAAATGGCGCTCGGGGGAGGAAGAAGAAGAAGAAGAAAAAGGGGAAAAAAAGGGGGGGGTGGTCCACGGCTCAAGGGTGCACGGTGGACGGCCAATGGGGGAGCCCCCAGCCGCGGTCCACGGGACACAGGCGCGTGCACCCGGCGCAGGCACACGCCTGCCGTCCACGCTGGCCGCGTCACCGCGCGCCACGCGGCACGCGACAGTCACGCGCCACACGGGCGCGTGACACCGAGCGCCCGCTCCCCCCCGCGCGGCCGCCAACGGGGGCCCGCCACGTGGCGGCCCCTGCGTCACCCGCGCAGGAGCGCGTTCCCAATGCGCGCCAGACGCGCGCATTCCCGCGTCCGTACACCGCCTCGAGCCGCGCGCCACCTCGAGATCCGCGCCACACCTCGAAAAATGCGCCGCGAAGCCTCGAAAAACGCGCAACTCAACCGGGCTCCAAACCAAACAAGTAAATAGTCCATTCCTAGCGATTTCGCGCGCTGAATCCAAAAATGATGTCCATTTTTCCAAATTCTGATCCGAAAATTGCGGAGTGCCCCCGGATAGCCAACTTGATCCGATTTCCGCGCCGGGCCCAATTCTGAAGTCCGATTTGCCAAATTGCAACTCTAAAAAATTCCCGATGGCAACCGGAGGGGTAATCTTTTATCCAAACTTCGCCCGGAGTCCAATTTGACATCTGAATCGCGCGAAACCACTTCTAAACACTCGACGGGTCCTCCAATTCCCACGGGATCTCCTTTGAAGCCCAAGGTCCAACACTTGTGTCCAAATTGTGCACAAACACCACCGACACATCACGCAGGCCCCCAGTGATGCAAACTAAAACTCAAATTGCACCACAAATCCATTTCTCGGGCCCGACATGCCCACAAACACTCCCAACGGCCACCAAAAGCTGCCCAACAACCAGCAACTCTACGCGGGGGATTCCGGGACCTCACACACCTGGTAACTCGGCCAGTGATAATTATCCACCTGGTAACTCGACCAGTGATAATTATCCACCTGGTAACTCGGCCAGTGATAATTATCCACCTGGTAACTCGGCCAGTGATAATTATCCATCTGGTAACTCGGCCAGTGATAATTATCCACCTGGTAACTCGGCCAGTGATAATTATCCACCTGGTAACTCAGCCAGGGGAAAACGCTCTCCTGGTAACTCAGCCAGGGAAAATGCCCTCCTGGTGAGTCAGCCAGGGAAAATGCCCTCCTGGTAACTCAGCCAGGGAAAACGCTCTCCTGGTAACTCAGCCAGGAAAACGCCCTCCTGGTGACTCAGCCAGGGAAAATGCCCTCCTGGTAACTCAGCCAGGGAAAATGCCCTCCTGGTGACTCAGCCAGGGAAAATGCCCTCCTGGTAACTCAGCCAGGGAAAATGCCCTCCTGGTAACTCAGCCAGGGAAAATGCCCTCCTGGTGACTCAGCCAGGGAAAATGCCATCCTGGTAACTCAGCCAGGGAAAATGCCCTCCTGGTGACTCAGCCAGGGAAAATGCCCTCCTGGTAACTCAGCCAGGGAAAATGCCCTCCTGGTGACTCAGCCAGGGAAAATGTGTCCTTTTCACAACACGACGTCTCAGGGGTATCGCCACCCACTGCACAACTACAAACGTCAGGACACAACAACCATACGACCCAATCCAGCGAAAGTCTAAGACATGTCATCCATTCCATAGCATTATGTTGTCTGCAACCAACATAATCGATTTAGGAGAATAAACATGCCAAACTCTCATCCCGTCTCTTGGGAGAGGTAAAAACTCAATCAGGACTCTCGCTAAAAGTCACGACTCTCACGTAGTCATTCTAATATCCAACCACAAGCCTAGGGTTTCTAAGTCCACCACGACCTACAACCTAGGCTCTGATACCACTCTAATCTGTCACGCCCCGGGGTCGAAACTGCGACCCGGGCTCACTAACAGATCCGCCATCTGTACGGAAACTGCCGTACAGACGAAGCGTCTAACCTGCAGAAAGAATCAACTACAGAGATACAGATATCAGAGCTGTAAGTAAACTACTAAAACTGAAGTCCAAACACTGTACAACTGAAAATAATACAATATCCATCTCCCCAAATACTATCATATACAAAGTCCTCTGATACAAAACTCAAAAGGGAGGTATCTCCAATGAATACATCAGTGTACAGACTCTCGATACAAGAATATCCTCACTACAACAGTCTCTCAAACTGTAAAATAAAGTACAACTCTATACCTCACAACAAAGGTCTCTCAACAGAGGAAAAAGAAGAAAACTAATCTACTGAAGCTCTCCTCTGAAGGGGTACCGCTACACTCCAATGACGGGTAGGGAACTAGCTCGCGACTCCCTCGCCTCGGTCAGAAGGATCAGCAACTGGAGCAACAGGAACAGGAGGAGAAGTTCCTGGGGAAAAAGACACCACGACGGGTGTGAGAACTACTTCCCACAGTAGTTCTCAGTGGGTGCCGTCAACAAGCCCAACGGTCTGCCCACCAAGTCTACTAGAGGCCAAAGATAACAACGCAATGAAAACTGAACAAGAAAAGCTGGAGCTACTCTACAGCTACCATGCCTCTATCTAGATACTCCAAAAAGTGGAACAGATGAAAGTAAATGAGACCACTCGCACCCAAGGTGCTCAATCGACCCAAACGAACTGACTACCTCAAAGGTCCAGTCAAGCCTGCGCCCGTCGACTAGGAACGCTCCTGCCCACTACCACACATCCCCATGAGGACGGGATTTACGTGGGGCGTCCTGTCCTACTAACTCATCCCTCGCGCAAAACTGCCTCAACAGGCCCATCATTGCCTCAACTGCGGAAAACTGCCTCAACAGGCCAACCATCGTATCCACAGCGGCATCTCAGGACGCGACTCCAACTGAGTAGAACGGCGCGGCATAGAGTATCAAACATTGGCATATGCAGGCTAGTCAAAATCCACGCTCACTCTCAGAACGGTAGGGCTCAAGATCCCCAAATACCTCGCACAACAGTCGGAGCACTCTCGACGACTCGGCTGCTCGGCTAACACGAAACACGAGACACTAGCCTCTCCAACGGCTCGCAGCACAAGGCTCACTGGCTGGAGATACTCCACAGCCAGGGACGACCCACAACTCAGGGTAACAAAACAGGTCGGACAACACTCAACGACCTGGGACCACCGTCAACCCCAACGGTTCCCAACAAGACGGACCGGAAGATACTCGACGGCCCGGGACTGCCGTCTGCGCAACGGCTCCCTCCACGACGGCACAACAGGGAAACAAGACCTCCCGGGACTACCGTTTACCCAAACGGCTCCCGGCACAGATAAGCAACCCAGTACAACTACCAGACTCCACTCTGCTCCCAGGCAAGAGTGTAAAAGCATCCCACACTAAAAGCAAGTCCCGACCTCTCGGCCCACTACCCGGGCGAGAAAACACTATGTCCAGGGATGAAGGAACAGTGTGGATGTCTAAGCATAAATAACCCTAGCCCAAGTGAGGGTTTTCTACTAGTCTGGTTACACATACAACATATGACGGGGGTGCTAGGTCAAGTTCCAAGATAACTACTTTAACAGATAATAAAGGGATAGCCATTCCAACAATCTAGCATGCTACACAAGGAAATAAACTATCATGCATAGTCCTACATCAATAGAATTAATGTACATTCCATAAAACTTGAAGATAAGGCCACCCACCTCGATTTGCCACCAATTGCTCGTAGACACTTGCAATTGGCCTCCACGCGATCCGCACGCAAAACGATGTCCGCTGCCGGAGTCCGCACGCAAAACGGAGCACGGTGCCGGAATCCGCACGCCAAACGGAGTCCGCACGCAAAACGATGTCCGCTGCCGGAGTCCGCACGCAAAACGGTGCACGGTGCCAGGATCTGCACGCAAAACAGAGTCCGCACGCAAAACGGTGCACGGTGCCAGGATCCGCACGCCAAACGGAGTTCGCACGCAAAACGGTGCACGGTGCCGGAGTCCGCACGCAAAACGGAGTCCGCACGCAAAACGGTGCACGGTGCCGGAGTCCGCATGCAAAACGGTGCACGGTGCCAGGATCCGCATGCCAAACGGAGTCCGCACGCAAAACGGTGCACGGTGCCGGACACAGAAAGGAGCAAGAGGGTCAGTTACAGTCTAAAAGAACGCTCCAAAAACTGTACAAAAATACAGAAAAACCAACGCACGGGACCCACCCGTTAGCGCCGCCGTCGCCGAAACGCTCCTTTGGAACACCTTGCGCGTTCCGCGAGGTCCACGGCGCGCCGCCGCACATCCCACAACCTCCCTCCTCACTCTCTCTCGCTCTCGGATGAAGAAGGAAACGAAGAAGGAGAAGAAGTCGCTTGCGGGGAGGAAGAAGAAGAAGAAAAAGAGGAAAAGGGGAGGGGGCGGTCCACGGTGCACGGTGCACCGTGCACCGGCCGGTGCACCACACCCACCCGGGTGCACCCGGCCCACGCAAGAGGAAGGGCGGCCACGTGGCCGCGTCCCTGCGCGCCACGCGGCCGCGCAGCTCACGCGCCACACGGGCGCGTGACACCGGGCCGCCCACAGGCGCGGGACACGCGCCCGTGACACGGGCGGGCGCCCCAGCGCCCGCGCGGGCGCCAACTGGGGTCCGCCACGTGGCGGCCCCCACGTGGCCCGCGCATGGGTGCGCCTGTGCCCTGACGCGCGCAGAGGCGCGCCCTGTCGCGTCAGCCGCGCCTCGCCTGACGCGCCGCAGCCTTCTCGGGATCCGTGCCACGCGTGTCTCGATCCGCGTGCCGCGACGCCTCGAATTGCGTGCCGCTTTGCCTCGAAAAGCGCGCACGCCTACCGGACTCCAAATCCAACAAATAAATAGTCCATCCTTAGCGATTTCGCGCGCTGAGTCCAGAAATGATGTCCGCTTCTCCAAATTCTCACCCGAAAATTTGCCGAATGCCCACTCGATCCGATTTTCGCGCCGGGTCCATTTTTAAAGTCCGATTTGCCCAATTCCAACTCTAAAAATTCCCGAAGGCGACTGGAGAGGTAAACTTTTATCCGGACTTCACCCGGAGTCTAATTTTGACATCTGAATCGCGCGAAAACACTTCTAAACACCCGACGGGTCCTCCAACTTCCCACGGGGTCTCAATTTAAGCCCGAAGTCCACCACTTGTGTCCAAATCGCGCGCAACCCACGCAGGCCTCCAGTGATGCAAGCAAATCCCAAATTGCATCACAAATCCATTTCTGGGCCCCCAACACGCGCACCAACACCCCCAACGGCGACCGAAAGCTGCCCAACAACCAGCAACCCTACGCGGGGGATTCCAGGACCTCACAGTTGGTGCTCGGTTCGGTTTTCTTTTCCCGAGGTTGGTGCTCGGTTTGGTTTTCTTTCCCGAGGTTGGTGCTCGGTTTGGTTTTCTTTCTTGAGGTTAGTGCTCGGTTTGGTTTTCTTTCCCGAGGTTGGTGCTCGGTTTGGTTTTCTGTCTTGAGGTTAGTGCTCGGTCTGGGTTGCCGGGGCAGGTGCACGGTTCAGGTTTTGCAGGGGGAGGGGACACCGTCGATCGCACGATGTGGAGGGCGGTTACTCTGGTTTTCTTACGGTTTGCTTTAGTTACAGTCTTCCTGCATTTCATCTTTGATACCTTGTGTCACTGACTTCCCACTCTGTGACAGGTTCCTTCGGGGGTGAGAGTTAGGGCGAAGGTGAGGCCGTGGCAGGAGTACTTTTGGTCCTTCGAGGCCATGGACTGTATTTACTTTTTATTTTGCTCAGTTCATTACCTGTTAGTAGCTTACTATGTGGATTGCGATACCCTTGTGGGGTCGATGTGGATGCTGGAATGTCGTTTATTTATCCTTGTGGGTGGTTGTTTTGCTTTTCCCGATTGGCCGCTTTCAAACTACAAAAAAAAAAAAAAGAAAATATTTCGAAAACTGTTTTAAAATTGCGGGTGTCGTGTGGGCACCATTTCAAAACCCTGGGGATTTATGGATTGCGAAAACCGTTTTGAAAATCTGGGTGTCGTGTGGGCACCATTTCAAAACCCTGTGGATTTATGGATTTCGAAAACCTTTTTGAAAAACCTGGGTGCCGTGTGGGCACCGTTTTTAAAACTTGTGGATTTATCCTTTCAAAAATTAGTCGCCCTCTTTAATACTTATGGAAAAATGGTTGTATGTATCCGACTGATGAACTAGTGTGGTTAAAGTGATGATTGTATGGTTGTTGTAGTCGGGATGCCGTGCATATATAAAGGAGACTCTGCCCGTTCGCAGAGTGAATTTGTATATGTGGCGGGTCTGGGCACGTACCGGGGGAGTTTGGTTTCAAACAAAAAAAAAATACGTAAATTCGAAACTTTTCAATGGCCGTCTTCCGCTTAATGAAACCCCCGGGGCGTGACATTAGTCACGACCATGCTCAAAGTGGGAAACTCCGTCCACTAATGAGAACCCAAACCCCAATCTGATGGAAAGATCGA
>CM055063.1:37428613-37601427 GCA_029204045.2 Tillandsia leiboldiana | reverse complement strand
CACGTCTCGATCTCCATTTCACTAAACGGCGGCTTTACTATTCGATCAGGTAGATCTCTCCCGGGATCACACGGCGAGACGGATATTCCTTAGTCCCGGCGCCGCCGTAGGCCAAATTTCTACAGTCGCTAGCAACGCGATACGACCACGACTCAACGTGCCATGGTCTAGCTCCCTCAATAACACACTGCTTCCTGCCCAGGTCCACGGAGGTTCATTGTCCTCTCTCGACCATCCAATAGCATAAATTGGGATATGCTAATTCTACCCAACCCCAAAACAACATCCCGCAGTGATGTAGGACTCAACAACTCAAGGAATCAAATCCAATGACTATAAGGAAGACCACCTTAGGTAAGATACAAACCACTATCCCTGGTGCCCCGCTAACTGGCTGCACAATCTCATCTTCTGGATGCTGGTGGCCATCGCTCAATCTGTCTCGGCGTCACAGCTCATTCAGCCTACGGTAAGTCGGATGAACCTCTTCATCCTGAAGGGTAGGTAGGGGGGTACCGTCACAACGGCAAAATCATAAGCCCTACTCTGGGACACTCTGCTGTGGTACCCTCGCCTGTCGAAAACCTTCCGGTCTCTATCTCCTCTGAGGACATGATCTGAGACTGGAATCATGGTAACCTCGATCCACTTAACTATCTCAAAATCCGACGATGCTGGAAGGTCTCCGCCTCACCGTTCCTCTCTAACATAATCACTGATCCTTGGTCAACCATCGAGCAGACACAATCCCTGTGTCTAAAGCGGCGCTCGCCGAGATTACACCAAGTGATAATATCCCAATGCAGTCCCCACTCAATCAGATCAACCTCCTGGGTCTCATCTTGGGCAACACGGGGCACACTGCTCAACAATCGCAGAAACTCGCTCCAGGTCATCAACAGCACTCCCGGTGGTCCAGCAGACGAACCCGACGCCACCAACTCTCGGCGTCCCTATCCAAAAGTGCATAATCAAGTGCACCAGATGCTTCTCCTGGGTGAACAATCTTCAAATAACTTTTCCATAGTAGCAATCCGGTTCTCGGCTCCTAAGGCTCCAACTCGGTCTCGAAATCTGCAGGGAATGGAACTGCATGAAGTGCGACACCCGAACAGCAACCTCTCGCTGCTTCTACGCCATCCGTGGTGCAATCAGGGTCGAAATCGACGATGTCGCGGCCGGAAGTACTACTGGCGATACCCGGGAGATGCTCTCAGCTCAAGAATGCGCATCACGCGCTCCATGTTCTCTTCCTGGCGCCGCATCCCCTCAAACGTCTGGGCTACTTGGGCCTGTAACTCACAGACCTTATCCTGCTCTGTCCATTTCAGCCTCCGCTGTTCGGCTCCTCATCCAGGGTCAAACACGCCCTCGCCGCTGCACGGCGTCACGGAAGCATCGAAAACCACTGCAACAAAACAAACATTCGGACCCAAAATTCTCTCGACCCAAATCAAGCGAAAGTCTATAACATGTTACCCATACTAAAGCATTATGTTGTCTGCAGCCAACATAATCGTCTTTAGAGAAATAACATGTAAGATCACTCACCCCAATCCTCTGGGGGAGGTACAACTCAATCAGGACTCTCGCTAAAGTCACGTCTCTCACGACAGTCATCCTAATGTCCAACCAATAGCCTAGGATTTCTAGGGTCCTCAACGACCTATATTCCTAGGCTCTGATACCACCTAAATCTGTCACGCCCGGGGTCGAAACTGCGACTCGGGTTCGCCAACAGATCCACAATCTGTACGGAAACTGCCGTACAGACGAAGCGTCTACCCTGCAAATCAGATCTATAGCTAAACATGTATCAGAGCTAGGAAAAGAACTAATAGCTACAGAAATCCACTGAAATCTGATAAATTAAAATCTCAATACAAGTGTCACGCCCCGGGGTCGAAACTGCGACCCGGGCTCGCCAACAGATCCGCCGCCCATACGAGAAGCCCCGTATAGACGAAGCGACTAACCTGCAAAAGAGCATCTATACTATACAGATATCAGAGCTGAAAGTAAAGCTGCTAGAAATAAAAGCTATATACAACACAAGGTCCTCACCAAAAGTACAAAAGTCTCTCAAGCAGTAAATAAAATACAACTCTATACCTCACTACAAGGTCGCTCAACATAAACTCTCAAACAAGACCGGGGGTACATCTACTCTCTGGACGATGACTGGTAGGGAACTATCTCGCGACTCCCTTACCTCGATCAGAAGAAGCAGCAACAGGAGCAGCAGGAACAGGAGTAGAAGTCCCTGTGGGAAATACACCACGACGGGTGTGAGAACTACGTCCCAAGTAGTTCTCAGTGGGTGCCGCCAACAAGCCCGACGGTCTGCCCACCAAGTCTACTAGAGGCATAAGTAACAACATAATACTGAAATGAAATGGCTGGAAAGTAACTCTACAGCTACTATGCCTCTATCTAGATGCTCAAGAAAAGGAACAGATGGAACATGATGCATCTACTAACACACACAGTAAACTCACCAAATCTATACTGACTGCCTCAAGGGTCCAGTCAAACCTGCGCCCCCCCTACTGCCGCACATCCTCAACAGGACGGGTCTACCGTAGGGTGTCCGTGACTGCCACTAACTGGCACAGTCAGAGGGACGGCGTCGACAAGTCGCGATAGCAAGTAACAGGCCCAACTCCGGAGTGGCTCTCGAGGGGAGCGACCCCACCGAGGAAAGTATCCGCGTATCTCTGTCGAGCTCAAATATGGCTCATGCAGGCTATAGTCCAAACCACGATCAACAAGATCGACCAACAACACCAACTCTCAACCACAGGCTGGAAAACCACACAGCTGGGGCCACCGTCCGCCAGACGGCTCCCACAACAGAACACTAAACTCACAGGAAAGACCGACACCATAAGGGTTCGGAATCCCGATAGACCGGTGCTAAGAACCCTATCAAACAAGAACAGACTCTAGGCTCCGCCTATCGAAGTTCCCGATCCCTTATAGTTCGGGAACACAATAACCTCGGTACGACACGCAGAAAACACCAACAGGGCCCGAAAGTCCCGGGAGACCTACACCTACAACCCTATCAAACAAGAACAGGTTCCAGGCTCGGCCCCGTGGCTTTCGTCCCGACAACGGAACGGCCCCTAGAACCCGGATCACTCGAATCCTTTCGAGTGGGGAGATTTACAAGAAAAAGGTGACATTTGTTATTGAAAATCATTTGATCTAGAAGAAATCCATATTTAATGATTTTAGTTCTTTTTAGGAAAACAGTTAGAAAACAAGTCTTTTACCCAAACCCCGAAGGGCTGATGCCTTTGTCCAATCAAACAAGAACAGACTCCAGCGGCCCTTCGATGTTTGGAAGAAAACATTGGTAGACTAAAATCATGTATATGTCGAAAAGGGTTCTGGGTTCTAGGTCCGGCTAACACTAGTAAACTACTGCCACTAACACAGTGGCGACAACCCAAACAGGGGAAAACAAGATCTCTCGGGTCCACCGTTTACCCCAAACGGTTCCCGATACAGACAAGCGAACCCCTACATCTACCAGACTCCATCCACTCTGCTCCCAAGCACGAGTGCAAATGCATCCCACACTAAAAAGAAGTCCCGACCGCTCGGCCCACTACCCGGGCGAGGATAACACTAAGTCCAGGAATGAAACATAAAGTGTGGATGTCTAAACATAAATAACCCTAGCCCAAGTGAGGGTTTTCTACTGGTCTGGTTACACATGCAACATATGACAGGGGTGCTAGGTCAGGTTCCAAGATAACAGATATTTAACAGGCGGTAGGAAGTAGAAGAGATCAAACGCTCAACAGATAAAAACGAGGAATATCATCATTCAAATTCTAGCATGCTACCCAAGTCCTATCATTATCAAGCATGATCCTATATCAATAGAATTAGAGCACAGTCCATAGATCTTGAAACAAGCCACCCACCTCGATTTGCCACCAATTGCTCGTAGACACTTGCAATTGGCCTCCACGCGATCCGCACGCAAAACGAAGTCCGCTGCCGGAGTCCGCACGCAAAACGGAGCACGGTGCCAGAATCCGCACGCAAAACGGAGTCTGCACGCAAAACGGAGCACGGTGCCAGAATTCGCACGCAAAACGGAGTGTGCACGCAAAACGGTGCACGCCGTCGGGGACCGCACGCAAAACGGTGCAGTAAAACACAGTCCCTAACACAGATAAGAGCAAGAGGGTTAAAACACTGTTCAAAAGAACGCTCCAAAACTGTGCTAAAAACACCGAAAAAAAGAAGTGCGGGACCAACCTCGACGCGTCGCACCGCCCAACCGACCCGTTTGGAACACCTCGCGCGCTCCGCGAGGTCCACGGCGCACCGCCACAACCCCCAAAAATTCCCTCCTCACTCCCTCTCTCGCTCGGTGAAGAAGAAAGAAAGAAAAAGGAAGAGAAATGGCGCTCGGGGGAGGAAGAAGAAGAAGAAGAAAAAGGGAAAAAAGGGGGGGTGGTCCACGGCTCAAGGGTGCACGGTGGACCGGCCAATGGGGGAGCCCCCAGCCGCGGTCCACGGCACACAGGCGCGTGCACCCGGCGCAGGCACACGCCTGCCCGTCCACGCGGCCGCGTCACCGCGCGCCACGCGGCACGCGACAGTCACGCGCCACACGGGCGCGTGACACCGAGCGCCCGCTCCCCTTCCGCGCGCCCGCCAACGGGGGCCCGCCACGTGGCGGCCCCTGCGTCACCCGCGCAGGAGCGCATTCCCAATGCGCGCCAGACGCGCGCATTCCCGCGTCCGTACGCCGCCTCGAGCCGCGCGCCACCTCGGGATCCGCGCCACACCTCGAAAAAACGCGCCGCGATGCCTCGAAAAACGCGCAACTCAACCGGGCTCCAAACCAAACAAGTAAATAGTCCATTCCTAGCGATTTCGCGCGCTGAATCCAAAAACGATGTCCATTTTTCCAAATTCTGATCCGAAAATTGCGGAGTGCCCCCGGATAGCCAACTTGATCCGATTTCCGCGCCGGGCCCAATTCTGAAGTCCGATTTGCCAAATTGCAACTCTAAAAATTCCCGAAGGCAACCGGAGGGGTAATCTTTTATCCAAACTTCGCCCGGAGTCCAAATTGACATCTGAATCGCGCGAAACCACTACCCAACACTCGGCGGGTCCTCCAATTTTCACGGGAACTCCTTTTAAGCCCAAGGTCCAACACTTGTGTCCAAATTGTGCACAAACACCACCGACACATCACGCAGGCCCCCAGTAATGCAAAATAAAACTCAAATTGCACCACAAATCCATTTCTCGGGCCCGACAAGCGAACAAATACTCCCAACGGCCACCAAAAGCTGCCCAACAACCAGCAAACTCTACGCGGGGGATTCCGGGACCTCACACTCTCCCCCACTAAAAGAAAGTTTCGTCCTCGAAACTAACACAGCCCAAAAGGGGAGTTCCGAAGCCACAAGTAAGTATCCATCAACACCGTCTCCATCTCCCCAGTCGCTACGCACACTCCGCGAAGCGAGTTCCACACGGCCAGGAGTCCGAAAGCTGGAAAAACTCAGAAGTTCCAAAGGACAGAGGACAAGGAAGAACGACCAACTCTACTCGTCCAAAACTACACGTACTACGCCAACACAACCAACAAGAAGGGTAAAGGCCCCACCAGCCGGAAAGTCGTCAACCACAACTCTCAATTTAGAAAACGACTGAAATTAACGAAAAGTCCGAAAATTTCGAAAGCACCAATGCCCTTGCCCCAATCAAACAAGAACAGGTTCGGGCACCGTCTCCATTTCTGGAGCAGTCTTTCGAAGTTTTCGTTCTGTTCGAAAATTTCAGCACACCGGCGAGAAAAGGGAGAGAAGTGTTGAAGTCGTTCCTGCCGTGGCAACAAAACGAAAGCTACGATTTAAACGCGACCCCTACGGACACCACCTCTAGTCCTAATCGTCGCCAACGATCCAAAAGTAGCACCAAGCCGCAAACCGCTGAAGCCACAGCTGAAGGAAGGATACCCTGGTGATCTATGAAAATGAACTCCTCTAGTCCAACTCGCGGAAGGTTAACTGATCTCATTCCACAATCAGCCGTTGAACAATACCGCAACAACTGGTCCATCCAGTGTGCTCAATCTGAGTCGTGGAGCTGCCCCTGAACTGTAACACCTGCCAGTGTAATTCCAAGTCTCAACTGTACTGGACACAATCCACAAGGCTCCCCCCACACGCACAACACCAACAGAAATCTGTACCTCTAGTGCACGGGGTAACAACTCTACCTCCAGTCCAAACAGGAAAGCCAAAAACACTCAACTCAAACTGCTGTAAAGAAATCATGCCCGCGACAATCTGGTCCACTGCCGTAGCGCCCTCCAACCGGGCGGTACAGACTCATCCGCTCGATGTAGGTGGTCGTCGCTCAGTCTGCCCCGACGTCGTATCCCTATCTGCCTGGCGGTAAATCGGCGGAGTTCCTTCATCCCGAAGAGGTAGAGGGGGGTGCCGTCGCAAGCGGTATTGCTGTAAGTACTGCTCGAGGGCATGCTGCCTGAAAATGCCCCGACTGTCCACACGAAAAACATCGCCTCCGCCTGTGGTCACACTGCGACGCAGAATGCGGCCTACCACAAATGACATAGTCATCCCGCTGCTGCTGCTGATACATCGGCTGTGGAGAACCTCCTGGTCTCTGTCTCCTCTAAGACTCACGACCCTCAGACTGGGATCATGGCGGCCCCGGGGGTCTCGATCTACTCAACTATCCAAACTCAGGCGGCACTGGATGTCTCTCCCCGGAGCTGGTCCCTGGCGCTCCGTCTCTCTCTGACGTGATCACTGATCCTCGGTCAACCCACCGAGCCTACTCAACAATCGCAAAACTCGCGAACATACTCCAGAAGAGGTCGACTCCCCTGCTGCAGGCGTCTAGGATCCCCTTCCAGTTTCTGTTTACACTGTCAGGAAAGAAGGCCTTGAGCAGTTAAGCACAAAACTGGTTTCAAGTCAACAACTGCACTCTCGGTGGTCCAGCAGGACGAACTCGACGCCACCAAATCTCGGCGTCCTCTTCCCAAAAGTGCGTAGCCAAGTGTACCTGAAGCTTCTCCATTGTTGCTATCCAGTTTTCAGCCTCCCACTGCTCCAAGCTCAAACCTGCAAATCGGGGTGGATCGGACTGCCGGGACTGGCCCTATCGACCGATGATGTCCCAAAGTTTATCTACTATCCGCCATCCACCCTACCTCAGTGCCTCGGCACTACTCGTCGACACGGAGGGGGTTGCTCGCTCCATCGGTGCCACTAGTACAACTGCATATGCCACTGCATAGGAAGGAGGTGCTGGAGGACTCTCAAGCAGTACTGCAACTGGCTGTGTTATCTGCTCCAACAGGCGCATCAAACGTTCCATGGCCTACTCCTGGCATCGGACAGCCTCCGACATCGGTAACATCTGGGTCCATAACCCTGGGTCTCGCTCTGCTCTGATAGCTCTGCCTCCCGCTGCTCGGGTACCCATCAGATGCGGGATGTGCCCTCTTCACCACACTGCACGACGTCTCAGAGGCATAGTAGTCCACTGCACAATAACAAACATCAGGACACAACAACCATACGACCCAATCCAGCGAAAGTCTAAGACATGTCACCCATTCCATAGCATTATGTTGTCTGCAGCCAACATAATCACTTAGGAGAATAAACATGCCAATCACTCATCCCGTCTCTTGGGAGAGGTATGAAACTCAATCAGGACTCTCGCTATAAGTCACGACTCTCACGTAGTCATCCTAATGTCCAACCACAAGCCTAGGGTTTCTAAGTCCACCACGACCTACAACCTAGGCTCTGATACCACCTAATCTGTCACGCCCCGGGGTCGAAACTGCGACCCGGGCTCGCCAACAGATCCGCCGCCCATACGAGAAGCCCCGTATAGACGAAGCGACTAACCTGCAAAAGAGCATCTATACTATACAGATATCAGAGCTGAAAGTAAAGCTGCTAGAAATAAAAGCTATATACAACACAAGGTCCTCACCAAAAGTACAAAAGTCTCTCAAGCAGTAAAATAAAATACAACTCTATACCTCACTACAAGGTCGCTCAACATAAACTCTCAAACAAGACCGGGGGTACATCTACTCTCTGGACGATGACTGGTAGGGAACTATCTCGCGACTCCCTTACCTCGATCAGAAGAAGCAGCAACAGGAGCAGCAGGAACAGGAGTAGAAGTCCCTGTGGGAAATACACCACGACGGGTGTGAGAACTACGTCCCAAGTAGTTCTCAGTGGGTGCCGCCAACAAGCCCGACGGTCTGCCCACCAAGTCTACTAGAGGCATAAGTAACAACATAATACTGAAATGAAATGGCTGGAAAAGTAACTCTACAGCTACTATGCCTCTATCTAGATGCTCAAGAAAAGGAACAGATGGAACATGATGCATCTACTAACACACACAGTAAACTCACCAAATCTATACTGACTGCCTCAAGGGTCCAGTCAAACCTGCGCCCCCCCTACTGCCGCACATCCTCAACAGGACGGGTCTACCGTAGGGTGTCCGTGACTGCCACTAACTGGCACAGTCAGAGGGACGGCGTCGACAAGTCGCGATAGCAAGTAACAGGCCCAACTCCGGAGTGGCTCTCGAGGGGAGCGACCCCACCGAGGAAAGTATCCGCGTATCTCTGTCGAGCTCAAATATGGCTCATGCAGGCTATAGTCCAAACCACGATCAACAAGATCGACCAACAACACCAACTCTCAACCACAGGCTGGAAAACCACACAGCTGGGGCCACCGTCCGCCAGACGGCTCCCACAACAGAACACTAAACTCACAGGAAAGACCGACACCATAAGGGTTCGGAATCCCGATAGACCGGTGCTAAGAACCCTATCAAACAAGAACAGACTCTAGGCTCCGCCTATCGAAGTTCCCGATCCCTTATAGTTCGGGAACACAATAACCTCGGTACGACACGCAGAAAACACCAACAGGGCCCGAAAGTCCCGGGAGACCTACACCTACAACCCTATCAAACAAGAACAGGTTCCAGGCTCGGCCCCGTGGCTTTCGTCCCGACAACGGAACGGCCCCTAGAACCCGGATCACTCGAATCCTTTCGAGTGGGGAGATTTACAAGAAAAAGGTGACATTTGTTATTGAAAATCATTTGATCTAGAAGAAATCCATATTTAATGATTTTAGTTCTTTTTAGGAAAACAGTTAGAAAACAAGTCTTTTACCCAAACCCCGAAGGGCTGATGCCTTTGTCCAATCAAACAAGAACAGACTCCAGCGGCCCTTCGATGTTTGGAAGAAAACATTGGTAGACTAAAATCATGTATATGTCGAAAAGGGTTCTGGGTTCTAGGTCCGGCTAACACTAGTAAACTACTGCCACTAACACAGTGGCGACAACCCAAACAGGGGAAAACAAGATCTCTCGGGTCCACCGTTTACCCCAAACGGTTCCCGATACAGACAAGCGAACCCCTACATCTACCAGACTCCATCCACTCTGCTCCCAAGCACGAGTGCAAATGCATCCCACACTAAAAAGAAGTCCCGACCGCTCGGCCCACTACCCGGGCGAGGATAACACTAAGTCCAGGAATGAAACATAAAGTGTGGATGTCTAAACATAAATAACCCTAGCCCAAGTGAGGGTTTTCTACTGGTCTGGTTACACATGCAACATATGACAGGGGTGCTAGGTCAGGTTCCAAGATAACAGATATTTAACAGGCGGTAGGAAGTAGAAGAGATCAAACGATCAACAGATAAAAACGAGGAATAATAACATTCAAATTCTAGCATGCTACCCAAGTCCAATCACTATCATGCATGATTCTATATCAATAGAATTAGAGCACAGTCCATAGATCTTGAAAACAAGCCACCCACCTCGATTTGCCACCAATTGCTCGTAGACACTTGCAATTGGCCTCCACGCGATCCGCACGCAAAACGAAGTCCGCTGCCGGAGTCCGCACGCAAAACGGAGCACGGTGCCAGAATCCGCACGCAAAACGGAGTCTGCACGCAAAACGGAGCACGGTGCCAGAATTCGCACGCAAAACGGAGTGTGCACGCAAAACGGTGCACGCCGTCAGGGACCGCACGCAAAACGGTGCAGTAAAACACAGTCCCTAACACAGATAAGAGCAAGAGGGTTAAAACACTGTTCAAAAGAACGCTCCAAAACTGTGCTAAAAACACCGAAAAAAAGAAGTGCGGGACCAACCTCGACGCGTCGCACCGCCCAACCGACCCGTTTGGAACACCTCGCGCGCTCCGCGAGGTCCACGGCGCACCGCCACAACCCCCAAAAATTCCCTCCTCACTCCCTCTCTCGCTCGGTGAAGAAGAAAGAAAAGAAAAAGGAAGAGAAATGGCGCTCGGGGGAGGAAGAAGAAGAAGAAGAAAAAGGGAAAAAGGGGGGGTGGTCCACGGCTCAAGGGTGCACGGTGGACCGGCCAATGGGGGAGCCCCCAGCCGCGGTCCACGGCACACAGGCGCGTGCACCCGGCGCAGGCACACGCCTGCCCGTCCACGCGGCCGCGTCACCGCGCGCCACGCGGCACGCGACAGTCACGCGCCACACGGGCGCGTGACACCGAGCGCCCGCTCCCCTTCCGCGCGGCCGCCAACGGGGGCCCGCCACGTGGCGGCCCCTGCGTCACCCGCGCAGGAGCGCATTCCCAATGCGCGCCAGACGCGCGCATTCCCGCGTCCGTACGCCGCCTCGAGCCGCGCGCCACCTCGGGATCCGCGCCACACCTCGAAAAACGCGCCGCGATGCCTCGAAAAACGCGCAACTCAACCGGGTTCCAAACCAAACAAGTAAATAGTCCATTCCTAGCGATTTCGCGCGCTGAATCCAAAAACGATGTCCATTTTTCCAAGTTCTGATCCGAAAATTGCGGAGTGCCCCCGGATAGCCAACTTGATCCGATTTCCGCGCCGGGCCCAATTCTGAAGTCCGATTTGCCAAATTGCAACTCTAAAAATTCCCGAAGGCAACCGGAGGGGTAATCTTTTATCCAAACTTCGCCCGGAGTCCAAATTGACATCTGAATCGCGCGAAACCACTACCCAACACTCGACGGGTCCTCCAATTTTCACGGGAACTCCTTTTAAGCCCAAGGTCCAACACTTGTGTCCAAATTGTGCACAAACACCACCGACACATCACGCAGGCCCCCAGTAATGCAAAATAAAACTCAAATTGCACCACAAATCCATTTCTCGGGCCCGACAAGCGAACAAATACTCCCAACGGCCACCAAAAGCTGCCCAACAACCAGCAAACTCTACGCGGGGGATTCCGGGACCTCACAACAAGTCTCCCAGCTATAAAAAGTACAAGCAAACCTCACTGATCTCTCAGAATGTCCAGAACAAAAGTGGAAACATAAAAAATAAAACCGGGTACATCTACCCCAGACTCACAATGCTGGTAAGGGACTAGTCGGCCACGTCCTCACCTCGATCTGCTGTCCCTGCGCGAATCAAGCTGGAACAGCTGCCTCAAACCTGTCAACGTAGCGGGTGTGAGATCTACTGCAGAAGGCAGATCTCAGTGGGTACCGTCCCAATATCCACGGTATGCCCACTAAGTCTACTGGAGGCAAAACAGATAGGTATGCAGATAGATAGATAAAAGAGGGGTAAGCTGAAAGAAAACTACAGCTAATATTCCTCAACATGATGCTCAAAAGAAACTCTATCATAAACATGCTATGCATACTCTCGCTACTGCTAAAATGCCTCAGCACCAATGCTCAAAGGAAAAAAAAACCATCTAAAGAACATAATATGTAACCACCCGCTCATAACACCCAATCGCAATGACTGCCAAAACTGGCTCAGTCCAGCCTGCGCCTGTCGTTTAGGAACGCACCTGCCCACTACCACGCATCCACAAGAGGACGGGATTTACGTGGGGCGTTCTAAACCGACTATCTCAATCTCACGCAAAGTGACCCCATGGTAACTCGGCCAGGGGTATCAAGCGACCACTAGTATATGAACTAGGAGCATCATCGCAGCCTCGTCAGGCTCGGTATCATCATCGCACCCGGGGCGTTGCTCGAGGGGAGCGACCCCATCGAACTCAAGTATCACATCTGTCTCACTGTCTCAATAAGCGGCACATGCAGGCTATAGTCCACGATCAAACAGATCGGTATCTCAAAGCTCAAAGCACAACTCAGTCGGAAAAGAACCTCGACTCAATCAGGAATAGCCCAACAACTCTCACAGCTATGTCGGAGAACCCTCAACGACTCAATCTGATAATGCACGACCATGGCTGAGTCGGGAAACCTCCACGACTCGATCTGCCGGAACCCCAAGATCCTCAAAGCTAAGTGGGAGAACCACCTCCACCACTAAATCAGAAACACAACCCAGGATCTAGAATCATCCCAACAAGGAAGAAAACTCTCATGACACTAGAAACTTAACACATGATGCTCTAAAAATATACTCGGCCCTCTGGCACGAGTACTCATGCAACTCGAACAATCTAGACCATTCAAAGTGTTCTCAATATTTAAAAACCTTTTTTAAGCGGAGTTTTATTTAAAGCGGGGTACTAAAGTATTTTGAAGTTCCAGATGCAACCTGAAACTCAAAAGAATGCACAGTCTAGTGTCAAATAACCTTTAGATCATACTAAAAATGTCTTGGGCTCATAAAAGTCTTTCTACAATTTTCTAGGTAACTATCAGATTATCAATATACAAGAATTAAGCTAAACATGATCAATATGCTTACAGAAGCATTAGAGGGCATTCCATAAATCTCGAAGAAATTCCAACCCACCTGGAACGCTTTCCGTAGGCATTGCTGAAGTCGATGAAACGCCGAACTTGCTCACAGTTGAAAACTGTCGGAAAAACGAAAACCGCGCCGCGCGCGCACACTGTCGCGATCTCGGAACTATTCCCGGAAGCTCGCACAACCTTCTCGAGTGCTCTAACAAAATCCCGGCGCACTTCGGCTCACTCGCTGTCAACCCACCGTACGAGTGCTTGCGTGCGTGCGCCCACGGCTCCGCACAGTGTAAATCTGAAGCTCACAGCCGAAAACTCTCAAGTTGATCCTCAATGGGCAAGATGAAAAAGAGAAGGAAACCAACCAATTTCCAACTCAAAAACTCACTCTAATCCATCTAAAAAATTCAAAAACCAAATCACAAAAATCTGCCAACTCACCTCCTGCATAGCCGTCGTGCGCGCGGCTCCGTCCAGCTCCAAGCAACAGACCACAAGCTGCACCCTCACACAACCTCTCTCACATTCTTTCTCTCATTCTCCTTTATTTTTTTCTTGTTTTCTTTCATCTCTTTTCTCTCTTTTCTTTTCTTTTATTTCCCCTGAGGAGAGGAGGAGGAGGTGGTGTGCATTTATAGAGAAGAGAGGGGGGTCAACAGGTGGTGGGGAGTGAATTTACCAAATTGCCTTGTTTAAAAAAAATCACCAAATCAACGCAATCAGCAAGCCAGAAAAACCACATGCCTGCTCAAGCCACCGCACGCGCAGCGCCCACTTGCTGCGCGCGCGCCGCTTGCAGCGCGCGCCCGCATGCGCGCGTCCGCATGCGCGCGCCGCTTGCTGCGCGCGCCCGCATGCGCTCTGCCGCATGCGCGCGGCGCCCGCAGCGGCAGCGCACGGCGCCCATGCGCACCGCTTGCAGCAACCTCACCGGCCGCGCACGGCGCCTCTGCGCGCCCGCGCGGCACCCTCTGCTGGGTACTCCTCCACTCCTGGACAGCAAAACAACCAATTCACCAACTAGGAAGATCCAAATTACCTCCAAAAATGGAAACCAAGCTTTCTCTTTCTCTCACTAAAAAACTGCATAGTACCTCCACGAGGCTCGACGCGCGTGCGCTCCGCTCGGCTCCACGCGGCTACTAGCGATAGATTCGCGCCGTCAAGACGATCAAAACCCTCTTTTACTTCCCTTCAATTCATCTTCTTTTTCTCCTCCGTCCCATTTCTCTCATTCCTCTGTTTGAGGAAAAATCCTCTGTTTCACAATTGGAGAAGGTGATGACATGGCGTTTAATTAATTAGTGTGTGCATGGTGCATGGTGCATGGTGTAAAGAGCCCATACTCCTCCAACACTTTCCCAACACCAACACTAAAATCCATCTATACACCACAACCCAACACACTCTCTTCCAAATACCTTCCTTTCTTTAATTTTTTTCTTTCATTCAAAAACAACACAGACCAAAATCCACCAATGCCACTAATTAAATAAATAAATAAATTAATCCAAATAAGCCAACTCTAAGTCACTTTTTGCCTTCGGGGTCTCCGCACCGGCCCGAGACCTCCCGAACTCCACTGTAATCTGAAAATACACATGTTCACAGCTTTTCTCCCTCAAAAAGCTCAACGATGGAGACGGTGTGCTCAATCCAAAAACCGGCTCCAAAATCGCCAGTTCCAACTCACTTTTCGCCCTCGGGTCCTCCGTGTCAGTCCGGAACCTCCCGAACTCCGCTGTAAAGATAAGGTATACCTGTTCCAAGCATTTTCCAATTTCCTGTGCCCCACTGCGGAGCCGAAGCTCTAACAAACCAGTCCTCTAACGGCGCACAAGCCCGAAAAACTCTGATTCAAGCTGGGGCTTCCGCGTTGATCCGAATCAACCCGAACTCAACTGTAAACAAATATGGAACACGCCCAAGGCTATTTCTCATCACCACGCCATCTTGC
Source organism: Tillandsia leiboldiana (assembly GCA_029204045.2). Lineage (NCBI taxonomy): Eukaryota > Viridiplantae > Streptophyta > Magnoliopsida > Poales > Bromeliaceae > Tillandsia > Tillandsia leiboldiana. The sequence continues at coordinate 37,586,695 of CM055063.1, read as the reverse complement.
GAGGTCGGTGCGCCGTCCGAAATCCAGGTATTCTACAGCATGCCTCGCCCTTCGCAAGTCGAGCCGCCGCCGCTATGTTCCCGCGCCGCGCACCTGCGGTCTACGCGTCGTCGCAAGATCCGGGCGCCCAATCTCCATCGCCGTTGCATGCCTTGGCCTTCGCAAGCCGAGCCGCCGCCGCTGTGTGCCCGCGCCGCGCACCTGCGGTCTACGCGCCGCCGCCGCCCCACCCGTCTGTGGCCGCGCTCACCGCACTGCGCGTTTGCGGTCCATGTTGCCGCGCATCCTGCAATCACGCTGCCCGTACTGCTTGGGTCAGCCACGCACCACACCCCTGTGGTCCGCGCGCCAATGCTGCTCGGAGAGCCGCACGCCGTGCCTCTTGGCCAATCCGCGCGCCGCCGGCGCTGGTCACCCGCGCACTACGCCGTTTGGTCATCCACGCGCCGCACCACCATCAACCAGGCCGTCGAGCATGATTTATCTTATTCCTGGTTTCGTTGTTGTCCGTGGCTCCGGGTGGTTTCGCTTAGCCGTTTTCGTCGCGTTCTTCGTCGAGGCAACAGTGAGGGCTTGGATCGTCGTCCGCTGGTCGTCAGGTCGCCGTCAGGAGCAGGTGAATCGCAGCGAAAGCCGGTTTTATTGACGGGAAGACTTTTTGACGCGGTAGCTGTCCGGATTGGATCTTTTGAACAGCGGTACGTCGTTTTCTGTCTCGAAAATTTTCGCAGCCACCGGTGCACATTTTGCCACTCACGGTACACCTCTAAAACCCTATTTTCGCATAGTTTCATATTTTTGGATGGTTTCTTGTAGCGGGAGGCTTTAGGGGTGCTAAATTGCACATGTAAATCTCCCGATGATGCGAACGTCGAGGTATACACCCGGGGGACTGTTTGTCCTCATTCGAACAACGGTAGAGTTGTTCGGAGCATATTTTTTATCAGTAAACGGTCGGTGCGACTGTTCGAGAATCGGGAGATTATTTCGGCAATTTGGAATAATGAAAATTTTGGCATAGTGGTCGGGACCACTAAATCGACGGTTAATGTAATATTTGTTTGTAATTATTGGTGAACTTTAAATAAGATCGGATGATTCACGGGAGTCCATAGTGGAGCCACGTGCTCAGGTTGACTACCGGTAGAGGTGGGTACTCCGATTCGAAGTCGAGAACGTCGTCGTATTGGTTAACTCGGCCCTTCTCTTTTTCTTTATTGTCATTGTTATTATTATTATTCATCTTTCACGGACATTGTGATAATGTAGAAAAACTTTTTATGGAACTTCTTGCCGAGAAATGTTCACTAAACACGGTTATTGTATTACTTAGCCGACCTTAGGGCAGTATACGCGGTAAGGTGAACTTTCCGGTGGTTAGACATTACTTGACATATCATGATCCATGATAGGACAGGGACATTGATGTTGAGTTTTCCTTTTTGTTATCATGCTTGACCTTCGGGTCGGTTTCTTTTACACGTCATTTGGCGACTGTTTGTCGCGGGAGACTTTGGTTGGATTATGAGATCGTCATGCTCTTGGCGCTCTTCATGCACACCAACGGTTTGGCCACCGCAATGGTGTACTTTTTTGGAGAAGTGGTTTGATTGACCCGTGATCCCTACGCGATGATTTTTGTGTGAGGGGACCCCCTGCGGATATTATAGTGTCGCGGTTAGTACGGATGGGGTTAGTTTGCACCGGCATACGAGTAGGCTTGTGACAATGCCTGAGGTCGGTGGACCAACATGGCGGTTATGATTGGGTATAAGCGACATCTCTCTTTTCGCATCGGATGTTATAGTAGCAGCTTAGTATACTTTTTTACTGTTTTTATTATCTTTTGCTACTACGGTTTATTCGCATTCAGTATATCGTTATTGCTTTTACTTTCTTATCTCTTTATAGATCGTGTTACTCAGTGAGTATGACTTGTCCCTGTCGGCGCGTTGTACCCACTGAGAAATGCAATTCAGTTGCATATTTCTCATCCCACTATTTTTACATGATCGAGTGGGGGTGGGGGACAAGACGGTGGTGAGAACGCTGCTTCGAGAGTTCTAACATTTCTCTGTCTGGTTATTTTTTTCCCCTTATGTTTAGTCTAGTTATTCTTTTTGTGGTCGAATGATATACATGTGGATATTGTGTGGATGATGTGGATGTTGAGACGGTTCTTTTTCTCTATTGGTACGATCATATATCGTGGATTTTTGGTTATTGTGCATGTGGTTTATGTTTGCGTCGTGTGGACGCGGGTTTTTAAATAAAAAAGGATTTGTGAAAATGGTTTTCAAAATTATGTGTCGTGTGGGCACGATTTTCCAAAACACTGTGGATTTATCATTTCAAAATTTCAATGCGCGGGGTATGCGCTGTTTTCATAAATGGAATAGTTGTATCTTTACTTTCTGCACTCTATTTATTTATTAATCAAATGATAGATGTGGTTGATGTATGTGTATGTACAATGTCGACACCGTGCATATACATGAGAGACTCTGTTCGTTTATACAGAGATTTTGTATATGTGGCGGGTCTATGCACGTGCCAGAGCGGGGTTTTTTAAAAAGAAAATGCTTCCGTAAATTGCCTTTTTTTGCTTTAAAATTGCTCCCGGGACGTCACAAATTAAGATGGTATCAAAGAAAAATGGCATCAACCACGGCTTCTAAACATGCGTCCGACATCCACTAAGTACAGTACAACATGCGGGTCAACCTATGTAATAACTTAAGTTTTAGATACATGAGAGCGTGGGGTTGGTTGGGATTTATTTCCGGTTTAGCATGGGTATTGTGCTGGTATTGTTATTGTTTGTTTAACCCTGTAATTTATGTGGTACAGATTATGGCTTGAACTAGGTCTGTTGCGGAAGGCGGAGAGGAGGATGGGACGAGGCCGACCGCTACCGAGTCCTCGTTGGTTGCTAAGAACCAGTTGCTCAGGCAGCAGGTTTAGGATATGGTGAGCTAGCTATTGGCGCTCACGAACCTGGTGCAGCAGATAGCGCAGCAGACAGCTATGCTGGAAACTGCATCCCATGCCCCTTCCCCTATGCCGGCCGCTCCCGTCGCTACTAGTCTACCGGTGACGGGTGGTGTTGCTGCGACAGCTACTGAGGCTACCGCAGCGGGAGTTTCGTAGGGACATGCGACAGCGCCCTATGATATTCCTTTGCTAGTGGTTCCTAGACCTACGCCAAGAGCTGCTGATGTGGACCTTGTGAGGGTGACTGTGGTGACTCCCTCCCCCCACCTTCTCCACCACCTCTGCAGGTGGAGATGCTGCATTAGTTACGGAGTGTGCTCAACTGAGGGCTAACTTGGCAGAATTTCAAAAGTACAATCCGCCGATGTTTGAGGGAGAGACGACCAACCCTTGGGTCGTAGAGAAGTTGGTTGATACTATAGAGAAGCTCTTTGAGGACTTATTGATGGAGGAGTGCGAACGGGTTCCTCTAGCGATTCATTTTCTAGAGAGGACCGTCCACATTTGGTGGAAGACAATGCGGCCAGATCCTTTCAGTAGCGCCGCATACCCTTCATGGCCTGTGTTTCGAGAGACGTTGTTCGGGGCTTTCTTTTCCGACCGTGTGAAATAGCAACTGGATGACGATTTAAAGAATATCAAGTAAGGAAATCGCACCGTGATGGAGTATCAGGAGGAGTTCGTCCGTTTGGCGAACTGCGTTCCATTTGCCATTAGGGACGAATCCCACAAGGCCCGTCTGTTCGTTGTCGGGCTGAGGAGCGACATCTTTCAGCTGGTTAAGTCAACTGACTTGAAGACCTTCCAGGAGGTGGTCGATCGGGCCACCTTAGTAGAGCGCGGAGCGGTGTGAGGCGTTCAATCGCAATAAGGACAAAACGTGGTCTCATTCACATCATGGAGGCGGTCAACCATGTGGCAGCTGACCACCTAAGGACCCTCGCTCCCAGCCGGGGACACGGAGCACTCAGACGGGCGGATAGCGGCAGGAGACCGGCCCTACATTATCTATGGCAAAGCTCATATGGTGACTGCTTGTTCCAAGCGGCACGATCACTGCTTCATGTGTGGCAAGCAGAGATATTTCCGATCTAATTGCCCCCTAAACCCTGGAGCAGCTTCGTCGGTGGCTTCAACTCCGGTCCCACAACACTAGAACCAGGGTAGGACTTCTTCTGTTGTGGTTGGGTGCCCCTCGACATCACATCAGGAGGAGAGGGCGCCTCAGCTGTTAGGTGGGCGGGTTTATTCGATGACTCAGCTGGGAGGAGACCCACCGGCGAATGTGGTCGCAGGTATTACCTTACTTCTCGGGATTCATGCTAGAACTTTATTCGATACTGGAGCTTCCTATTCTTTTATATCTCGCACTTTTGTTCGCGCTCATGGCTTTGAGAAGAGATAGCTTCAGAGGGTACTTCAGGTGCAAACGCCTGGGATACCTATAGATGCGGATAGTTTTGTACTTTCTTGCCCGGTGACTTGGGCAATCAAGTCTGTCCGAGGGACCTCGTAGTCATCCCCATATAGGAGTTTGATGTGGTGCTTGGGATGGATTGGCTTACCAAGTGTAACGACCCGGCCCACTAGCAATAATAATTCGTTGGGTCCAAACCACAGCCCAAAATGCTTAAGTCCAGTTATTATTACTAGTGTCCATGTCTCATATAAACCCAATCACAATTCCATCCACATCCGATGTGGGACTATTGGGGGCGTCACAGACTCCCCCCGTTTAGGCCTGACGTCATCGTCAGCCCAAACACACACACAGCAGCCCAAGATCACCAGGCGGTGTGAGACTTGTCTCGCTAGCCCTGCCATCTAGACCCAGGCTCAGCCGAGACTCGCCTCACACTTCCGGCTGGTTATTGTCTCTAATACCAAATGTAACGACCCGGCCCACTAGCAATAATAACTCGTTGGGTCCAAATCACAGCCCAAAATGCTTAAGTCCAGTTATTATTGCTAGTGTCCATGTCTCATATAAACCCAATCAAAATTCCATCCACATCCGATGTGGGACTATTGGGGCCGTCACAGACCCAACAAGTTATTATTGCTAGTGGGTCGGGTCGTTACATTTGGTATCAGAGCCAATAACCAGCCGGAAGTGTGTTACGAGTCTCGGCTGAGCCTGGGTCTAGATGACAAGGCTAGCGAGACGAGTCTCACATCGCTTGGTGATCTTGGGCTGTTGTGTGTGTGTGTTTGGGCTGACGAGGACGTCAGGCCTAAACGGGGGGAGTCTGTGACGCCCCCAATAGTCCCACATCGGATGTGGATGGAATTGTCATTGGGTTTATAGAAGACATAGACACTAGTAATAATAACTGGGCTTAAGCATTTTGGGCTGTGGTTTGGGCCCAACGAGTTATTATTGCTAGTGGGCTGGGTCGTTACACCAAGCACTACGCTACGATCGATTGTGAGCAACGAACTGTGCATCTGCGGGAACCTAGGCATCCGAAATTCGTCATTTTAGCCTGTAAGAGTACTTTCTTTACTATGTTTATTTCCATGGCACGGGCTAAGCAAATCATTGTGGGTGGGTGCGTGGCCTGCCTAGCGTCGGTAGATGTAGTCATGTGACCTAGGCCTTCTTTGTCGGAAATCCTTGTGGCTCAGGAGTTTCTCGACGGGGTCTCGAACAAGCATGATCCAGAAACCTCACTGGTCCATTCAAAACATCCCCTTGATGTATTATGGGCCTAACACACCAATAATATGTGTCACGCCACGGGTGTAAACCAGAACCCGGGCCCGTCTACAGATCCGCCGTGCACACGGTATTTCCCGCGTACACGAAGCGCCAAACCTGCTCAGATATAAGAGATAATAATAAAAGAGCAATAAAAACATAGCTGAACTAAAACTAATACATCTCAGACTGAAGCTGGAAATAAAATACAATACATCTGTATAAATAATACACCTGTCTCTCCCAGCTCACCAAAAATAAATACAACCTGCTGGCAATAGCCAGTCCCAAAAGTAAAAGTACAACCGTCTGAGGAAACATGGGTACACCAACAGTCCAGCTAACTCGCTCATCCTGCCTCGAGATCTATCTACTCAGCCGTCCTCTCTCCTCGACCCGCCGCTGAAAGCCCAGCAGCACCCGCAGAAGACACTACAAAACAAGGGAGAAGAAAAAAAGGAAAGAAGAATAGGGGTGAGAACTACTAGTAAACTAGTAGCCTCCCCTAGTGGGTAAAACCTCAAACTCTGACACACCCACTAGGTCTACCAGAGGCAAAAAGGAAAGAGGAGTGGTAAGAAATGAAACAGCTGAAAAAGAGAAATCTACCACTACTATGCCTCTAAAAATGCAGTCCTAGACTGGAATAACCGTATGCAACAGTAACCAACCGTCCCAGATGGACCCAATCTGTACCGCCCTCATCATCGGGCAAATAAGCCGCACCGATGTGATAGCAAAACTCCTGCTGCCGCCCTCATCATCGGGCAAATAAGCCGCGCCGATGTGATAGCAAAACTGTCAATAACTGTCTGGCCCCGGCCTCCGGAGGGGATCTCGAGGGGAGCGACCCACACGAGGAAAGCATCACCGGGCAATAACCGCGCCGGTGTGATAAGTAACAAAAGCAGGGCTGGATCACAACTATAAAGCCCCAGTGGAACACAACCCTCCACTAAAAGAAAACTGATCCCCAATCTGATGCATAAGTGATCATCCGGTCAATCGCCTAAAATCCGCGATCGCCGCAATACCTCACAATCCACAACCAAGTCTCACAACCGACTTCCGGTCAACTGCCCAATATCCGCGGTCGCCGGAATAACCCACAATCACAATCTTGTCCCACATCCGACATCCGGTCAACCGCCTACTATCCGCGGTAGCCGCTATAATTCCCCAATCCAAATCGGGTAAAATAATATGTATCTGGTCAACCGCCCAAAATCCGCGGTTGCCACAAAGCCCTCTAGTCCATAATCATGCCCTAACACCGATGTCCTATAACCGACATCCGGTCAACCGCCCAATATCCGCGGTCGCCGCCAAAACCCATAATCCACAATCCAGGCCCCGGCTACACTATCCCAAACCCCTGCTCAAACCCGAGCATCAAGAACCATCTGACTAACGAAAAGGAGAAAAGAAGCAAACATGGTTTCTCCTAAGTCAAGTTCCAACATGATAGTGTAGCGATAAGAAATGGCCTATCTAGATGTCCATACAAGCATGCATATGTCCTCAAGGAAGATAAAAGAAAATGTGACCAATAGTGGTTCCACATGTGTAATAATTAATAGCTCCGCATAGATATAACCATCATGCTAAAATATTATCCAACCACACATGTCTATAATCCATGCCCCAAAATAAAGCATTACTATCCACCTATGCATGTCATAAAATCCTCAAATAGTACCAACCATCAAGGTAATTTAATTATCTCAATTTAAGATTCAATTCCACATGCAAAGTTAACCGCTAACATAGCCAACCATATGTCCAAACAAGCATGCATAAGTTCCATCCCCACTTGTTAATCAATAATCCTAACATAAGGAGATCACTCTAATAATCCTAGTGAGCAAGTCAAAATAGAGGTAAGCAACAACCACCCACCTGGAGCGCTAATGTCATGCCCCGGGTGGAAACCAGAACCCGGGCTCGCCAACAGATCCGCCATGCACACGGAATTTTCCATGTACACGAAGCGTCGGTAACCTGCTCAGATATAAATGTACAATAAAAGAGCATAATACAGAGCTGAACTAAAGTACTACATAATATCTCAGACTGGAAAAGAAATAAAAACTGTAAAAAAATGCAATAAACTCCCAGCTCACCAAAATAATACACCCAGCTGGCCAAAGCCAGACCACAAAATAAAAGTGAACGACTACAGTCTGAGAAAAAGGGGTACAATATCTGTCTAACAGCAACTCACAGCCTCACAGGAGATCTATCTACTCAGCGATCCCCTCACCTCGATCAGCTGCCGATGGCCCAGCAGCTCCTGCAGAAGCCTCTGCAAAACAAGGAAAAGAAAGAGAGAAAAACAACAGTGGGGGTGAGAACCACTAGTAAACCAGTAGCCTCCCCCTGTGGGTAAAGCCTCAAACTCCGACGTACCCACTAAGTCTACTAGAGGCAAGGAATGAAGAAAGTGGTAAGCTATAAAACTACAGATAAAAAGGAACTACCACTAGTATGCCTCTAAATGCAGTGCCAAATGAATGACTGTAAGTATGCATCAGTAACCGCATCTGTCCAAATAAACCCAATCTAGCCACCAGTAAAAACTGGTACCGCCTGCTGCCGCTATCATCATCGTGCAACCTGATCCGCACCAAAGTGATAGCAATGAGTCAATGCCGTCCGGTACCCATTTGGTACCCCGCACGCTTCGAAGTGGCACTCGAGGGGAGCTACCCACACGAGGAAAGTAACCATGTCATAAGTATCATAAAAGCAGGACTGGATCATGACTATGATCAAAGTGGAAAACCCCTCCACTAAAGAAAACCCCAATCTGATGCAAAGGTAAACATCCGGTCAACCGCCTAATGTCCGCGGTTACCGCAATACCCCACAAGTCCACAATCTGATGAAATAACCAACATCTGGTCAACCGCCTAATATCCGCGGTTACCACAATGCCCCACAATCCATAATCAAGTATGACCTGTCCCAAACTCCAAAGTCCCGACTACACTATCCCAAACCCCTGCTCGAACCCGAGCAATATGAATCAAAAGTCAAAATGAGAAGGAGAAAGAAAACAATCATGGTTTCTCCTAAGTCAAATCCCAATATGACAGTGTAGCAATAAATAGTGGCCTATCTAGATGTCCAAACAAGCATGCAACAGTTCTCAAGAAAGATGAAAGAAAGAGTATCAAACAGTAACTCCACATGTGTATTAAGTAATAGCTCCGCATAAATGTAACCATCATGCTAAAATCATCAGTCAACTACGCATGTATATAATCCCTGGTCCATAACAAATCTCAAAGTGGTACCCGCACATAGATATGTCATCATGTCCTAATACTTAATCCATTTAACCAACTTTCATAAAATCTATGTGCTACACGGCATGTTAATTATCACTATTAAAATATCTCCAAGATCATATTCCAACAACAATATTATCCCAGTAATATTTCCAACATGCTTTATCCACATAATTAATCTCAAATGATAGGCTCGCATTTTTATCATTCAATCATGCATGGTAATCAATCAATAAGTCCAAACGGGGAATCCTCTAAATAAACTTAGTGAGTAAATCACAGTAAGAGGTAAGCAACAACTACCCACCTGAAGAGCTGACTGTCCAAATCCCACAGCTGAAAATACCAGGAAATCCAAATCTCCTACTCCAAAGGGTCCAGTAATACCCGCAACTCTCCTGGGTACAACATAAAGTCCATAAATCTCAAAAACTACCCCCGCAAACACATACAGAATTCAGTCCCAAAGATGTCCTTATTTCACCTGCTGAAAGTGCCCAGAAAATTCCAATAAAAATATCACAGCGATCCTCGCGTCGATACCTTCGAAACGAGTACCTGCACGTCCAAATCCGAGTTCTGCAGGTCAAGATATAAATTCGACAAGGTAACCATCCCAAAAGAATCCCCCAATAAAAACTGTAGCACTTAACTCTGGAAAAACAGTGATTTCTCGCTTTCGGGAAATTCAGAAAAATCCAAGAAAAATACGGGGACGTTCCTTGCGACGAGTAGATCAAAATCAACTCTTTAAACGCCTCGATCCGATGTTCCTACGCCAAGATATAAAATCAACAAGCTCATGCTGTCCAGGAAATCCATCACAGAAAATGGGGTCAAAAGATGCCTCGGGAACCGTGCCAAGAACCCAAAATAAAGCGAAACGATCAACACGGAAATCGAAGCCTTACCTCTCAGGAACATGCTGCCGAAGAAATCGTCCAAAAATTCCTCCTGGTTTGCGCACAGGAAAATTCTGACTGAACTGCGACGGAAATGGGCCGAGAAAGAGGAAACGTCGAAGCGCACCGCGTCGCAGATGACTCGCTGTCGGCAACTCCAAAAATTCCAAAACTTCCTAGAGAGATGGAGGATAGAGAGAGGAAGAAGTCTTCTTAAGGACACACCCTCAGATTCTCTCTCTAAAGCTCGGAAAAAGAACAGAAAGGGAGGAAAGTGGAGCTGTATTTATAGGCCCAGAAAACAAATGCCAAAATTCCCACTGTGTCCCAAGAATCGGGCGCCCGGAAATATTGGGCTGCTACAGTGCGGCCCAATTCGGGAACACTGTGCGCGCCCGGAAGAGCCCGGGCGCGACACGTGTCCGCCAAACAGCGGACAGCGGCGCCCACCCATCGGGCGCCGCCACGTGTCCCAGCCGCCCACGTGTTCCACGTGCCTCGAGCACGTGGGCGGCGTGCACCCGCCAATAGGGACACGCCACGTGTCACCACGCGGTTCACGTGGTCCACGCCCCCGGTCTACGCGCCGGGTCTTCCGGAAAGTGTCGGCCAACCAGAAGTCGCCACGTGTCCCAGACAGGCCGCCCTCCTTGACGCCGCCCGACCAATGAGGAGCTGCCACGTGGCAACCTCAACCTTCCGTGCACCCGGTGCACGACTATTCTGTGGACCGCCCGCCTGCGCGCCTGCCCGCGCCCGCCCGCGCCTGCTCCGCCGCTGCGCCGCTGTGCTCCGCCGTGCGCCACCGCTCGCAGCCTGCCGCCGGTCGCCGGAACAGTATTTCCGGCGGCCGAAATTACTGTTCCGGCGTGAACAGTAATTTCGCGCCGAAAATAAAGTGAATACACCATTTTGATCGTTTTCGCGCGCTGAGTCCAAATCCGCTGTCCGATTTTCCAAATTCTCATCCGAAATTTTGCCGAAAGCCCCCGGAAAAGCCAAATTGATCCGATTTTCGCGCCGGGTCCATTTTAAAAATCCAATTTCGATTCTACAAGCTCCACAACACTGTGTGAGCTTCCTATAGTCACTGATAAACCCGCAAAAGCTTCTACAAAAGTCCGGGTCACCACATCCTCCCCCACTAAAAAGAGTTTCGTCCTCGAAACAAAACTAAACAGCATCCCATAGTCCGATGCCTCACATAAGTAGGGGTAGGTGTCCGTCATCTCCGACTCCAGCCCCCAAAGCTGTCTGCAAGCTCCTTCAAAAACATGAAGCAAACCTCTAGCTCGAGCCACCATATCTCTTCTAGCATCCCTAGTACACGAACACCTCCTGGTACACGAACACCTCCTGGTCAATATCCTCGCGGCACAATCGATCGTCGTGAAGTACCGAGCCTGCCCATCCATCCCGAGCATCCTATTCATGTCCCGCAGCCATCTGGTCTGCTGGTAAAATCTAGGACTCAATCTACACCGGGTAGGACCAATGACACTCCTCCATGTGCAAAATATGATCGGGAATCTGAACCTCCCGTGCACGTGGTAACCATCCTACCCCTAACCCAGGCAATGATGCAAACATACTCCTAACAAATGACTAGGATGCTCAAATGCAGTACAATGCAAAATCTAATGACAGAAGGTAAAATAATACCTGTCACCACATAATCGGCTGCTGTAAAGTCCTCCACCTGAGCGGCATATACCCGACCGCTCTGAGCCGGTGGCCAGTGATCAGAAGAGTGGAAGGAAGGTGACCTGCTCACTGGAGCAAAAGACTGCTGAGCTGACGTCCTCTGTCGAAATGCACTAGGAGCCGAGGCTGAAGATGGTGCCGTGGAAGTTGATAGGGGGCATGAAGCTCGAACGTGGCCTGACTGTCCACACTTATAACAACGACCCCACCTCAGATCACAGGTGTGAGACAGATGAGGTTCTCCACAGAAAATACATCTGTCACGACGTCGTGGCTGCTGCTGCGGCTGCTGCTGTTGCTGCCTCTGGGGTCCACCAGACTCTTGTTGCTCAGAATGCCCCTGGCCATGAGACTGAGGCCGCGACGGTCGTGGCGGTCTCCAAGAACTAGCCTGTCCTCCATCATCAGGTGCTGGTCGCTTCCTCTCAGAACTCTGTGCGACCGACCCGCTCCTCTTGGCAATCTTCGTGTTGCCCTGCTCCACCCACAGTGCCTGCTCAACGGCTTCACCAAGGGTCTGTAGCCTCCGAGCGTGCACCAGGGTATAGATCTCAGGTCGAAGACCAGACTCGAACAACTCGACCTCATGCGGTCCATCACGAGCAACGAAAGGCACGCAGTTAAGCAACTGCATAAACTCCTGGTAGTACTCCTGCACCGATTTGTCTCCCTGCTGGATATTCTTCAAGTCGTCCTCCAGCTTCCGTTTCACGCTCCCAGAAAAGTACGTTCCAAGTAGCATACGCCGGAACTCGGACCAGGGCAGCTGTCGTGTGGTCTGGAACTCCGCTGGCTCCACCCGACGCCACCATGCATCAGCATCCCCCTCGAGACAATGCACTGCCATGTGCACTCTGTACTTCGGGTCGATGAAGAAATCCCTAAACAGCTTCTCCATCGAAGATAACCAAGCCTCCGAATCCCACGGTCGCGCGTTCTGCCCCGAGAATCTAGGCGGTCCATACTGGCAGAACTTGGTGAGCTTCTCCGCGATATACTCCTCCTGAGAAGGGGTCAAAGGCTGGGCCGCTCCTCGAGCCCCACTACTCGATGATGGCGCCGTCGGCACACGAAGTGGTACAGGTGATACAGGGGCCTCCAAAACAGTCGGGGACGGCGCCGCCTCTCTCTGGGCTACAAGCTGGTCAATCCTTTGCTCCTGCCGACGGGTATGCTCCGCCAATTGGGCCACCATGGCCCTCAGCTCACTCAACTCCGAAGATCCGGTCTGCTCCGGCTCCTCAGGGGGTGTAAGGGTACCCCGAGTAGTAATCCGACGTCGGGGAGGCATCCTGTCAACAGAAAACACAAGTCAGGACGCAACCACGCACGACCCAATCTAGCGAAAGTCAAAGACATCCCCCTATTTCTGTAGCTTTATGTTGTCTGCAGCCAACATAACCGTTCACAGAAACAAGATATGTCGATCCCTCTTCCCTCATCGGAAGAGTCAAATAACCCAATCACCGACTTTCGCCAAAAAAAACATCACGTCTCTCACGCCCTATTATCCTAGGGTCCAACATAAGCCTAGGGTTTTCTAAGTCCCAACTGACCTATCCCTAAGCTCTGATACCAACTTAATCTGTCACGCCCCGGGTGGAAACCAGAACCCGGGCTCGCCAACAGATCCGCCATGCACACGGAATTTTCCATGTACACGAAGCGTCGGTAACCTGCTCAGATATAAATGTACAATAAAAGAGCATAATACAGAGCTGAACTAAAGTACTACATAATATCTCAGACTGGAAAAGAAATAAAAACTGTAAAAAAATGCAATAAACTCCCAGCTCACCAAAATAATACACCCAGCTGGCCAAAGCCAGACCACAAAATAAAAGTGAACGACTACAGTCTGAGAAAAAGGGGTACAATATCTGTCTAACAGCAACTCACAGCCTCACAGGAGATCTATCTACTCAGCGATCCCCTCACCTCGATCAGCTGCCGATGGCCCAGCAGCTCCTGCAGAAGCCTCTGCAAAACAAGGAAAAGAAAGAGAGAAAAACAACAGTGGGGGTGAGAACCACTAGTAAACCAGTAGCCTCCCCCTGTGGGTAAAGCCTCAAACTCCGACGTACCCACTAAGTCTACTAGAGGCAAGGAATGAAGAAAGTGGTAAGCTATAAAACTACAGATAAAAAGGAACTACCACTAGTATGCCTCTAAATGCAGTGCCAAATGAATGACTGTAAGTATGCATCAGTAACCGCATCTGTCCAAATAAACCCAATCTAGCCACCAGTAAAAACTGGTACCGCCTGCTGCCGCTATCATCATCGTGCAACCTGATCCGCACCAAAGTGATAGCAATGAGTCAATGCCGTCCGGTACCCATTTGGTACCCCGCACGCTTCGAAGTGGCACTCGAGGGGAGCTACCCACACGAGGAAAGTAACCATGTCATAAGTATCATAAAAGCAGGACTGGATCATGACTATGATCAAAGTGGAAAACCCCTCCACTAAAGAAAACCCCAATCTGATGCAAAGGTAAACATCCGGTCAACCGCCTAATGTCCGCGGTTACCGCAATACCCCACAAGTCCACAATCTGATGAAATAACCAACATCTGGTCAACCGCCTAATATCCGCGGTTACCACAATGCCCTACAATCCATAATCAAGTATGACCTGTCCCAAACTCCAAAGTCCCGACTACACTATCCCAAACCCCTGCTCGAACCCGAGCAATATGAATCAAAAGTCAAAATGAGAAGGAGAAAGAAAACAATCATGGTTTCTCCTAAGTCAAATCCCAATATGACAGTGTAGCAATAAATAGTGGCCTATCTAGATGTCCAAACAAGCATGCAACAGTTCTCAAGAAAGATGAAAGAAAGAGTATCAAACAGTAACTCCACATGTGTATTAAGTAATAGCTCCGCATAAATATAACCATCATGCTAAAATCATCAGTCAACTACGCATGTATATAATCCCTGGTCCATAACAAATCTCAAAGTGGTACCCGCACATAGATATGTCATCATGTCCCAATACTTAATCCATTTAACCAACTTTCATAAAATCTATGTGCTACACGGCATGTTAATTATCACTATTAAAATATCTCCAAGATCATATTCCAACAACAATATTATCCCAGTAATATTTCCAACATGCTTTATCCACATAATTAATCTCAAATGATAGGCTCGCATTTTTATCATTCAATCATGCATGGTAATCAATCAATAAGTCCAAACGGGGAATCCTCTAAATAAACTTAGTGAGTAAATCACAGTAAGAGGTAAGCAACAACTACCCACCTGAAGAGCTGACTGTCCAAATCCCACAGCTGAAAATACCAGGAAATCCAAATCTCCTACTCCAAAGGGTCCAGTAATACCCGCAACTCTCCTGGGTACAACATAAAGTCCATAAATCTCAAAAACTACCCCCGCAAACACATACAGAATTCAGTCCCAAAGATGTCCTTATTTCACCTGCTGAAAGTGCCCAGAAAATTCCAATAAAAATATCACAGCGATCCTCGCGTCGATACCTTCGAAACGAGTACCTGCACGTCCAAATCCGAGTTCTGCAGGTCAAGATATAAATTCGACAAGGTAACCATCCCAAAAGAATCCCCCAATAAAAACTGTAGCACTTAACTCTGGAAAAACAGTGATTTCTCGCTTTCGGGAAATTCAGAAAAATCCAAGAAAAATACGGGGACGTTCCTTGCGACGAGTAGATCAAAATCAACTCTTTAAACGCCTCGATCCGATGTTCCTACGCCAAGATATAAAATCAACAAGCTCATGCTGTCCAGGAAATCCATCACAGAAAATGGGGTCAAAAGATGCCTCGGGAACCGTGCCAAGAACCCAAAATAAAGCGAAACGATCAACACGGAAATCGAAGCCTTACCTCTCAGGAACATGCTGCCGAAGAAATCGTCCAAAAATTCCTCCTGGTTTGCGCACAGGAAAATTCTGACTGAACTGCGACGGAAATGGGCCGAGAAAGAGGAAACGTCGAAGCGCACCGCGTCGCAGATGACTCGCTGTCGGCAACTCCAAAAATTCCAAAACTTCCTAGAGAGATGGAGGATAGAGAGAGGAAGAAGTCTTCTTAAGGACACACCCTCAGATTCTCTCTCTAAAGCTCGGAAAAAGAACAGAAAGGGAGGAAAGTGGAGCTGTATTTATAGGCCCAGAAAACAAATGCCAAAATTCCCACTGTGTCCCAAGAATCGGGCGCCCGGAAATATTGGGCTGCTACAGTGCGGCCCAATTCGGGAACACTGTGCGCGCCCGGAAGAGCCCGGGCGCGACACGTGTCCGCCAAACAGCGGACAGCGGCGCCCACCCATCGGGCGCCGCCACGTGTCCCAGCCGCCCACGTGTTCCACGTGCCTCGAGCACGTGGGCGGCGTGCACCCGCCAATAGGGACACGCCACGTGTCACCACGCGGTTCACGTGGTCCACGCCCCCGGTCTACGCGCCGGGTCTTCCGGAAAGTGTCGGCCAACCAGAAGTCGCCACGTGTCCCAGACAGGCCGCCCTCCTTGACGCCGCCCGACCAATGAGGAGCTGCCACGTGGCAACCTCAACCTTCCGTGCACCCGGTGCACGACTATTCTGTGGACCGCCCGCCTGCGCGCCTGCCCGCGCCCGCCCGCGCCTGCTCCGCCGCTGCGCCGCTGTGCTCCGCCGTGCGCCACCGCTCGCCGCCTGCCGCCGGTCGCCGGAACAGTATTTCCGGCGGCCGGAATTACTGTTCCGGCGTGAACAGTAATTTCGCGCCGAAAATAAAGTGAATACACCATTTTGATCGTTTTCGCGCGCTGAGTCCAAATCCGCTGTCCGATTTTCCAAATTCTCATCCGAAATTTTGCCGAAAGCCCCCGGAAAAGCCAAATTGATCCGATTTTCGCGCCGGGTCCATTTTAAAAATCCAATTTCGATTCTACAAGCTCCACAACACTGTGTGAGCTTCCTATAGTCACTGATAAACCCGCAAAAGCTTCTACAAAAGTCCGGGTCACCACAGCTAATTCCCTGTCCAAAGGTGAAATCCACGCTCGGTCCAAACAGTCACCACAACACTGCACAACATACCCCCAAAAGAACATACATAATTTAAACATACAATGCTCCACAAAAATTCTGTCCAAAACACATCAGTCCAGAGTTGCCCTGTTTTCACCTGCGAGTTCTGCTCTAAAAATTCCCAAAATATACCGTCGCGATCCTCGCGACGAGATGATGGAAATGAGTACTCGCACGCCCAAATCCGATACCTGTAGGTCGCGTTACAAATCAACAAGATAACCATCCCAAAATAAACCGATCTAAAAAACTGTAGCAATACTTTCTGTAAATAGAGATTTTTAACCTTCGAAAAATATTCAGAAAATTCCCAAAAAATTTGAGGGTGTTCCTTGCGCTGTGTAGATGAAAAACTCCTCCTGGCACGTCTCGATCCGACGCCTGTGCGCGAAGATATCGCCGAAATACCACAGTGCTGTCCAAAACTGTCGTGAAGCCAACGGCGCAAAAATCGACAAAATCGGTGGTCGGAGTAAGCCGGGGGAGTCCTCGCACCCAAACCGCGACGAAGGAGACCACAAATGAACGAGCGTCGCGCCGCACCGTAAAAATGGAAACCTCGGGATGCGTGCCGCAGAAAAATCCAGGAATCTGCAGATGGAATCAGCTCTGTGAGATGAAGATTTCTTGTGAAGGCCGCACAGTGAGAAGAAGAGCAGGGAAAGAGCTCTCAGCAGTTGAACTCGGCCTATTTATAGGCCGGAAGAAACAATTCAAATAATGACGCTTGTGTCCCCACTTCCGGGCGCTCGGATTTTTCGGGCCGCTACAGTGTTGGGCCCGGCCCAACACTGTGCGGGCCCGAATCTCCCACGGGCCTCCACGTCTACCCCGCAACAGCGGACAGCCGCGCGGGCCATCCACTGCGCGACGCGTGGCCCAACGGGGCGCCGACGCGTGGCACGCCCGAAGGCGGGAAACCGCGTCAACGCAGCCCACGTGCGCCAGCCTGCGCCCTCTGCACACACGCGCCCCGAGGCCTCCCACTCTTGCTTCGTGGACCCGGTCCACTGCACCAGCCTACCGGCAGTTGCCACGTGCCAGCCCTCTGGTGCACGCCGGCCGCTGGACCGCGCACCTGCCCGCATGCCCTCGCGCCTGCCCGCGCACTGCGCGCTGCCCGCGCCTGCCCGCCGCCGCTCCTGCGCCTGCCCGAGCCCGCGCCGCCGCCCTCCGCCGTCGCCGGCGCTGCCCCAGCCGCCGGAACAGTGCCCCCCTTGCCTCGAAATTCATGCGCGGCATCCGGACTTCGAAAAATACCAATGAATAATCCATTTTCATCGTTTTCGCGCGCTGAATCCAAATCCGCTGTCCGATTTGCCAAATTCTAACTCTAAAAATTACCGAAGGCATCCGGAAAGGTGTTCCTTGGTCCAAACTTCGCGCTGAGTCCATTTTTAATATCCGCTTCGCGCGAAACTACTTCTAAACATCCAACGGGGTCCTCCAATCACTCACGTGATCCATTTTAAGCCCGAAGTCCAACACTTGTGTCCAATTTGTGCACAAACACCTCCAACACACCCCGTAGGCCTCCAGAAGCCACCCAACGCACTGCAACAACTCTGCGGAGATCCAGGTCATCACATCCTCCCCCACTAAAAGAAAGTTTCGTCCCCGAAACTAAAGTCATTCCTCAACCCGGAATCTCAACCAAATAGAGGGGGTAAATATTCAATCATCCACCACTCAAGCTCCCAAGGCTGTCTAATACCTCCTCTAGAGACGCGATACACTCTTCGGGTCTCTAACTAGAACAAAATGGAGGCGGGCACTCCAGAAAACCGCACCACCTCAACCAAGAATGTTACGGCTTTTTGTGTTGGCATATTTCGTGAGTTGAGTAGTTGAGTTGTTGAGTTGAGTCGGAGTCTTGAAGTGATCAAATTGTCAATCAGCAATCGAAGACTTAGAGAAGATTCAACAAGATCTCAAGTTGACACTCAGTGTTTTGAGTCTTGAAGATTGAAGTAGAAGAATTGTGGATCAATTACATCAATCTTAAGGAAAATGGATTCGGATTGATCAGGTACGTTTAACTAAATAATTTTGGTGATCAGAATACATTTGAGTGGTTTAGAAACACTTGGATAAGTTTTCATTGCTTAAAAATCAAAAACTGGACAAATTGGATGTTTCAGAATTTCTGATCCTAAACCGATCCGGATCAGAATTCCGATCCGGATCAGAATTCCGATCCGGATCCCGAACCTTGTTTTTTCAGGAATTGCTGAAAAAAGACGACGATCAGGATCGCCGTAAATCCGATCCGGATCGTCGTGCGGGAAAATTTCTGTTAAGGCAGTTTTTGATGCTTATCTCTTTCCAAAGGTTTCTAAACTATAAATAGACATTTAGGGTTTCTCAAGAACTACCGATTAATTAATTAAACACTTGAGAGCAACCCTAGAGGCTAGGTTTTTATCGTTCTTCTTTATAGCCTCTTTTAGGTCAATTCGACGGTTCTTTCAAGAACATATCTTTTGTCGAATTGATCTAATCTTTGCTTAGAGATTTCTTCTACGGTTCCTCAATGAGAATCTAAGCAAAGGATCACCATCGAAGCCAATATTCTTACCGGCTGAGTTTGCGTCGTGGATTCGACGTGGCATCGTGGATTCGGTGTGCTAAAGGCGTTTCGTGGATTCGAAACGTGTGCTCGTGGATTCGAGTGGCGTTCGTGGATTCGAACGTGTGCAGTGGACGTGCAATCGGTGAGCGCAAGGTCCGAAGAAGTTGAAGGAGGGGTTTGAGTCCGTGGAGTCGGTAATCACCTTGTTATTCTTCTATTCTTAGTGGATTGTTATTGCGTGTTGGTCCCGTAGTTTTTCTCCTGGACTGGAGTTTCCACGTATATCTCGGTGTGCTATTTTTATTTTCCGCATTGGTTTTTATTTTGCACTGAGATTGGTTTTATAAGTATTACACCTATTCTCCCCCCCTCTAGTTGTTTGATAGTACCTATTTAGATCCTTGGGGATCCAAAAACCTACAATTGGTATCAGAGCGGGTTTTAGGTTTATCTATCATGTCGGGTGAAAGTGGTAATATTTATAGACCTCCTTTTTTTGATGGGACTAATTATGCTTATTGGAAAGTGCGGATGAGAGCTTTTCTCATCGCAATTGATGAGCGGGTATGGCAATCCGTGGAATACGGTTGGGTGCATCCTGTTGAGGAAGTAGGAAATTCTACTATCCCAAAACCTCGCTCTAGATGGTCCAAAGAGGAATTCGAAAGATCTTCTTACAATGGGAAAGGTATGAACGCTCTATTTAATTCTCTTTCCTCGACTGAGTTCACACGAATTTTCGCGTGTGAAACTGCAAAGGAGATTTGGGATATTCTCAAAATTACACATGAGGGTACTAATCTAGTAAAAATTCAAAAGCTCCAGATGCTTACAAGTCAATTTGACTCTATTCATATGGATGAGCATGAATTGTTTACAGATTATTACACAAGACTTCAAGATATAATCAACACTTGTGTTAATTTAGGAGAAAAGATCCCGGAGTCGAGAATTGTAAGAAAGATACTTCGGACTCTTCCGGAACGGTTTAGGGCAAAGGTTACCGCCATTGAAACCGTTAGTCATCCGGATGAGATGAGAGTAGAGGAATTAGTAGGTGCTTTGCAAACTTATGAAATGACTTTTCCTACTAATCAAGTTTCTTCCAAGTCTTCTTATAAGCTTACAGGTATTGCATTCAAATCAACAAAGGAAGAAGATAGCGAATCAAGTTCCGACGATGAAATCTCTTTTGCCGATTTTGAAGAACAATTGGCGCGGATCGTAAAGAAATTTCGTTGGAAGTTTTGGAAGAATCGAACCGATGGATCTTCATCCTCGAAATCATCTAAAGGATCATCGGGTTCTAAATCCTCTAACCTCAAAAGCTTTGCAAAATCTTCTAAAGAAAAAGAAAAAGATGATTTCGAAGGGGAAATCCAATGTTATAGATGCAAAGGCTACGGCCATATTTCAACGGATTGTCCTTCTCCGAAATCATATATAAAGAAGGCTTTGCAAGCGAAAACTTGGGACGATTCTACTTCTAATGAATCGACCTCAAGTAAAGAGGAAAAAGTCGTTGCCTTTCATGCCTCTCAAATTCCCTCTTCTAATATGTGCTTATCATCTTTAGTCACTGACTCTACTCCTTTGATTTTGTATGAAACATCAACAACCGGCGGAGAGTCATCAAGTGAGGGGGAGTCGGACGAAGAAGAACTCGTTGAGGCATACCAACAACTTCTTGCGGAATCAAAGAAGATGGCCAAGCATATCAAGAAGTTGAGGAAGCAACGACTTGAAGTTCAAGACGAGAATCAAGCTTTAAAGATCAAACTCCATGATCTCGAGGAGGAACAAGGACGTTTATTGGAGAACAATAAAATCCTCCAAGAAAAGCGAAACCAATCGGAGACAAACGCTAAATCATATATGGACAAGATTGGTTTTCTTGAAAAACAGTTTGAAGAAATTCATGTTACCAACCAAGCTTTGACCAAGCAAGTTCATGAACTCAAATCCGACATACAAAGGCTTTCAACCGTTTCCAAGAAACTAGATTGTATGTGCGGATTAGGTCAAACAAGCAAGGTTGGTTTGGGATTTAAAAAGGACCAAACTGTGCATGCTTCAAGTTCCGCAATGAAATTGAAAGGAAGAACGTGTCACCTTTGTGGACTTGAAGGACATTTGGTGAAGGATTGCCCGAAAAAGAGAAAGAAAAATCCTTCGGCAACTTCATCTATGGAGCGGACTCAAGGGACTCAAAAGATACATCAAGTCAAAGGAGTTCACTCAACCCACCAAAGGTCCGAGCCACAACATCAATCATACAAGTGGATCATTGCGAGGCAAAGATGTCACGCCCCAGCGTCGAAACTGCCACCCGGGCTCGCCAACAGATCCCCCGCCCATACGGGAAGCCCCGTATAGACGAAGCGTCTAACCTGCAAAAGAGCATCTATACTATGCAGATATCAGAGCTGAAAGTAAAACTGCTAGAAATAAAAACTATATATAACACAAGTCCTCACCAAAAGTACAAAAGTCTCTCGAGCAGTAGAAAATAAATACAACTCTATACCTCACTACAAAGTTCGCTCAACACAAACTCTCAAAAGTAAGGGGGGTACGTCTACTCTCTGGACGACGACTGGTAGGGATCTATCTCGCGACTCCCTTACCTCGATCTGAAGAAGCAGCAACAGGAGCAGCAGGAACAGGAGTAGAAGTCCCTGCGGGGAAAACACCACGACGGGTGTGAGAACTACGTCCCAAGTAGTTCTCAGTGGGTGCCGCCAACAAGCCCGACGGACTGCCCACTAAGTCTACTAGAGGCATAAAGTAACAATATAAGACTGAAATGAAAGGGCTGGAAAAGTAACTCTACAGCTACTATGCCTCTATCTAGATGCTCAAGAAAAGGAACAGATGAAACATGATGCATCTACTAACACACACAGTAAACTCTCCAAATCTAAACTGACTGCCTCAAAGGGTCCAGTCAAACCTGCGCCCACCTACTGCCGCACATCCTCAACAGGACGGGTCTACCGTAGGGTGTCCGTGACTGCCGCTAACTGGGCCAGTCAGAGGGACGGCGTCGACAAGTCGCGATAGCAAGTAACAGGCCCAACTCCGGAGTGGCTCTCGAGGGGAGCGACCCCACCGAGGAAAGTATCCGCGTATCTCTGTCGAGCTCAAATATGGCTCATGCAGGCTATAGTCCAAACCACGATCAACAAGATCGACCAACAACACCAACTCTCAACCACAAGCTGGAAGTCACACAGCTGGGGCCACCGTCCACCAGACGGCTCCCACAACAGAACACTAAACTCTCCAGAAAGACCGACACCATAGGGGTTCGGAAACTCGATAGACCGGTGCTAAGAACCCTATCAAACAAGAACAGACTCTAGGCTCCGACTATCGAAGTTCCCGATCCCTTATAGTTCGGGAAAGCAATAATCACAGTACAACTCGCAGAAGACACCAACAGGGCCCGAAAGTCCCGGGAGACCTACCCCTACAACCCTATCAAACAAGAACAGGTTCCAGGCTCGGCCCCCGTGGCTTTCGTCCCGACAGAGGAACGACCCCTAGAACCCAGACCACTCGAATCCTTTCGAGTGGGGAGATTTACAGGAAAAAATGTGACATTTGTTATTGAAAACTAATTTGATCTGGAAGAAATCCATATTTAATGATTTTAGTTCTTTTTAGAAAAACAGTTAGAAAACAAGTGTTTTACCCAAACCCCGAAGGGCTGATGCCTTTGTCCAATCAAACAAGAACAGACTCCAGCGGCCCTTCGATGTTTGGAAGAAAACATTGGTAGACTAAAATCATGTGTATGTCGAAGAGGGTTCTGGGTTCTAGGTCCGGCTAACACTAGTACACTACTGCCACTAACACAGTGGCGACGACCCAAACAGGGGAAAACAAAATCTCTCGGGTCCACCGTTTACCCCAAACGGTTCCCGATACAGACAAGCGAACCACCACATCTACCAGACTCCACTCTGCTCCCAAGCACGAGTGCAAATACATCCCACACTATAGAGAAGTCCTGACCGCTCGGCCCACTACCCGGGCGAGGATAACACTAAGTCCAGGAATGCGACATAAAGTGTGGATGTCTAAACATAAATAACCCTAGCCCAAGTGAGGGTTTTCTACTGGTCTGGTTACACATGCAACATATGACGGGGGTGCTAGGTCAGGTTCCAACATAATAAATATTTAACATGATAGTAGGAAGCAAGAGATCACAAGATCGACAGATAAAACAAGGATCAACAATTCCTATACTCTAGCATGCTACCCAAGTCCAATCACTATCATGCATGATTCTATATCAATAGAATTAGAGCACAGTCCATAGATCTTGAAAGCAAGCCACCCACCTGAAGACGCTAACTGTCCGAAGTCGTACAGCTGAGAAAACCAGGAAAATAACAACTCTAGGTCTAACAGGTCCAGCACAGTCCACAATCCCTCCTGGGTACAACATAAGGCTACAGTTATACTTTAAATCCAATAAAATCCAGGTTTTACAAATCTGCTGGGAATAGTCCACTTACTACGAAATTTTCACCTGTAAAACGAACTCCAAAAATTCTGATAAAAATACCACAGCGATCCTCGCGTCGATAGCTTCGAAACGGGTACCTGCACGTCCAATTCCGAGCACCGTAGGCCAAGTTACAAATTCCACAGTATCGGTGCGCACAATCCCAAAACCATTCAACTGTAAACTCTTGTACAGATAAAAGGAAAAGTGTATACCTTCGGGAAGGTCTCCAAAAATTCCAAGAAAAATCCACGATGATCCTCGCGTCGAGTAGATGAAAAAAGTCTATAAGCATGTCTTGATCCGAGACTCGTGCGCGAAGATCTCCTCAAAAGAAGGTGATGCCCTCACCAAAATCTCACAGCAAAAAGGGTCCCAATGAGCACGAGAAAACACCTCGAAAAATGTGAAATCTGAAAATGTGCGAGAAACCCAAAATCGTAGCCTCACCTGTTACGAATCCAGCAGCGAAGAAATCGCTCGAAAAGATGGTCGGAGAAGGTCGGGGGAGCTCGTACACCGAAGAGCGACGGAAGGAACACCGAAGAAAGAGCGTCGCGCCGCGCCAAGAAAAATCTGTAACCTCGGGATTCGAGCCACCAAAAATTCTTAAACTCCGCAGGAAGATCAAGGATTAAGAGAGGAAAAATTCATCAAGAGGAAGCTCGGGGAGATCTTGCACCGACAGAGAGAAAAAAGGTTGCAAAGAGAGCTCGGGCTGCCTATTTATAGGCCCAAAGGAACAATTCGGATAATACCGAAATTGTCCCAAGATTCGGGCGGGTACAGTGCGGCCCAGCCCGGATTCGGGCGGCTACAGTGCGGCCCAGCCCGGATTCGGGCGCGCACAGTGCGGCCCGGCCCGGCCGGTTTCGGGCGCGCACAGTGCGGCCCGGCCCGGCCCAACCCGCACACGGGATCCAGCCGGACGCCTGCTTGGTCCGACCCGCGCCGGCGCCCGCCACGTGTCCCCCGAACACGCCGTAGCCGTGCAAGCCGCCGCGGGGAGCGCCACGTGTCCCTGCCTGCGTCAACGCGGTAGGTGGCGCCCGCGAATCAGCGGGCGCCACGTGGCACCGCCCACGTCGCCCGCGCCTGCCCCGCGTACGGCCACCTGCCCGCGGCACCTGCCCCGCGCGCTGCGTGGACCGCGCGCGCATGCGCCCGCCAACCGGGTGCTGCCACGTGGCGCGCCCCCGGTCCACGCCTCCCCGCGCACTCCCGCAGACCGAGCGCACTAGAGCTGCCCAATCAGGCGCTGCCACGTGGACACCTGCAGGTCCACGCGCCTCGCGGTGCACCCCGGCCCAATCCCCTGAGCTCCGTGGACCCAGCTGCGTGCGCCGGCCAATCAGGGCCTGCCACGTGGCTCCCCCGCCGGTCCACGGCTCCCCCATGCACCAGAAATCCAGTAAATTTTCCGGGAGTCCGTTTTTGGGCATCCGGACTCAGAATTTGGCAAACAAAAAGCCATTTTCAAGCGTTTTTCCGTGCTGAATCCATTTCCGCCGTCTGTTTGGCCTAATTCTTTTTCAAAATTTCGGCAAACCCAGCCGAAAGCCAACACAGCTAAAAAAAACCTTACAGGGTCCATCTGTGGCATCCCATTGATGCACCATGGGCCAGATACACCAACAACAGGTGTTCTAACAGTGGATCCATCAGAAAAATGCTGCATGGGGTTCGGGGGTCCTACAAAAGACCTAAGGTGGATCAACAGTCAAAGCGGACAACCCCCGGCCACAACGAATCAAGACAACCCAAAATCCAGCGATTTTGGATTCGGAAAGGTGATATCTTTCCTTGTCTTAAGTTCTAATTAGCTTATGACTGTATGTAATGCTTTGATTGGTTTTCCCTTCATATTTTTCTTAATCTCTGCATTACATGTTTTCAATGCTCTTTGTTTTTATGTTTTGTTTTTGAACAAAAGGGTTTTAACGAACAAGTGCATTGAATAAAAAGGATTTCACTGTCAATCACTCCAATTTAATTTTATATGAATTATCAACTTTACTCTATAATCATAATTCTTGAAGATACTTCATTATAGGAGTTTTTGATAGTTATAAGCATCAAATTTTAGAAATCATGTGTGATCTTTAGATGCTTAATCTATCTCGGTTGTGTGAATTCATTGTGACAAACGTGAGACAACCGATAGACTAAAATTTGGGATTTAATTCTTTCACGTAAGAGATTGCATTCTTACAAGGGTAAATAAATGAATTGTAAAAGATGTGGAAAGAGTTACATCCGAAAGGAGTGTGAAAACTACCACCACATGGTGGAAAGAGCTGCCACCCCGGTCGTCCGGTTTGTGTGTGAAGCTACCACATGTTATGGATGCTTGGAAAATATTTTATGAGAATTTTTAGTTGAAGCATTCGGAGATTTATATTCAAAATTCTTATATTTTGAACAATCTCCTGGTTGGTATAAGGTGGGATAGTTGAAAGATGCTCAAAGAGCCACCCTTAGGCATTTTAGTGCATATCTCAATTTAGAAGGGTAAAATTCAAAATTGATGTCATTTGGAAATCTTTGTAAGTCATCTTTGTAAATCCGTTACATCTTGATAGAGTTTGGATCTCTAGGTTATTTTTGATGACTTGTGTTTGACGAATATAACATGAAAAACGTTTATAATGTTTTATCTTTGTTTTTCATGATTTCGGAGTAAATCTTTTTAATTTTTGTGAAATTAATTGGATTGAATGACATCTATGTGATCTCATATTATTTTCAAGCACTTAAATTGTTTTCTTGATGGAATACAAATCGGTAATTCAATTATTTCAAAATCTGGATTTGTTTCAAGAAATTATTTGATTTTTGCTTTCGACTACCGGTACGCAATCTGTGTTTTTGTTATATACCGGAACTGAGCTTTTATCTCTCTTTCTCTATGAACTAATGCTGTTAGTGATTTCCTTTTGTCTAGTATGTTCACTGTTTGACAATTTGTGACAAAAAGGCGGAGAAGAGAAATGAACGGAGATGAGATCATCGAGATAGCGGATCATCGAGATAGGGGGAGACGGAGATGATGAAAAAGGAGCCGAAAAACAAAAAGAACCAAAAGGACGAATCAAATGTAGGATTTACATTTCATTTCTGACAACTAACTTTTGATTTGTTTGGAGTTTTGTTTTTGCAGGATCTACATCACTTTAAGACTCCAAGTCCTAAGTCATAGAGTTTGTTCTAAGACTGGTTCAAATGTATTTTTGTTTATTGGATCTTTCACGCAAAGAAAGTCAATGTTTTGGTGATGACATTGAGTTTTGATTTTTTGGTTTAAGATGAGTGTCTTGAGCGTTTTATGTATTTTTGGGTTTTGTCACGAAATTGCCAAAGGGGGAGATTGTTACGGCTTTTTGTGTTGGCATATTTCGTGAGTTGAGTAGTTGAGTTGTTGAGTTGAGTCGGAGTCTTGAAGTGATCAAATTGTCAATCAGCAATCGAAGACTTAGAGAAGATTCAACAAGATCTCAAGTTGACACTCAGTGTTTTGAGTCTTGAAGATTGAAATAGAAGAATTGTGGATCAATTACATCAATCTTAAGGAAAATGGATTCGGATTGATCAGGTACGTTTAACTAAATAATTTTGGTGATCAGAATACATTTGAGTGGTTTAGAAACACTTGGATAAGTTTTCATTGCTTAAAAATAAAAAACTGGACAAATTAGATGTTTCAGAATTTCTGATCCTGAACCGATCCGGATCAGAATTCCGATCTGGATCAGAATTCCGATCCGGATCCCGAACCTTGTTTTTTCAGGAATTGCTGAAAAAAGACGACGATCAGGATCGCCGTAAATCCGATCCGGATCGTCGTGCGGGAAAATTTCTGTTAAGGAAGTTTTTGATGCTTATCTCTTTCCAAAGGTTTCTAAACTATAAATAGACATTTAGGGTTTCTCAAGAACTACCGATTAATTAATTAAACACTTGAGAGCAACCCTAGAGGCTAGGTTTTTATCGTTATTCTTTATAGCCTCTTTTAGGTCAATTCGACGGTTCTTTCAAGAACATATCTTTTGTCGAATTGATCTAATCTTTGCTTAGAGATTTCTTCTACGGTTCCTCAATGAGAATCTAAGCAAAGGATCACCATCGAAGCCAATATTCTTACCGGCTGAGTTTGCGTCGTGGATTCGACGTGGCACCGTGGATTCGGTGTGCTAAAGGCGTTTCGTGGATTCGAAACGTGTGCTCGTGGATTCGAGTGGCGTTCGTGGATTCGAACGTGTGCAGTGGACGTGCAATCGGTGAGCGCAAGGTCCGAAGAAGTTGAAGGAGGGGTTTGAGTCCGTGGAGTCGGTAATCACCTTGTTATTCTTCTATTCTTAGTGGATTGTTATTGCGTGTTGGTCCCGTGGTTTTTCTCCTGGATTGGAGTTTCCACGTATATCTCGGTGTGCTATTTTTATTTTCCGCATTGGTTTTTATTTTGCACTGAGATTGGTTTTATAAGTATTACACCTATTCACCCCCCCTCTAGTTGTTTGATAGTACCTATTTAGATCCTTGGGGATCCAAAAACCTACAAAGAACAGCTAGGCTAACCGCTCGAGTGACCAAGTAGCCTGCATCGGCAAAAGCATCCGCTCCTCCCAGGGCCCCCGATAATCCAACCACAAGTCCATCAGCACAAAAGCTCGATCCGAGTACCTCCGTACCCCCGAGGTATCCAATATAAGTCCCCCAACTGATCACGTAGACTCTGATCTCTAATCTCTAAACCGTCGGGATGTAGAAGCAATTCCCCAACTCTCCGGCATCAACACACAGCCATATGCAGTCGAGAAAACTAGATTACAAATCCACCTTCAGGAAGACCCGGGACCCTTACAGCTGGTAAATCAAATCCTCCATGCTCGACAAGGGTGCTAGCTCCAGATGGTCACTTCATCAAATTCCCGGGGATCCACACAAAGCCGAAGTGAACCAACCATCCACAACTCGAATAGCACCGACGCCCCCGAAGGCAACACACTTGGTCTGACAAAATTTCCAAAACATCGAATCCTGGAGTTGTGTCCTCAACTCTCAAACTAGTGACATGCTAGACAACTTTGATAGGAGAACAGCCGGGAACTCGCAACCAAAGGGGGTATCCCCGAGTCCCGGCGCCGCCGTAGGTCCCTCAACCACACCAGCCAAAAGGCTACTCATCCACTGCGAAACATCCGCCTCACACACGAAGTCAAAACTATAGAGGCGAAGATAACCCTCAAGCAACCCAGGTACACCAACACCTCCTGGCCTGGCTCCCCAAGAAAACCGTCCTCGCGGCATAATCAACCGCCGCGAAAGAAAAAAAAAACCGAACCAGCCAGCCCAACGAATTAAAAGGCATCCTGGCGCAGTCCACTCTCAGACACTCATATCGTATGCGCCCCGTCCCACTACACATGGAGCGTGCATTTCAGCAACTGCGCTAACTCTTGACACAAAAGGCTTCCAAGTACTCTCTATCCCCCACCGAACACGACCCTGCCTCCAAAGGTTCCCCTACTCAATCCCACAAATCGGGGCGACTCATCCGCCAAAACTGGCTCACTCTATCAATGCAATCCCACAGCTTTTCCGCTGTCAACTATCCACCCTGCCTCGGTGCCCCAGCACAAAACATCGGGACGGAGGGGGCTACTCGCTACTCTGACAACTGTGCCACTGCGCTGATCCGACAACTGTGTCACTGCTCCGACGACTGTGTCACGGCTCCGCTGATCTGCCCCCAACACTCCTACCCTTCAGGTCCGGAGCTCTCAGACTCCACTCTGGGTATTCGGCCCGAAACAACCAGCTCAGACCCAACTGCCGCACCAAGGTGCACCCGGGTCAGGGCCCAACGTCGGGGAGACACCGCTCACCACGACAAAACCGCAAATCAGCACGCCCCAAACACTCGACCCAATCTAGCGAAAGTCAAAGACATCCCTCTATTTTTGTAAATTTATGTTGTCTGCAGCCAACATAACTGTCCCACAAAAATAGGATATGTCGATCCCTCTTCACTCACAGGAAGAGTCAAAAAAATAAATCACCGACTTTCGCAAAATGTCGCGTCTCTCACGCACTAACATCCTAGGGTCCACCCAAAAGCCTAGGGTTTCCTAAGTCCCAACTGACCTATCCCTAAGCTCTGATACCAACTAATCTGTCACGCCCCGGGTGTAAACCAGAACCCGGGCCCGTCTACAGATCCGCCGTGCACACGGTATTTCCCGCGTACACGAGGCGCCAAACCTGCTCAGATATAAGAGATAATAATAAAAGAGCAATAAAAACAGAGCTGAACTAAAACTAATACATCTCAGACTGAAGCTGGAAATAAAATACAATACATCTGTATAAATGATACATCTGTCTCTCCCAGCTCACCAAAAATAAATACAACCTGCTGGCAATAGCCAGTCCCAAAAGTAAAAGTACAACCGTCTGAGGAAACATGGGTACACCAACAGTCCAGCTAACTCGCTCATCCTGCCTCGAGATCTATCTACTCAGCCGTCCTCTCTCCTCGACCCGCCGCTGAAAGCCCAGCGCACCCGCAGAAGACATTGCAAAACAAGGGAGAAGAAAAAGAGGAAAGAAGAATGGGGGTGAGAACTACTAGTAAACCAGTAGCCTCCCCTAGTGGGTAAAACCTCAAACTCTGACACACCCACTAGGTCTACCAGAGGCAAAAAGGAAAGAGGAGTGGTAAGAAATGAAACAGCTAAAAAAGAGAAATCTACCACTACTATGCCTCTAAAAATGCAGTCCTAGACTGGAATAACCGTATGCAACAGTAACCAACCATCCCAGATGGACCCAATCTGTACCGCCCTCATCATCGGGCAAATAAGCCGCGCCGATGTGATAGCAAAACTCCTGCTGCCACCCTCATCATCGGGCAAATAAGCCGCGCCGATGTGATAGCAAAACTGTCAATAACTGTCTGGCCCCGGCCTCCGGAGGGGATCTCGAGGGGAGCGACCTACACGAGGAAAGCATCACCGGGCAATAACCGCGCCGGTGTGATAAGTAACAAAAGCAGGACTGGATCACAACTATAAAGCCCCAGTGGAACACAACCCTCCACTAAAAGAAAACTGATCCCCAATCTGATGCATAAGTGATCATCCGGTCAATCGCCTAAAATCCGCGATCGCCGCAATACCTCACAATCCACAACCAAGTCTCACAACCGACTTCCGGTCAACCACCCAATATCCGCGGTCGCCGGAATAACCCACAATCACAATCATGTCCCACATCCGACATCCGGTCAACCGCCTACTATCCGCGGTAGCCGCTATAATTCCCCAATCCAAATCGGGTAAAATAATATGTATCTGGTCAACCGCCCAAAATCCGCGGTTGCCACAAAGCCCTCTAGTCCATAATCATGCCCTAACACCGATGTCCTATAACCGACATCCGGTCAACCGCCCAATAACCGCGGTCGCCGCCAAAACCCATAATCCACAATCCAGACCCCGGCTACACTATCCCAAACCCCTGCTCAAACCCGAGCATCAAGAACCATCTGACTAACGAAAAGGAGAAAAAAAGCAAACATGGTTTCTCCTAAGTCAAGTTCCAACATGATAGTGTAGCGATAAGAAATGGCCTATCTAGATGTCCATACAAGCATGCATATGTCCTCAAGGAAGATAAAAGAAAAGGTGACCAATAGTGGTTCCACATGTGTAACAATTAATAGCTCCGCATAGATATAACCATCATGCTAAAATATTATCCAACCACACATGTCTATAATCCATGCCCCAAAATAAAGCATTACTATCCACCTATGCATGTCATAAAATCCTCAAATAGTACCAACCATCAAGGTAATTTAATTATCCCAATTTAAGATTCAATTCCACATGCAAAGTTAACCGCTAACATAGCCAACCATATGTCCAAACAAGCATGTATAAGTTCCATCCCCACTTGTTAATCAATAATCCTAACATAAGGAGATCGCTCTAATAATCCTAGTGAGCAAGTCAAAATAGAGGTAAGCAACAACCACCCACCTGGAGCGCTAATTCCCTGTCCAAAGGTGAAATCCATGCTCGGTCCAAACAGTCACCACAACACTGCACAACATACCCCCAAAAGAACATACATAATTTAAACATACAATGCTCCACAAAAATTCTGTCCAAAACACATCAGTCCAGAGTTGCCCTGTTTTCACCTGCGAGTTCTACTCTAAAAATTCCCAAAAAATATCGTCGCGATCCTCGCGACGAGACGATCGAAATGAGTACTCGCACGCCCAAATCCGATACCTGTAGGCCGCGTTACAAAATCAATAAGATGACCATCCCAAAATAAACCGATCTAAAAAACTGTAGCAATACTCTCTGTAAACAGAGATTTTTCACCTTAAAAAAATATTCAGAAAATTCCCAGAAAATTTGAGGGTGTTCCTTGCGCTGTGTAGATGAAAAACGCCTCTTGGCACGCCTCGATCCGACGCCTGTGCGCGAAGATATCGCCGAAATACCACAGTGCTGTCCAAAACTGTCGTGAAGCCAACGGCGCAAAAATCGACAAAATCGGTGGTCAGAGTAAGCCGGGGGAGTCCTCGCACCCAAACCGCGACAAAGGAGACCACAAATGAACGAGCGTCGCGCCGCGCCGCGCCGTAAAAATGGAAACCTCGAGATGCGTGTCGCAGAAAAATCCAGGAATCTGCAGATGGAATCAGCTCTGGGAGATGAAGATTTCTTGTGAAGGCCGCACAGTGAAAAGAAGAGCAGGGAAAGAGCTCTCAGCAGTTGAACTCGGCCTATTTATAGGCTGGAAGAAACAATTCAAATAATAACGCTTGTGTCCCCACTTCCGGGCGCTCGGATTTTTTGGGCTGCTACAGTGTTGGGCTGTAATATCATAGATTTTGTAACACTTTATACCTCATGCTAATAAGGTTTCCGTTTTATGTAACTAATGTAACGGGTTTACTAAAGTCGATAATTCGGAGGTGCGGGTATTTTTCTGCGATAGAGCTCGGAAAGCGGAGGACGACAGCGCGATCGGATCCAGATTCCGATTTACGGAACTCCCGGAAAGGGGTAGAAAGTGATCGCAATGGCCAGGTAGTGCATCGGAATCTGCGTAATTAATTCGGCACGCTTTCCGAGGAAAACGCGGGAATTTATCTTTAAAAAATTATCTTTAAAGAATTATCCTGAAGGATCTTATCTGAGGAATTAATTAATTGAGGATTAATTAATTAGAATTTTAATACCCGATGTGGATTTTGCCGTACAAGAAGATTTAATTTGTGACTTCTCCGGAAAGAAAGAAAAAGTGAAACCCTAACCGAAAGAAAGAAAAGGTGAAACCCTAACCGAGAGAATGAAAGAGCGAAAGAAAAGAAAAGAGAAGGCGAAACCCTAATCGGAAAGGAACGGTGGGAAAGAAGGTGAAGACGGAGGGACCTAGACCCTCCCGACGAGCGTGACGAAGCCGGGAGCGTGATCGGATTACCGTCTCCGGTGATTAGAGCTAACCTAGATTTATGATTGTGTATTTCGCTCGGGTTTTGGGGTTTCGTTCTCTTTCACGGAGTCTTAGGAGGAGTCGTCGCTACCCTAGGAGTCGTCGCCGCGGAGCCCTAGGGCATCACGGCCGCGACCGGGATGCGCGCCGCGCGGGGACGGTGCCCGCACGGTCGCAACAAGTGCCGCGCGGGACCAAGGTCCTGCGAGGCCGAGGATAGGGTAAGCACCGCGCGGGCGGGCGCCCGCGCGGCGGCAGCGCGCGCCGCACGGGGCACATGCCCGCGCGGCCGCGGCACGTGCCGCGCGGGCGGGCGCCCGCGCGGCGGCGGCAGCCCGCGCCGCGCGGGGCTCATGCCCGCGCGGCCGCGGCTGCATGCCGCGCGGGCGGGCGCCCGCGCGGCGGCGGCAGCACGCGCGGCGGCGGCAGCATGCGCCGCGCGGGGCTCAGGCCCGCGCGGCTGCGGCTGCATGCCGCGCGGGCAGGCGCGCCCGCGCGGCGGCAGTGGCACGCGCCGCGCGGGGCTCATGCCCGCGCGGCCGCGACTGCATGCCGCGCGGGCGGGCTCCCGTGTGGTGGCGGCAGCGCGCGCCGCGCGAGGCTCATGCCCGCGCGGCCACAGCAGCGTGCCGCGCGGGCAGGTGCCGCGCGGCGGCGGCGGCGGCGGCGGCAGCACGCGCCACGCGGGGCTCATGCCCGCGCGGTGGTGGCAGCGCGCGCCGCGCGAGGCTTATGCCCGCGCGGCCGCGGCTGCATGCCACGCGGGCAGGTGCCGCGCGGTGGCGGCGGCAGCGCGTGTCGCGCGGGGCGCAAGCCCGCGCGGCCGCGGCTAATGCCGCGCGGGGTCTGTGCCTGCGCAGCCGCGGTAAGTGCCGCGCGGGGCCGGTGCTCGGGCGGTCGCGGTTTGTGCCGTGCGAGGCCGAGGTCCGCACGATCGCGGAAGGTGCCGCGCGGGGTTGGTGCCCGTGCGGCCGCGGCTTGCACCGCACGGAGCTAGGGCCCGCGCGGTCACGACAAACGCCGCGCAGGGCTGGTGCCCGCGCGGCCGTACGACCCGCGACACCGCGGGGGCGGCCGCGTCGCTCGACGCGCACGGGCGCCACCACCGGGTCAAGTTGTTCTTAGTGTTTTTAGTTGTTGGGCTCGGTTTATCCACTATAATATTTCTGTTCTGTCCACGGCTCTTTTGGGGACTACTTCTAGGTCCGGGTGTCAACAGAGGGCGAGGTTCGATCTTCGGAGTACACGTTTTGCATAATCAAGGTGGGTAGGTGTTGGTTATTACCGGTGTGGTGTCGTTTCCGAATACTCGTTTTGATAAAGTAGATATGGTTATAGTTTGACTAACCCCATAGCATGTGAATCCCTTTTACTATGTCAATCAAGCGGCTGCGGTCGCAGGTGCGTTATACTTTTCTGGTTATAGCGGCTGAGGTCGCAAGGCAATAAAAATACTCATATTGCTTACACGCACACCGGCAGTTTGGCCACTGCAGAGGGTGTATTTTTCCGGAAAGATGGTAAGTCGTTTACCCGTGTACCCCACAAGGGGAGGTTAGTGGGGACCCCTCAAGGTGAGGCGACTGCTACTTGGGCAGTGGAGGGGTTGGAGGCACCAAGAAGATGAGTACGGTATTGGGGTTGGTGCCCAAAATATTCTGAAAGCTGGGGTAGGTGCCCAGCGGGACTTTCAACAGGGATTTAGCGATACATGAGGGGGAGGGGAAAAGTAAATGCTCCAGTGACGCGGTGTGTTCTTTCTATTTATTGCATTTACTTGCATGTTCTCTACTTTATCAGTCACTGACAACCCACACTATGGCAGGTTCGAGTAGGGGTGGATTTCGGGACGACGGTGAGGCATCAGTTAGAGGACACTAGCCAAGAGGGCTAGTAAAACGATACTTTATTTTATTTACCTTTGGTTATGGCATTACTATGGTTAGTTCAACTGTGATTCATATACTGTGGTTTCTCATGGATGTTGGGATGAGGACTTTCTTGTAACTAACTGGTGAATGATAGGATGTGTAATTGTGGCTTGTTTTCAAATACAAACCGGTTTCAAAGGTGTTTTTAAAACAAGTGCCGTGTGGGCACCGATTTTAAAACCCGTGGATTTATCCTTTCAAGCTAATGGCCGCACAAAGAGTTTGCGAAAACGATTTAGAAAACTGGGTGTCGTGTGGGCACCGATTTTCAAAACCCCTGGGTTTATGCTATAGACTGTATAAGATAGCGGTGATGGTTTGACGTACTTATCCTCTCCTCGTTGCATGTCATGATTGGAATGGTTAAAGTATTGGACTTGTTGGTGACACCGTGCATATACAAAGGAGACTCCGCCCGTTTGGGGAGTGAATTTGTATATGCGGCGAGTCTGATACGCGCCGGAGGCAAGGTTCATGTAAATATTTAAGAAAAAAAAATGGGTACGTTTTCCGCTCCTTTAGAACCTCCGGGGCGTGACAGATTTTTTGGTATCAGAGAAAACGACTTTAACCATGGTGATCAGTGACCAACATCCACAGGGTGTAATACCACAAGTTACTAACCAATTCGATAACCAAGGTGTAGGTGTGTAAAGTACAATTGTGAGCGCGGGGAAAAAGGGATAGAGTCCCAGTGTTCGTAGGTCAAGGTGCTAGACCAATTAAGTCTAGGACTAACTTGGTTTCTTTGTATGCACGGTTAATGGCCCGGAACCGCTCTGCAATCGATGGTGCAGAAGAGGATACGACGGTTCCGGCAACGGTGGAGAATCGGCTACTCCAACAACGGATTATGCGACATGGCTTAGCGCTTTTCCTTTTTAGGAAAGACGAACCCCACACGGCTCGCCTTCACAAGGAGGGTCTACATAGCGACACTATTCGGGTAATACCGATGGTGGGTTTACCCGCTTACCGAGAAGTGATCGACAGGACCACTGTGGTGGGGCGGGAATTGGCCGTTCTAGCACCCGACAGAAGGATCATGAGCCTGCCAGGGGCTGAAAACGACCCCAGCCACAACCTGGGAATGACTTTCCCAACGGGAGCCGACCACCCCAGTATCCGAAGACGCCGCAAGAGACCTGAAACACATCAGACAAGGAAACCTATACATCATGGAGTATCAACGAGAATTCGTAAGGTTGGTCGATTGTGTTCCCTTGGTCATAAGGGATGAAGCTCACAAAGCTCGCCTCTTCGTAGATGGATTGTGGAGCTATATTTTTTTGAAGTTGTGCAAGCAGCGGGACTTCACACCTTCCAGAAAGCGGTGGATAGGGCCACTATAGTGGAGCGCGGATTCGCGGTGACGCGCCCCCCACAACGAGAGGAGTCGGAGTACAGCAAGGATAAGAAACGACCCCCAGCCCTTCTCGGGAGGGGAATTTTCTATCGGGGACCGGCCATGCATCATCTACAGAGGAGCACCCCGGGGGAAATTATTCATTCCCGGAAGCACGACCTCTGCTTCTAATGTGACAAACTGGGACAGTTCCGCTATAACTGCCCCGAACCCGGGAATAATTTTCGGAGTCGCGACACGGATGAGAGGTCTTATGCGACGACACGACAAAGGACGCACTACCCGAGGGAAGTAGTAGCAGGAAAGACCCCTTACGAAGAGTAATGTTGGTCATGACCCCAGGAGAACCCTTAGAAGCAAATACTTTGTACCTTCCTGCCCAATAAGGATGCGAAGACTTAGTTGTCTTTGGTGTTGGCCCTTTATTTATGGGTCAAATAGGTCCAACTTCCTGCCTCGAGACAATAGGCCCAGGGGACTAGTGAGTTGGGTTGGGTGAGCCCAATAGGTGGAGTGGGTTGCGGTCCACAATAGACCTAACGACAAGAGGCCCAATAATAGACCCAACGTCTAGGAGGGTTGAGTTCGGTCGAGATCTGTGGTGCGGTGTATGCCGCTTTAAGTGAATCGGTTGCGCACCTCTAAAAGCTCAGGCTTTTGGGGTTAATGGTTAGCGCCAACGATCCGATATTTGTGACTTAGTGGTGTCACTGTTAAGAGAATTCGAGGGGATACTCGGAAGGGATAGGCTTACCGAGTAACAGGTGCTAGTCGATTGTGAGAAACCGAGCGTGCCGTCTTGGGGCACACCTGCTCTATTCGTACGGAAGAAGGACGGGAGTCTACGATTGAGCATTGACAATCGGGGAATAGATAAGGTCATAGTATAGAACAAATACCCCTCACCTTGGATTGATGACCTATTCGACCAACTACCAGGAGCGACGACGTCTTCAAAGATTGATCTGCAGTCCGGCTATAGCCAGGTTAGAGTCCGGAGAGATGACATACCGAAAACAGTCCTTCGAACTCGGTATGGTCATTACGAGTTTATGGTTATACCGTTTGGACTCATTGTCGCTCCAGCGGTGTTCATGAAAGTGATGAACAGGATCGTGGAACCTTTCTTAGACCAGTTCGTAGTGGTCTTTATAAATGACATCCCGATCTACGCTCGCACAGACAAAGAGCACGAGGAACACTGGTGAGTGATCCTCCAGACCTTCCGGTACCAGAAAGTGTATGCCAAACTCAAAAGGGGTGAGTTCTGGCTCCGCGAGGTAGACTTGTTGGGACACATAGTCTCAGTGTCGGGAATAGTGGAGGACCCGAGGAAGATAGAATTCGTGACCGACTTGTCTCGGCCAACAAAGGGGACAGAAATCCGAAGCTTTCTAGGACTGGCGGGGTACTACAGACGTTTCGAGGAAGACTCCTCAAGGATAGCCGCTCCTGTGAATCGACTAACCCGGAAAGGGGAGAAATTCGTCCGGACAGCCAAATGCCAGAAGAGCTTCGAGGAACTTAAAGACAGACTCACACGGGCGCTAGTACTCACATTGCCGAAGCCCGGTGAGGACTACGAGATATTTTGTAATGCCTCTCGAAGCGATCTTGAAAGCGTATTGATGTAACAAGGGAAGGTCATAGTTTACGCATCAAGACAGCTCAAGGATTATGAGCAGAACTACCCTACACACGACTCGGAACTCGCGGCAGTCGTGTTTGCCTTGAAGCTCTGGAGGTATCATCTCTTCGGGGCGCACTGTAACGTGTATTCCGATCACCAGAGCATCAAAGACCTGTTTACGCAGAAAGAACTGAACTTACGACAAAGGCAATGGCTGGAACTACGAATGGACTACGATTTGTCCACCCACTACCATCCCGGAAAGGCAAATGTGGTGGCCGGCGCCTTGAGCCGGAAGGGACTGGGGGAAACGGCATTGAGCACCCTTACCCAACAAGATCGTCTAATTGCAGAATTCTCGCAAATGAGACTGGAGGTAGTGCCAGCAGGTGCAGTTGGGAAATATCTATCCTTAGTGATAAAGCCTACACTGATAGAGAGGGTCGTGGAAGGCCAAACAACGGACACGCAATAACAGCAGGTACGGAACGGATTATCCTCGGAACCAAGTGGGGATTTTGTAATCGGCACTGATGTAGTTCCGGGGATGAGTCTGCGTTAAGGAAAGAAATTTTGGCGGAAGCGCATAATGCCCCGACACTGCGCATCCTGGAGGTACAAAAATGTGCAGAGACCTGAGGCAGACCTTCTGGTGGCCCAAGTTAAAGAGGGATGTGGCGCAATTCGTGGCACGATGTTTGGTGGGCCAACAGGTGAAAGCAGAGCATCAGCGATCGGCGGGGAAAACTACAACCATTGCCCATGCCGGAGTGCAAATGGGAATGGATAACCATGGACTTTGTAACCGGTTTTCCGCGATCGCAGCAAGGACGTGACGCGATATGGGTCATTATGGACCGTCTGACGAAATCGGCCCACTTCCTACCGATTCACACGACGTGGAGCAGGGATCGGCTGGTGCAGACCTATATTGACGAGGTGGTGAGACTGCATGGAATACCGTCATCAACAACTTCTGATAGGGACACGCGCGTCGTGTCAAACTCCTGGCAAAGTCTGCAGCAGGCATTGGGGACCGAGCTGCAGTTTAGTACGGCAGTCCACCCGCAGACGGACGGGCAATCAGAACGAATGATTCGGATTCTCGAAGATATGCTTCGAGCCGGTGTGCTAGATCGGGGTAAGGGATGGTCACGCTACCTATCCCTCGTGGAATTTTCTTACAATAATAGCTATCAGGCTAGTATTCGGATGGCCCCGTACGAAGCCTTGTACGGACGCCGGTGTCGATCGCCCATTTGCTGGGACGATTTGGGAGAACGGAAACTCTTGGGGCCAGACCTCGTAGAGGAAACGGAAGCAAAGGTGCGCCTTATCAGGCAGCGGTTGCTGACCGCCCAGAGCCGGCAAAAAAGTTACGCGGGCCGGAGGCGACGGGAACTAGAATTCTCGGTAGGGGATCATGTGTTGCTACGCGTGTCACCGTCCAAGGGGACAAGACGGTTCGGCATACGAGGGAAGTTGAGCCCATGGTATGTGGGACCGTTCGAAATCTTGGAGCGCGTGGGCCCGGTGGCGTACCGGTTGGCCTTACCGCCAAATCTCGAACGGGTGCATAACGTTTTCCACGTCTCGATGCTCCGGAAGTACTTATCTGATCCGTCGCACGTCCTCGATGCCTCGGCCGTTGAACTACGGGAGGACCTGAGCTTCGAAGAAACGCCGGTGCGGATCTTGGCAAGGAAGAAAAGAATCTGCAAAACTGGACAATCCCCTACGTAAAAGTGCAATGGAGTAACCACGAGGAGCGCGAGGCGACGTGGGAACTTGAAATGAAAATGA
Source organism: Tillandsia leiboldiana (assembly GCA_029204045.2). Taxonomy (NCBI): domain Eukaryota; kingdom Viridiplantae; phylum Streptophyta; class Magnoliopsida; order Poales; family Bromeliaceae; genus Tillandsia; species Tillandsia leiboldiana. The sequence continues at coordinate 37,546,700 of CM055063.1, read as the reverse complement.
AAGAGTGTTACCCCGAGTTATTTAGCGAGGAGTGAGATTAAGTTTCGAGGACGAAACTTCTTTTAAGAGGTGAGTGGTGTAATATCATAGATTTTGTAACACTTTATACCTCCTGCTAATAAAGTTTCCGTTTTATGTAACTAACGTAACGGGTTTACTAAAGTCGATAATTCGGCGGTGCGGGTATTTTTTCTGCGATAGAGCTCGGAAAGCGGAGGACGGCAGCTCGATCGGATCCGGATTCCGATTTACGGAACTCCCGGAAAGGGGTAGAAAGTGATTGCAATGGCCAGGTAGTGCATCGGAATCCGCGTAAGTGATTCGGCACGCTTTCCGAGGAAAACGCAGGAATTTATCTTTAAAGAATTATCTTTAAAGAATTATCCCGAAGGATCTTATCTGAGGAATTAATTAATTGAGGAATTAATTAATTAGGATTTTATTACCCGATGTGGATTTTGCCGTACAAGAAGATTTAATTTGTGACTTCTCCGGAAAGAAAGAAAAAGTGAAACCCTAACCGAAAGAAAGAAAAGGTGAAACCCTAACCGAGAGAAAGAAAGAGCGAAAGAAAAGAAAAGAGAAGGCGAAACCCTAATCGGAAAGGAACGGTAGGAAAGAAGGTGAAGACGGAGGGACCTAGACCCTCTCGACGAGCGTGACGAAGCCGGGAGCGTGATCGGATTACCGTCTCCGGCGATTAGAGGTAACCTAGATTTATGATTGTGTATTTCGCTCGGTTTTTGGGGTTTCGTTCTCTTTTACGGAGTCTTAGGAGGAGTCGTCGCTACCCTAGGCGTCGTCGCCGCGGAGCCCTAGGGCATCACCGCCGTGACCGGGATGCGCGCCGCGCGGGGACGGTGCCCGCACGGTCGCAACAAGTGCCGCGCGGGACGCAGGTACCGCGAGGCCGAGGATAGGGTAAGCGCCGCGCGGGGCCGGTGCCCGCGCGGCCGCGACAAGTGCCGCGCGGGAGGGCGCCAGCGCGGCGGCAGCGCGCGCCGCGCGGGGCACATGCCCGTGCGGCCGCGGCACGTGCCGCGCGGGCGGGCGCCCGCGCGGCGGCGGCAGCACGCGCCGCGCGGGGCTCATGCCCTCGCGGCGGCGGCAGCACGCGCTGCGCGGGGCTAAGGCCCGCGCGGCCGCGGCTGCATGCCGCGCGGGCAGGCGCCCGCGCGGCGGCAGCAGCACGCGCCGCGCGGGGCTCATGCCCGCGCGGCCGCGGCTGCATGCCGCGCGGGCGGGCGCCCGCGCGGTGGCGGCAGCGCGCGCCTCGCGAGGCTCATGCCCGCGCGGCCGCGGCTGCGTGCCGCGCGGGCAGGTGCCGCGCGGCGGCGGCGGTGGCAGCACGCGCCACGCGGGGCTCATGCCCGAGTGACTTTCAATAGGGATTTAGCGATACATGAGGGGGAGGGGAAAAGTAAATGCCCCAGTGACGCGGTGTGTTCTTTCTATTTATTGCGTTTACTTGCATGTTCTCTACTTTATCAGTCACTGACAACCCACATTGTGACAGGTTCGAGTAGGGGTGGATTTCGGGACGATGGTGAGGCATCAGTTAGAGGACACTAGCTAAGTGGGCTAGTAAAACGATACTTTATTTTATTTACCTTTGGTTATGGCATTACTATGGTTAGTTCAACTGTGATTCATATACTGTGGTTTCTCATGGATGTTGGGATGAGGACTTTCTTGTAACTAACTGGTGAATGATAGGATGTGTAATTGTGGCTTGTTTTCAAATACAAACCGGTTTCAAAGGTGTTTTTAAAACAAGTGCCGTGTGGGCACCGATTTTAAAACCCGTGGATTTATCCTTTCAAGCTAATGGTCGCACAAAGAGTTTGCGAAAACGATTTAGAAAACTGGGTGTCGTGTGGGCACCGATTTTCAAAACCCCTGGGTTTATGCTATAGACTGTATAAGATAGCGGTGATGGTTTGACGTACTTATCCTCTCCTCGTTGCATGTCATGATTGGAATGTTTAAAGTATTGGACTTGTTGGTGACGCCGTGCATATACAAAGAAGACTCCGCCCGTTTGGGGATTGAATTTGTATATGCGGCGGGTCTGATACGCGCCGGAGGCAAGGTTCATGTAAATATTTAAGAAAAAAAAATGGGTACGTTTTCCGCTCCTTTAGAACCTCCGGGGCGTGACATGGGCCCGGCCCAACACTGTGCGGGCCCGAATCTCCCACGGGCCTCCACGTCTACCCCGCAACAGCCGACAGCCGTGCGGGCCATCCATTGCGCGACGCGTGGCCCAACGCGGCGCCGACGCGTGGCACGCCCGAAGGCGGGAAACCGCGTCAATGCAGCCCACGTGCGCCCGCCTGCGCCCTCTGCACGCACGCGTCCCGAGGCCCCCCACTCCTGCTCCGTGGACCCGGTCCACTGCACCAGCCTACCGGCAGCTGCCACGTGTCCAGCCCTCTGGTGCACGCCGGCCGGTGGACCGCGCACCTGCCCGCACCCCCTCGCGCCTGCCCGCGCACCTGCCCGCGCACTGCGCGCTGCCCGCGCCTGCCTGCCGCCGCTCCTGCGCCTGCCCGAGCTCGCGCCGCCGCCCTCCGCCGTTGCCGGCGCTGCCCCAGCCGCCGGAACAGTGCCCCCCTTGCCTCGAAATTCGTGCGCAGCATCCGGACTCCGAAAAATACCAATGAATAGTCCATTTTCATCGTTTTCGCGCGCTGAATCCAAATCCGCTGTCCGATTTGCCAAATTCTAACTCTATAAATTACCGAAGGCATCCGGAAAGGTGTTTCTTGGTCCAAACTTCGCGCTGAGCCCATTTTTAATATCCGCTTCGCGCGAAACTACTTCTAAACATCCAACGGGGTCCTCCAATCACTCACGTGATCTATTTTAAGCCCGATGTCCAACACTTGTGTCCAATTTGTGCAAAAACACCTCCAACACACCTCGTAGGCCTCCAGAAGCCACCCAACGCACTGCAATAGCTCTGCGGAGATCCAGGTCATCACAATATGTGTTTCACACTGTGGATTCACGGGAAAAACTGCGTGGGGACCTGTACCTCTACATCCTCCCCTACTAAAAAAAGTTTCGTCATCGAAACAAAAGTCATACCTCAAGCCGGGGCCTCGAACAAGTAGCGGTTGGTGTCCATCATCGTCGACTCCAGCTCCCAGGTAGCCTCGCGTTCGCCATGGTTGCTCCACAAGATCTTCACATAAGGGATGGTCCGACTGTGCAATTCTCTCACCTCTCGATCACAAATCTGCAGCGGCCGCTCCACGTAGCTCAAGTCCTCACTGATCTCCAGTGGGGTGAAGTCCATGACATGCGACGGGTCATAAACGTACCTCCTCAGAGTAGACACATGAAACACATCGTGGACACCAGCAAGTCTGGGGGGAAGTGCAAGCCTGTAGGCAACTAGCCCAATATGCTCCAATACCTCGAAAGGTCCAAAATAACGGGGCTAAGCTTCCCACGAATGCCAAATCTCCTGATCCCTTTGGACGACGAGACTTTCAGAAATACAAGATTTCCAACCAGAAACTCTTAGTCTCGTCGCCATACATCAGCATAGCTCCTCTGTCTGCTCTGGGCTATCTGAAGGTGCTGCCTGATCACCCTGACCTTCTCCTCTGCCTCACGCAATAACTCTAGCCCCAATGTCCGTCTCTCCCCCACATCACTCTAGTAAAGAGGTGATCGACACTTGCGTCCATACAATGCTTCAAACGGAGCCATCTGAATGCTCGCTTGAAAGCTATTGTTGTACGCAAACTCTGCCAGTGATAAGTGTCGAATCCATCCTCCGCCAAAGTCCAAGGTGCAAGCTCTGAGCATATCCTCAAGGATCTGTATAGTGCGCTCTGACTGCCCATCCGTCTGTGGGTGAAAAGCTGTACTAAATCTAAGTTGCGTCCCAAGGTGGCCTGTAAGCTCCTCCAAAAACATGAAGCAAACCTCGGGTCTCGATATGATACAATAGAGGTGGGCACTCCATGTAACCTCACCACCTCAACCAAGTACAGCTGAGCCAGCCGCTCCAGTGTCCATGTAGTCTGCATCGGCAAAAAGTGAGCAGACTTAGTGAGTCGATCAACAACCACCCAAATGGCATCTGCTCCTCCCTGGGCCCTCGGTAACCCGACTACAAAATCCATCGTGATGTGTCCCATTTCCACTCAGGGATTGGGAGACTCTATAACTTGCCAGCCGGCATCCGGTGCTCAGCTTTTACCTGCTGGCAAGTTAAACACTTTGCCACAAACCTCCCAATATCCCTCTTCATACCATTCCACCAGAAGTGTGCCTTGAGGTCTTTATACATCTTAGTCCCACCAGGATGAAGGGAGTAAGGTGTATAATGAGCCTCTCTCAAAATCTGCTCTCTGATCTCTGGATCCACTGGCACACACGCTCGGTCCCTGTATCGCAGTACTCCCGAAGCATCAACGGTAAAGTCCCCTGACTGATCGATCGGAATCTGATCTCTAATCTTGGTCAAATGGGGGTCCTCACTCTATCTCTCCCTGATCCTGTCCAGCAGAGTGGGCTGCACGACTAAAGATGTCAGTCTAGCAGAGACCCCAGGGGACACAACCTCTGCCTCAAGCCGCCTCATCTCCTCAAGTAGTGGCGCCTGGTCAGTAATCATCATAGACAAGCTCTGCACCGCTCTCCTACTCAGGGCATCTGCAACCACGTTGGCCTTGTCAGGATGGTATAAAATATCAACATCATAATCCTTTAACAGTTCCAACCACCTGCGTTGTCTCAGGTTCAACTCTTTCTGTGTAAACAGATACTTCAGACTCTTGTGGTCGATGTAAATCTCGTAGTGCTCCCCATAAAGGTAGTGGCGCCACAACTTCAATGCGAATACCACAGCAACAAGCTCTAGATCATGGGTAGGATAATTCTTCTCATAATCTTTAAGCTGTCGAGACGCGTAAGCAATTACCCTACCCTCCTGCATCATCACGCAACCAAGTCCATCGTGCGATGCGTCACTGTAAATCACATATCCTTTCCCCATAACAGGGATGGAAAGGATAGGAGTCGACATCAATCTGCCTTTCAAGTCCTCGAAGCTCCTCTGACAGTCCTCACTTCAGATAAACTTAATTCCTTTGTGCGTCAAACGAGTGAGGGGTGTGGAGAGCTTCGCAAAGCCCTCCACAAACCGACGATAATATCCAGCCAAACCCATGAAGCTGCGCACCTCAGAAGCGGTCGTCGGTCGGGGCCAATCCCGGACTGTCTCAATCTTCGCCGGGTCCACTGCCACACCTACGATTGAGATCACATGGTCCAAGAAAACTACCTCTCGAAGCCAAAACTCGCACTTCGACAACTTGACATTCAACTTCCTCTCTCTTAGAAGTTGCAGCACAATCCTCAAGTGCTCCTCATGATCAGTATCGCTCCGGGAGTAAACTAGGATATCATCAATGAACACAACCACGAACCGATCTAGGTACGGTTGAAAGATCCGGTTCATCAAATCCATAAAGGCGGCAGGGGCATTAGTCAATCCAAAAGGCATGACGGTAAACTCATAATGCCCGTACCGTGTCCTGAACGCCATCTTCGGAATATCCTCGGCCTTCACATTCAATTGGTGGTAACCTGATTGCATATCAAACTTTGAGAAGACACAAGACTCTTGCAGCTGGTCAAACAAATCATCAATGCGCGGCAAAGGGTACTTGTTCTTGATGGTCACTTTATTCAACTCTCGGTAATCCACACAAAGCCGAAGTGAACCATCCTTCTTTTTCACGAATAGCACCGGCGCTCCCCAAGGCGATACACTTGGTCTAACAAAGCCCTTATCCATCAAGTCCTGAAGTTGCGCCTTTAACTCTCACATCTCAGCCGGTGCCATTCGGTAAGGAGCCTTAGAGATTGGCGCAGTTCCTGGGACTACATAAATCAAAAACTCAATCTTCCTATCCGGCGGCATACAAGTCAACTCCGGTGGAAACACATCCGGGAACTCGCGAACAATAGGGATATCCCCGAGTCCCGGCGCCGCCGTAGGCTCCTCAACCACACTAGCCAAAAAGGCTACGTATCCACTGCGGATCATCAGCCTCGCTCGAGAAGTCGAAACTATAGAGGCGAAAAAAGCTCTCAGGCATCCCAGGTACACAAACATCTGCTGGCCTGGCTCCCAAGGAGGTAACCATCCACGCGGCACAGTCTATCATCGCGGAATACCGAGCCAGCCCAATCCAACCCAAGAACCACATCAAAATCCCGCAGCTGACTCAAGGCCAATAGGTCTGCTGGCGTAAACCAGGACTCAACCTGCACAGGGCAGGACCAACAACACTCCTCTACGTACAAAGTGTGATCGGAAATCTTAACCTCTCGTGCACATGGCAATCGTCCTACCTCTAACCCATGTACTGATGTAATAATCTACTAATAAAAGAATGCGATGCTCCGGTATCAAATAAGGTATGAATCCTAATGCCAGAAATAAATCATACCTGCCGCCGCATAGTCAGCTATAGCAGAATCCTCCGTCAGCGCTAAGCGAACCTGGCCGCTCGACAGCGGCTGTCCCTCACCAGGTGGGCGGGAAGGCGAAGCTCGGTCTTCCTGGAGATCGATCGGTGGAGCTCCCGGTTGCAGCTAGAAAGTAGGAACAAATGCTGAAGTGGGTGCTGCAGCTGTCTGCGTGGGGCACGTAGCTCGAATGTGCCCAAGCTGTCCACACTTGTAATAGCGACCCCACCTCTGCTCAGAAGTACCGGCGGAATGCTGGCCCCCGCAAAAGATACACCCGTCCGCCTGCGGGGACTGCCTTTGCTGCGACCGCTGCTACTGCCGTCTCTGCCGTCGCGACTGGGACCTCTGCTGAGATGCGATAGGTGCCGAGACCGAAGAAGGTGTCGCTGATGTCGAAAGAGGGCATGCAACTCGAATGTGGCCAGACTGTCCACATCGATAACAGCGACCCTGCCGCTGATCACAAGTGCCTGCAAGATGCTGACCTCCACAGAAGATGCAGCTGTCTGAAGACCGGGACTGCCTCAACCGCCGCTGCGATGGCCTCTGGGACCTTCCAGGCCCTCGTCGTCCAGAACGCCCACGGCCATGGAACTGAGGCCGCAGCGGTCTCCCCGAACTGGCATGTCCATCAACATCCGGGGCTTGGCGTTTCCGCTCAAAACGCCACTCCAAAGCCCCGGCCCCCTCTCCTACCGCCAAGTCACTCCTCTGAGCCAGCAGCTGCTCCAGGCGCTGGTCCTGACGAAAGCTCCTCGCCACTAAGTGGGTCACCAAGGCCCACAGTTCCCCCAACTCGGCGGACACCGCCTGCTCAGGCTCCTTAGAAGGTGTGGGGGTACCCGGGGTGGAAGAAGGACGACGGGGCGACATCCTGTCACCAGAAAACACACGTCAGTAACAAAACCACACTCGACCCAATCTAGCGAAAATCAAAGACATCCCCCTATTTCTGTAACTTTATGTTGTCTGCAGCCAACATAATTGTTCACCAGAAATAGGATATGCCAATCCCTCTTCACTCACTGGAAGAGTCAAACAAATAAATCGCCGACTTCCGCAAAATATCACGCCACTCACGCCCTGTCATCCTAGGGTCTGCCAAAAGCCTAGGGTTCCCTAAGTCCCAACTGACCTATCCCTAAGCTCCGATACCAACCTAATCTGTCACGCCCCGGGTGTAAACCAGAACCCGGGCTCGTCCACAGACCCGCCGTGCACACGAAGCGCTGGTAACCTGCTCAGATATAGGAGATATAATAAAAGAGCATAACTGTTGGTTTTTAAAGGATCCACAAGGATCTAAATAGGTTCTATCAAACAACTAGAGGGGGGGTGAATAGGTGTAATCATCAAAAAACCAATCTCAGTGCAAAATAAAAACCAATGCGGAAAATAAAAACAGCATACCGAGATATACATGGAAACTCCAATCCAGGAGAAAACCACGGGACCAACACGCAATAACAATCCACTAAGAATAGAAGAATAACAAGGTGATTACCGACTCCACGGACTCCAACCCCTACTTCAACTTCTTCGGATCTTGCGCTCACCGACTGCACGTCCACTACACACGTTCGAATCCACGAACGCCACTCGAATCCACGAGCACACATTTCGAATCCATGAAACACCTTCAACACATCGAATCCACGATGCTACGTCGAATCCACGACACAAACTTGATAAAAGCTTCGATGGTGATCCTTTGCTTAGATTATCAATAAAGATCCATGGGAGAAATCTCTAAGCAAAGTTTAGATCAATTCGACATAAGCATGTCTTGGAAGAACCGTCGAATTGACCTAAAAGAGGCTAAAAGATGAACGATAAAAACCTAGCCTCTAGGGTTGCTCTCAAGTGTTTCTGGATTGGTCGGTTACCTTTTGAGAAACCCTAAGTATCTATTTATAACCTTTGGAATGAGATAAGAATCAAAAACTACCTTATCTGGAATTTTCGGGTCGACGGTCCGGACTGAAATAAGTTGGGTCCGGACTGTCGTCATTAAACAGAACTTTTCCAGAAAAACATGTTCGGGGTCCGGACTGAAATGTGGGCAGTCCGGACTGTTCATGCGATTTCTGCAGAATCAATGTTCGGGGTCCGGACTGAAACAGGGGAGGTCCGGACTGAAATTCCCCATGAACTAAACTATGTTCGGGGTCCGGACTGGAATGCCTTGATCCGGATCCTGAACATCTAACTTGTCCAGTTGTAACAAAATCATGATTCCAAAGATTGTAAATGAACTTAAATCATCATGATTACTATAATCATACCTGAGTGTCAACTTGAGCTCTTGTTGAATCTTCTCTAAGTCTTCGATCGCTGATTTATAATTTGATCACTTCAAGACTCCGACTTAAATCACGAAATATGCCAACACAAAAAGACGTAACAATCTCCCCCTTTGGCAATTTCGTGACAAAACCCAAAAATATATAAAACGCTCAAGACACTCTTCTTAAACCAAAAAATCGAAACTCAATGTCATCACCAAAACATTGACTTTCTTTGCGTGAAAGATCCAATAAATAAAAATACATTTGAACCAGACCTAGAACAAACTCTATGACTTAGGACTTGGTGTAGAGTACCGGGACTTTATAGAGTGCACCGACCTCGCAGGATGGCATGGTGCGGAGTTATCGCCTTGGGCGTGTTCCTTAGGTGTTTACAGATGATTTCGGGTTGATTCGGATCGACGCGGGAGCCCCAGCTTGAATCGGAATTTTTCGGGCATTATGCGCCGTTAGAGGACTGGTTTGTTAGAGCCTCGACCCCACTGTTGTATGCAGAAAAATTGGAAAAGGTTTGAAACATGTGTATTTCCAGATTACAGCGGAGTTCGGGAGGTTCCGGACTGATGCGGAGGCCCCGAGGGCGAAAAGTGAGTTGTAGTGGCTTAAAATGGATTAATTAATTAATTAAATTAATTTGGTTAATTTGCCTGAGAGAAGGAAATTAGAAAAAAAAAGAGAAAGATGAGAGAGGGTGTTGGATTGTAGATGTTGGTGTTGGTGTTGGAGAGTGGTTTAGGTTTCTTTTTCACCTTGCACCATGCACCATGCACCATGCACCAAGCACCTCAAATTAGCACTTAATTAGCACCATGCCATGTCATCACCTTCTCCAAAATCAAAACAGAGGAAAAAATAAGAAACAGAGGAATGGAAAATTGAGGAAGAAGGAGAAGGAGAAGAGGATTTGAGGGGAATTAAAAGATGGAATTGAGTGAGGTGATGGTGTACTAGTAGTGTGGACCAACCGTCGGAAGCCGAGCGAAGCAAGCGCACGTCGAGCCTCACGAAGGTGCATTGCTATTTTTTTAGAGAGAGAGAGAGAGATGTTACGGCATTTTGGTGTTGGCATATTTCGTGAGTCAAGTCAGTGAGTTGAGTCGGAGTCTTAAAGGGATCAAATTGTCAATCAGCAATCAAAGACTTAGAGAAGATTCAACAAGAGCTCAAGTTGACACTCAGTGTCTTGAGTCTTGAAGATTGAAGTTGAAGAATTGTGGATCAGTTACATCAATCTCAAGAAGAAAGTATTCAAAAGGATCAGGTATGGTTAACTAAATAATTTTGGTGATCCGAATACTTTCTTATAGTGTAGAAACACTTGGATGATCTTTTAATTGCATAAAAATCAAAGACTGGACATGGGACATGTTCAGGATCCGGATCAGACCTTGCAATCCGGATCCCGAAGGGTACTTGTTCATTGGCAATTTCAATCCGGATCCTAGGCCATTCCGATCCGGATCCCGAACATGGGACTTTGCTGAATTGCATGAACGATCCGGATCGGACCTTGCAATCCGGATCCCGAACCCTTGGTTTTCTGGAATCGTCAATCTCGTTACGACGATCCGGATCGCAGTAAATCCGATCCGGATCGCCGTCCTGAAAATTTCCAGATAAGGTATGTTTTTGATTCTTATCTCTTTCCAAAGGTTTCTAAACTATAAATAGATGTTTAGGGTTTCTCAAAAACGTGGGTTCTCTACCGATTAATTTATAAAACACTTGAGAGCAACCCTAGAGGCTAGGTTCTTATCGTTCTTCTTTTTAGCCTCTTTTAGGTCAATTCGACGGTTCTTTTAAGAACATATCTTTCGTCGAATTGATCTAATCTTTGGTTAGAGATTTCTTCTACGGTTCCTCAATGAGAATCTAAGCAAAGGATCACCATCGAAGTCAATATTCTTATCTACTGAGTTTGCGTCGTGGATTCGACGTGGCATCGTGGATTCGGTGTGCTAAAGGCGTTTCGTGGATTCGAAACGTGTGCTCGTGGATTCGAGTGGCGTTCGTGGATTCGAACATGCGCAGTGGACGTGCAAACGGTGGAGCGCAAGGTCCAAGAAATTGAAGGAGGGGTTAAATCCGTGGAGACGGTAATCACCTTGTTATTCTTCTTTTCTTAGGGATTGTTATTGCGTGGATATCCAACCGGTCAGCGCAAGGTCCGAAGAAGCTGAAGGAGGGGTTGAGTCCGTGGAGTCGGTAATCACCTTGTTATTCTTCTATTCTTAGTGGATTGTTATTGCGTGTTGGTCCCGTGGTTTTTCTCCTGGATTGGAGTTTCCACGTATATCTCGGTGTGATGTTTTTTATTTCCGCATTGGTTTTTATTTTGCACTGAGATTTGGTTTTATAAGTATTACACCTATTCACCCCCCCTCTAGTTGTTTGATAGTACCTATTTAGATCCTTGTGGATCCTATAAAAACCTACAATTGGTATCAGAGCGGGTTTTAGGTTTATCTATCATGATGGGTGAAAGTGGTAATATTTATAGACCTCCTCTTTTTGATGGGACTAATTATGCTTATTGGAAAGTGCGGATGAGGGCTTTTCTCATCGCAATTGATGAGCGGGTATGGCAATCCGTGGAATACGGTTGGGTGCATCCTGTTGAGGAAGTAGGAAATTCTACTACCCCAAAACCTCGCTCTAGATGGTCCAAAGAGGAACTCGAAAGATCTTCTTACAATGGGAAAGGTATGAACGCTCTTTTTAACTCTCTTTCCTCGACTGAGTTCACAAGAATTTCCGCGTGTGAAACCGCGAAGGAAATTTGGGATATTCTCAAAATTACACATGAGGGTACTAATCTTGTAAAAATTCAAAAGCTCCAGATGCTTACAAGTCAATTTGACTCTATTCATATGGAAGAGCATGAATTGTTTACAGATTATTACACTAGACTTCAAGATGTAATAAATACATGTGCTAATTTAGGAGAAAATATCCCGGAGTCGAAAATTGTAAGAAAGATACTTCGGACTCTTCCGGAATGGTTTAGGGCAAAAGTTACCGCCATTGAAACCGTTAGTCATCCGGATGAGATGAGTGTAGAGGAATTAGTAGATGCTTTGCAAACTTATGAAATGACTTTTCCTACTAATCAAGTTTCTTCCAAGTCTTCTTCTAAGCTTACAAGTATTGCATTCAAATCAACAAAGGAAGAAGATAGCGAATCAAGTTCCGACGATGAAATCTCTTTTGCCGATTTTGAAGAACAATTGGCGCGGATCACAAAGAAATTTCGTCGGAAATTTTGGAAGAATCGAACCGATGGATCTTCATCCACGAAACCTTCTAAAGGATCATCGGGTTCTAAATCCTCTAACCTCAAAAGCTTTGCAAAACCTTCTAAAGAAAAAGAAAAAGATCATTTCGAAGGGGAAATCCAATGCTATAGATGCAAAGGCTACGACCATTTTTCAACGGAATGTCCTTCTCCGAAATCATATAAAAAGAAGGCTTTGCAAGCGAAAACTTGGGACGATTCTACTTCTAATGAATCGACCTCAAGTAAAGAGGAAAAAGTCGTTGCCTTACATGCTTCTCAAATTCCCTCTTCTAATGTTTGTTTATCATCTTTAATCACTGACTCTATTCCTTTGATTTTGCATGAAACATCAACATCCAACGGAGAGTCATCAAGTGAGGGGGAGTCAGACGAAGAAGAACTCGTTGAGGCATATCAACAACTTCTTGCGGAATCTAAGAAGATGGCCAAGCATATCAAGAAGTTGAGGATGCAACGACTTGAGAATCAAGACGAGAATCATGCTTTAAAGATAAAACTTCATGATCTCGAGGAGGAACAAGGACGTTTATTGAATAACAATAAAATCCTCCAAGAAAAGCTAAACCAATCGGAGACAAACGCTAAATCATATATGGACAAGATTGGTTTTCTAGAAAAGCAGTTTGAGGAAATTCATGTCACCAACCAAGCTTTGACCAAGCAAGTTCATCAACTCAAATCCGACATACAAAGGCTTTCAACCGGTTTCAAAAACTTTGACGGTATGTCCGGATTAGGTCAAACAAGCAAGGTTGGTTTGGGTTTTAAAAAGGATCAAACTGTGCATGCTTCAAGTTCCACATTCAAATTGAAAGGAAGAACATGTCACTTATGTGGACTTGAAGGACATTTGGTGAAGAATTGCCCGAAAAAGAGAAAGAAAAATTCTTTGGCAACTTCATCTACGGAGCGAACTCAACGGAATCAAAAGACACATCAAGTCAAAGGAGTTCACTCAACCCACCAAAGGTCCGAGCCACAATATCAATCATACAAGTGGATCATTACGAGGCAAAGACCTAAGGTGGACCAACAGTCAAAGCGGACAACCCCCGGCCACAACGAATCAAGACAACCCAAAATCCAGCGATTTTGGATACGGAAAGGTGATATCTTTCCTTGTCTTAAGTTCTAAATAGCTTATGACTGTATGTAATGCTTTGATTGGTTTTCCCTTCATATCTTTCTTAATCTTTGCATTACATGTTTTTCAATGCTCTTCGTCTTTATACTTTGTTTTTGAACAAAAGGGTTTTTACTGAACAAGTGCATTGAATAAAAAGGGCTTCACGTCTATTCACTCCAAATTAATTTTATTTAGATTATCAACTTTACTCCATAATCATAATCTTGAAGATACTTCATTATAGGAGTTTTTGATATTATAAGCATCAAATTTTAGAAATCATGTGTGATCTTTAGATGCTTAATCTATCTCGGTTGTGTGAATTCATTGTGATAAACGTGAGACAACCGATAGACTAAAATTTGGGATTTAATTCTTTCACGTAAGAGATTGCATTCTTACAAGGGTATTGAAATGATTTGCAAAAGATGTGGAAAGAGTTACATCCGAAAGGAGTGTGAAAACTACCACCACATGTTGGAAAGAGCTGCCACCCCGGTCGTCCGGTCTGTGTGTGAAGCTACCACATGTTATGGATGCTTGAAAAATATTGATGAAATTTTGTTTAGTTGAAGCATTCGGAGATTTAAATTTAAAGCTCTTATTTTGAACAATCTCCTGGTTGGTATAAGGTGGGTTAGTTGAAAGATGCTCAAAGAGCCACCCTTAGGTATTTTAGTGCTTATCTCAAATTTGAAAGGGTAAGAAATCAAATTGATGTCATTTGGAAATCTCTGTAAGTCATCTTTATAAATCCGTTACATCTTGTTAGAGTTTGGATCTCAAGATTATTTTTGATGACTTGTGTTTGATGAATATAACATGAAAAACGGTTTATAATGTTTTACCTTTATTTTTCATGATTTTGGAGTAAATCTTTTTAATTTTGTGAAATTAATTGGATTGAATGACATCTGTGTGAATTCACTGTTTAAAGCACTTAAATTGATTTCTTGATGGAATACAAATCGGTATTTGAAAAGATTCTAAAATCTGGATTTGTTTCAAGAAATTATTTGATTTTTGCTTTCTGGTACCGGTACGCAATCTGCATTTTTGTTATATACCAGAACTGAGCTTTTATCTCTCTTTCTCGATGAACTAATGTTGTTAGTGATTTCCTTTTTGTCTAGTATGTTCACTGTTTGACAATTTGTGACAAAAAGGGGGAGAACAGAAATTAATGATCGTATCACAAAGGGGGAGAACATAAATGCTCAAGACAGGGGGAGAACATGGAGAACATGGAGAACATGTTAGAGATGCTCTTGATAGGGGGAGATAAAGAAAAGGTTGAAAGAGCCGGAAAAACAAAAGAACCAAAAGGACGAATCAAATGTAGGATTTTAATTTCTAACGACTAACGTTTGATTTTGTTTGGAGTTTTATTTTGCAGGAATTACATCACTTTAAGACTCCAAGTCCTAAGTCATAGAGTATGTTCTAGGACTGTTTGGTTCAAATGTAATTTTGTATTTATTGGATCTTTCACGCAAAGAAAATCAATGTTTTGGTGATAACATTGAATTTCGACTTTTTGGTTTAAGATGAGTGACTTGAGCGCTTTTATGTATTTTTGGGTTTTGTCACGAAATTGCCAAAGGGGGAGATTGTTACGGCATTTTGGTGTTGGCATATTTCGTGAGTCAAGTCAGTGAGTTGAGTCGGAGTCTTAAAGGGATCAAATTGTCAATCAGCAATCAAAGACTTAGAGAAGATTCAACAAGAGCTCAAGTTGACACTCAGTGTCTTGAGTCTTGAAGATTGAAGTTGAAGAATTGTGGATCAGTTACATCAATCTCAAGAAGAAAGTATTCAAAAGGATCAGGTATGGTTAACTAAATAATTTTGGTGATCCGAATACTTTCTTATAGTGTAGAAACACTTGGATGATCTTTTAATTGCATAAAAATCAAAAACTGGACATGGGACATGTTCAGGATCCGGATCAGACCTTGCAATCCGGATCCCGAAGGGTACTTGTTCATTGGCAATTTCAATCCGGATCCTAGGCCATTCCGATCCGGATCCCGAACATGGGACTTTGCTGAATTGCATGAACGATCCGGATCGGACCTTGCAATCCGGATCCCGAACCCTTGGTTTTCTGGAATCGTCAATCTCGTTACGACGATCCGGATCGCAGTAAATCCGATCCGGATCGCCGTCCTGAAAATTTCCAGATAAGGTATGTTTTTGATTCTTATCTCTTTCCAAAGGTTTCTAAACTATAAATAGATGTTTAGGGTTTCTCAAAAACGTGGGTTCTCTACCGATTAATTTATAAAACACTTGAGAGCAACCCTAGAGGCTAGGTTCTTATCGTTCTTCTTTTTAGCCTCTTTTAGGTCAATTCGACGGTTCTTTCAAGAATATATCTTTCGTCGAATTGATCTAATCTTTGCTTAGAGTTTTCTTCTACGGTTCCTCAATGAGAATCTAAGCAAAGGATCACCATCGAAGTCAATATTCTTATCTACTGAGTTTGCGTCGTGGATTCGACGGGGCATCGTGGATTCGGTGTGCTAAAGGCGTTTCGTGGATTCGAAACGTGTGCTCGTGGATTCGAGTGGCGTTCGTGGATTCGAACGTGCGCAGTGGACGTGCAAACGGTGGAGCGCAAGGTCCAAGAAATTGAAGGAGGGGTTAAATCCGTGGAGACGGTAATCACCTTGTTATTCTTCTTTTCTTAGGGATTGTTATTGCGTGGATATCCAACCGGTCAGCGCAAGGTCCGAAGAAGCTGAAGGAGGGGTTGAGTCCGTGGAGTCGGTAATCACCTTGTTATTCTTCTATTCTTAGTGGATTGTTATTGCGTGTTGGTCCCGTGGTTTTTCTCCTGGATTGGAGTTTCCACGTATATCTCGGTGTGCTGTTTTTTATTTCCGCATTGGTTTTTATTTTGCACTGAGATTTGGTTTTATAAGTATTACACCTATTCACCCCCCTCTAGTTGTTTGATAGTACCTATTTAGATCCTTGTGGATCCTATAAAAACCTACAAGAGAGAGAGAGAGAGAGAGAGAGAGAGAGAGAGAGAGCTTGGTTGATGGATTTGAGTGGGTTTTGGAGTGGATGTTGGTTGTGTGGGCTTGGTTTTGCTGTCCATGAGTGGAGGAGAGGAAAGCCAAGGCGTCGCGCGCGGTTTGAACAAGTCACTGCGCGGGCGCACATGGGCACCGCGTGCAGCAGCCGCGGGCGCCGCGCAGCTGGCGCGCGCGCATCAGGTGTTGGGTTATAACTATATTGTAAGAACTGCCCTTTTATTTGTTTATTTCCTTTTACTTCACTTGTAGCGGTCCGACTGAGGGGCTAATTAATTCGTGTTTTCTGGACAGTCCGTCGGGGCTCGCGGGTATTTTTAGGTGTTAGAGCTTGCGAAACGGGGAACGGTGGCGTGATCGGATTTGAATTCCGACCCCGGGATCTCCCAGAATTTAATTTTGAAGTTTGCGATCTTTTAGACGCTTCGGGATCCGCGCAGACGATCTGCACACTTTTCGAGGTGACTTTTAGCCGCCGATTTTGCTTTTGTTGGACGGGGTTTATAAGCCGGACTTAGGGTTCTTTGGGTTTCTTCGTGCTCAGGAAACCTTGATCGTGCGGCTAGGTTAGTAGGGGCGCGATCAAAAGGAGGGAGAGGAAAGGAACGGGAACCCAACCCCATTTCGCTCTCGCTCGAGATTTCTCCGACGCAGAACTCTACGATCCGGAGGGGGGAAAAGGAAGGAGGTGGACGATCCTTCTCCTCCATCTCTCGCGAATCATGAGTTTTACCGTTCTTGTTTTAGGTTTTGTAAATTCCTTGGGTTTTGACGGTCGTTTCGAGAACGGAGATCGCCGCCGCTACCGCCGTCGTCGAGGCGGCTGTTGCCGTCGCGGGGCCACCCGCAGGCGGGACACCCGCGTGGGCTGGGGCCGCGCGGGGTCGCCGCGCCAGCTGGCAGCATGCCCGCGCGGATCGGCGCCGCGCGGGGCCGCCACAGGTGGGGCGCCCGCGCGGGCTGGGGCCGCGCGGGGTCGCCGAGCCTGCAGGCAGCACGCCCTCGCGGATCGGCGCCGCGCGGGGCCGCCCACAGGTGGGGCACCCGCGCGGGCTGGGGCCGCCCACAGGTGGGGCGCCCGCGCGGGCTGGGGCCGCGCGGTGTCGCCCGCACCGGCGGGCAGCGCGCCCACGCGGATCGGTGCCGCGCGGGGCCGCCCGCAGGTGGGGCGCCCGCGCGGGCTGGCGCCGCGCGGGGTCGCCCGCGCCTGCGGGCAGCGCGCCCGCGCGGACCGGTGCCGCGCGGGGCCGCCCGCAGGTGGGGCGCCCGCGCGGGCTGGGGCCGCGTGGGGTTGCCGCGCCTGTGGGCAGCACGCCCGCGCGGATCGGCGCTGCGCGGGGTCGCCCGCACCGGCGGGCAGCGCGCCCGCGCAAATCGGTGCCGCGCGGGGTCGCCCGCGCCTGCGGGCAGCGCGCCCGCGCGGACCGGTGCCGCCCGGGGCCGCCCGCGCGGGCTGGCGCCGCGCGGCGCCGCCCGCAGAAGGGGCGCCCGCGCGGGCTGGGGCCGCGCGGGGTCGCCCGCACCTGCAGGCAGCACACCCTTGCGGCTCGGTGCCGCACGGGGCCGCCCGCAGGTGGGGCGCCCGGCGGGCTGGTCCCGTGCGGGGCCGCCCGCGCCTGCGGACAGCACTCCGCACGGATCTGCGCCACGCGGGGGCCGCCCGCAGGTGGGTCACCCACGCGGACTGAGGTCGCGCGGGGCCGCCGCCGACGGGGCGGGGCCACGCGGAGCTGTCCGCATGCGGGGCGTGCGCCGCCCGGGTCGTCGTCGTGCGGGAACTTCGCGCACGGGGGTTTTAGGAACTTGTCGTTTTCCCGTTTTCTGCCGGAGTCGTCGTTAGGTGTTTTTGATCACCAGGTCTTAGTTTTCGCTTCCTCAGGGTCGCGGGACGCTGTCGACTCGGCAGACACGCAAACGCGGACGAACCAAATGCCGGTCTCCTTTCAAGGTGGGTACTTTCTCTAGGGTCAGTGGGAAAGGGGTGTTGATTGTAAGATGCATGTTCCGGCAAAGGTGGATTTCTAAAATTTTTACTGTTGACATCGCTAACCCCATTTACACTGTTTATTTAATTATTCATCTAATTACTTGATTATGAGGCTCATGTTACTGCACGCACACCGGCGGCTTGGCCTCCGCAAGGGTGTGCTTTTTCAAAAAAGTGGTACGTTGACCCGTGTACCCCACGTGACGGTGACGTGATGGGGTCCCCCGTGGGTGGGGGGTGTGAGAGGTGATGCCCAGGCGGGTGCTTGGCGGGCGAGGCGGGTGCTCGGCGGGCGAGGCGGGTGCTCGGCAGGGGTTTCCGAGGTAGGTGCTCGGTGTTATTACCGGGGGAGGTGCCCGGTTTGTTTTTACACAGGGTTGCACACTGTTGGTTACACATTGAGGCGGGGGTTGCTCCGGTTGTTAGTGGTTTGCCCGTTTTATAGCCTTTATGCTCTTACTATTTCTTTATAGTCACTGACTTCCCACTTTGTGACAGGTTCGTCCAGGGGCGAGTGCTAGGGCACTGGTGAGCCCGCGTGAGCGCTGTTCTGACACTTAGAGACTGCAGATACAGTTGACTCTATCTCCTTGCTCTTTTATTATTCATGATAGCTGGATGTGGATTGCGATACCCCCGTGGGATCGACGTGGATGTTGTCCTTTCTTTTTATAACTGTTAAATGAATGATGTCCTTTTCTCTTTACTTGGCCATTTTAAACTACAACAAGAATCAAGGAAAACCGTTTGCGAAAACCGTTTTGAAAACGTGGGTGTCGTGTGGGCACCGTTTTAAACCTCTGTGGGATTTATGTGATTTCGAAAACGGCTTTATAAAATCAGGTACGGAGTGGGTGCCGTTTTCAAATTCTGTGGATTTATGTGGCTTTGAAACGGATTTTGTAAAAACTCGGTGTCGGGTGGACACCGTTTTCAAAACTCTGTGGTTTTATCCTTTTAAAACAGTCGGCCCCTTTTCTACATGTGAAAGTTGGTAGAATGTATGAAATGCATGCTGTATGTGTCTGTGCGTTGATCTAGTGTGGTTAAAGCTTGAATGAGATGTACTTTGTAGTCAGGACGCCGTGCATATACAAAGGAGACTCTGCCCATTTGCAGAGTGAATTTGTATATGCGGCGGGTCTGGGCGCGCACCGGGGCGGAATTGATTTCAAAAAAAAATATGACGTTGGTTTGGGAGCATCGGTGGCTCTTCTTCCGCGCGTTTGAACCTCCGGGGCGTGACATATATGGATCTAAATAGGGGAAAAAATACCTAGAGGGAGGTAAATAGGTGTAAACAATAAACACTCAAAAATCTTTGCGTAATAAAACCTAATGCGGAAATGAAAATAACACGCAAGATTTTACGTGGAAAAACTCCAAAACCAGGAGTAAAAAACCACGGGACCGATCACACGGTGAAATCAACTAAGATTAAACATGTACAAAGGTGATATACCGTACTCACACACGACTCATCCTTTTTCCATACGCTCCGAGTTGATCTTCTCCGCTCGCTCCGCAACGCGCCTCGAATCCACGATTTGCGTCCAACGCCGAATCCATGGCGTCCAACGTCGAATCCACGATGTCTGACCGAATCCACGGTCTCCACCAAGTAGTACCTCTCGATCACACGAACGTACCTCGCTCCGAATCCACGAGAGCGGTAGCACCTTGAATCCACAAGGCCACGCGAATCCACGCGCCAATTTTGGAAAAAATCGTTGTTTTGTTGGTGGTGAAAATCCGCCGAATACTTAGATCAAAGATAGATCGAAAATGCCATCTAAATATTCATTAATTTGATTCTACTCAAAATATGAGTATGAAAACCTAGAATCAAATTAATCAATATAGACGAAGAAACATAGAATAATAAATCTAGTTATTTCCTTTCTTCTCTATATGTGGATTTATAAGTTTTTCTCCGTTAATTTTCCTCGTTCATTTACGGAATAAAAAACTTATTGTGGATTACCCTAAACGATGCAATTAGGGTTTATTTATAAGTTATAAACCATTGGAAGAGGATAAGAATAAAAAACTGACTGTAACAGATTTTTCCCGCACGACGGTCCGGACTGGATTTAGCTTGATCCGGACTGTCGTTGTTTTTCAGAGAATTCCTGAAAAAACAGTGTTCGGGGTCCGGACTGAAATAACCACGATCCGGACTGTTCATGCGATTTCTGCAGAATTCACGTTCGGGGTCCGGACTGAACCAAGGGTGTTCCGGACTGGATTTGCGCATGAACCTACCTACGTTCGGGGTCCGGACTGTAGTACCCTGATCCGGATCCTGAACATATAACAGTCCAGTTTCTTGATTTTTATGCAATTAAAAATCCATCCTAGTGTTTCTACACAATAAGAAGTATTCGGATCAACAAGATTGTTTAGTTAAACGTACCTGACCCTTTTGAATTCTTCTTTCTTGAGATTGAGGTATATGATCCAAACATCTTCATCTTCAATCTTCAAGACTTAACCACATCACGAAATACGCCAAAACAAATTCCTTAACAATCTCCCCCTTTGGCGGTTTCGTGACAAAACAAAAATCCACTAAAAGAAAATTCAAAAAGATAATTTTGTTGCTATCACCATACAACAAAAATTTACAATAGAGATCCAAATACATGAGATAAACTCCTAAAACATACTCTAAACTTAGACGTTTGTACTCTCTGCAAAAAGAAGTAATTCTTGACAAAAGAAATCGTTAGATACCTCAAGAATTTAACAATCAAAAACCAACAGAGAGGTGAAGTTTATTCTCACCATGACATTTACAAAATCAGATATGTATTAAAATACCAATCAGAGATAGACATATCTTTTAAGCAATAAATTCCAAATGTCATAAGTATGTTAGTCATGAAACAACTTGTTAGTAATATTACATGCTCAAATAGTTAGTCAAATAGTTAGCTGAGGCATGCAGTCATTCACAATATGAACCAAAGTTGTTGTCATACTTACCTTCTGCCAAGTTTTAAGTTGTCCAAAGTTCTCACAAACAAACCATTGTTTCATATCTCTCTCCCCCTTTTGTCACTGAAGTTAGCCAAAAAATTATACAAATTAAGGGAGTTAAAAGTTCAAAACCAAAATGTAAGAACTAAAACTAAAACCTACAAAACAAAAAGATTAATTAGAATAACCAAACAACCCAAGACTAGATCATTAGAGCAAATGATCACTGTAGATCAGAGCTGTCTGAACTGCTACAGTCCAATTTGTTCAAAATTCCTTTAAGTATCCTTGATATTTTTGAACATTTTCTATTCATCTTGTGTATGTCAGTGGTCATTCTTTCTTGTTCCACAGACAATCTCCTCTGTTCGTGTTAAATGGAAGACAATATATTATCTTCTGTGGTGTCTCTCCTGGAGGTCGAAGGAGGTTGTGTGGACGCGGACGGTGCATTTTGACCTTCATTCCATGAAGATTCTCTAGGCAGAGAGTGCGCTCTGGCGAGGGGTTCATTAATCTGAATTCCACTGCCCCTTGAATTCTTTCGCCTAGTGTACTGCTTGGTTGTTGAGCAAGACTTCATCAGTTTTTTGTTCTTTAAATAAAACCTATCCTCTTCATCAACAGCCTGTTGTGTTTCTCTACAAATTGCATCCCAATCTTCTTCACTTGATTCTGAATCATTCTGAAGAACATTCTTTGTCTCTTCTTGACTTGCTCTATCTTGCTCATTTTTAATAGATGCTCGTGTTCCTACCATTGCTACAAGGAGCACTATAATCCATACAAAAACCATTTTTGCTAGTGCTTTGAAAATGAAGAACCTGCGAGCAAAAACTCAAGAACACGAACAATTGTTTAATTTTCAAAAATTTGAAAAATTGTACCCAAACAATCATTATCGTGTAGAGAGACTAGGAATCAAGTTAGTTTTGCAAAAAAAATTTTAAAAATAGATCAATTTCATGATTTTCGAAAATTCTCATTATATGCCCTAAAACCGAATTTTGAGAAATCAAAGCCTAAAAATCTGTTAATCAATAGAATACAAGGCATATAAACAAAAACTAATCTACTCAGAGTTCTTATTTCAAAAGAAATTTGACCAAAAACCATCTAGAATTGAATTCAAATCATGATTTTCACTCACGTTTTGATGAACAATGCAAAAACAGTGAAAAGATTGAGTTTTGATCAAAGATACTTACTTCAATCCGAAGAACTCGAGTTTGAAAGGCTCCAAATTGGTTGTTTTCTAGAGAGAGAAACTCTGGAGACTTGAAAACAAAAGCTTGTGATAAAAAGAAATTAAAACCCTTTTGTTTCTTATAAACTCTAGCCGCGGCCCGGATCAGCTCAAGAATCCAGTCCGGATTGGCTACCCGCA
Source organism: Tillandsia leiboldiana (assembly GCA_029204045.2). Classification (NCBI taxonomy): domain Eukaryota; kingdom Viridiplantae; phylum Streptophyta; class Magnoliopsida; order Poales; family Bromeliaceae; genus Tillandsia; species Tillandsia leiboldiana. The sequence continues at coordinate 37,524,066 of CM055063.1, read as the reverse complement.
GATAACATCTGCGTTCGGGATCCGTAATAGAAATTCCAGTCCGGATCGGCTCCAACTTTTTCTTCAGAAAAATTTAGAAAAATTCCAGAAAATCCAGAAAAAGATTGTAAGTACTTTTGTATATCAACTTTAAACAAAAGTCATCGTTTCATATCAAAAGAAATAGATTATGCTAAATCTATCAATAATATTCAAGTAATGAAACGAGAATTTATAAAAATTAAATCCTTTAAAGTTGAGCAAGTTCAAAAACATCAATCACGATCTTATGAGTAATGCGTTTATCAAATCATCAATTTAGTAAAGAAGATGAAGCACAAAGATCGATAGATGTTTGAAATCCCAAATAAGTTAGATAATATATCTAGTCAATTTATTGTAAGGAGTGGCTCTTTGAGCATCTTTCAATAAAAATCCCACCTTGTACCAACCTTGGAATTTTGACAGAGTCAAGTATTCCAATAAGCATTTTATCTAATCATTAAGAAAAACCATGCTTTGTATACATGTGGTAGCTGCACACAGTACTCGGACGACCGAAGTGGTAGCTCTTTCCTCCATGTGGTGGTAGTTTTCACACTCCTCATTGGGATGTAACTCTTTCCACATCTTTTGAGCATAAATACTTTAATAAACTCCCCCTCAATTGGCTATCAATTATTTAAGATATAAAGTATTCAACCAAAAATTGATCTCGTATTCATACTTAACACAATTTTCAAATATGATAAAAACTATACCAAGAGATCATTTGAGAGAGAAATTGACTTTGATCAATTAAAAATGAACTAATTGATATAAAAGATCATTGCATCAAATGAATTATCATGATATTCAAAACATAATAAATTTCTCAAGAATATGAAAGGATGCAAGTAAAGTCAATTATACTAATGCTCAATTAATGTTCTATGTACAAGCATAGATAAAGAACACAAACACACAACAAAACCTAACCTAAGCAATGGTTTCAAAAAGTGTTATTTCAAAGAAAGCATTCCAATTGCTTTACGCAAGTGAATAAAACGTTTTTGATCCAAAGATTTTGTTAAAATGTCGGCTAATTGATCCTCAGTTGAAATATAAGATATTTGAAGAATACTCGATTCAACTAGCTCCCTTAGAAAATGATATCTAAGTTCAATGTGTTTAGTTCTTGAGTGCAACACAGTGTTTTTAGAAATATTTATAGCACTAGTGTTGTCACAAAGAATAGTTACCGAAGATGCAGGAATTCGGAAGTCGCTCAAAATGCTTTTCATCCAAATTAATTGTGTTGAACAACTTCCTGCTGAAATGTATTCCGCTTCGGCAGTCGAGAGTGCAATGCAGTTTTGCTTTTTACTATGCCATGCGACTAGACAATGGCCAAGATAAAAACATGCACCACTCGTACTGTGATGATCCAGACTCCCGCTGGAACTGTGCAACATTAAACAGTGACTGCGGGGAGCTTATTCGGTGAAACAGAGCTTGTAGAATCAAAATTGGACATTTAATATAGACTCTGCGCGAAAATCGGAGCAAATGGAATTTTCCGGGAGCTTTCGGCAAAATTTCGGATGAGAATTTGGCAAAATGGACAGCGGATTTGGACTCAGCGCGCGAAAACGATCGAAATGGTATATTCGCTTTATTTTTTCGGCACTTGGTACTATTCACCGGAACAGTAACCGCCGGCCGGAATTACTGTTCTGGCCGCCGGCGGCGAGCGGCGAGCGGCGGCGGGCGGCGGCGCACGGCGGCGGGCAGCGGCGCAGCGGCGGCACAGCGGCAGAGGGCGGCGGCGCAGGCGCGGGCGGGGGGCTCGGGTGCGCGGTCCATGGGCCTGGCGTGCACCGGGAGCACCGAACCCTGCATCTGCCACGTGGCAGCTTCCCATTGGCTGGCCGGCTTCTAGAAGCCCACGGGGACTGTGACACGTGGCAAGATCCTATTGGCTGACATCTTCCGGAAGACCCGGCGCGGGGACCGGGCCCGTGCACCACGTGGACACGTGGCAGCTTCTGAGTGGCCCTTGCACAGGCTGTTTCCTGTTTTGTGGACACGTGGCGCGTTTTGGTTGGCCCGTTTCGGTGTTTCCTGTTCGGATCTGATCCTGTGTGGAGCCTTGGCCCATTATAAATAGCATCCCCATCCCTCTCATTCCCCACCTCGAAATCCGAGCTCTAGAGAGAGAATCTCTATTTGAGCCCTCTACAAAAGTTCTTCCTCTCTCTCTCCTCTCTCTCTCTTCAAAATTCCAGAATTTTTGGAGTTACAGTTAGTGAGCTATCTGCGACGCGGCGCACTGTGACGGTTCTCTTTTTCGGCCCATTTCCCGTCGCAGTTCCGTCGGAAATTCCCTGAGTGCTAAACAGGAGGAATTTTTAGACGATTTTCGCGATAGCACGTTCCTAAGAGGTAAGGCTTCGATTTCCGTGTTGATCACTTCGCTCCATTTCATACTTTTGGCATGTTTCCCGAGGTCTCTTTGACCCCTCTTTTTGCTGTGGAAATTTCTGGATAGCATCGACTTCTCCGATTTTTATCTTGGCGTAGGAGCATCAGATCGAGACGTTTAAATAGTCGATTTTGATCTACTCTTCGCGAGGAACTCAACCGTAATTTTTCTGGATTTTTCTGAGCACTGTACAGAGGTGAAAAACTTCTCTCTTTTCGTGCCATTTGAAAAACAGCAAAAGCTGTATTTTTATGAATAATATAGTTACACCCTGTGCAATGTGTGTTGCTGTAGGGCACCGTTTTCGGCAGACAGCAGTTCTAGGGGACTGTGGACAGCCAGGAGACTATCTGGGTGTGATTTGAGCTGTTCGAGGTGGGCGGTTGTTGCTTACCTCATTTTTGACAAGCTCACTGGGATTACTGGAACTCCCCTAAAATTTAATATGACAATTGATGAGAACCACTGGGACAAACTAATATGATAATTGATAAGAACCATTGGGACAACTAACAGGACAACTAACAGGACAAACTAACAGGACAACTAACAGGACAATTGATGAGAACTATTGGGACGAACTAATGTGACAATTGACGAGAACCGCTGGGACGAACTCTCCTAAAATTTAATATAACCCCACAGATGATATGATGACTTATATTGGGACACTGTGATTAAGACAAAGGCTATAATCTCGCATGCAAATGACTTTTATTCAGTAAATCAATCTTTTTAAATCTTTGACACTATTTTACAACTTTTAAAATAAAGACAGTTGCATGCATGCCCAGACATCAGGTAGGGCCACTATTTATTGCTACACTATCATATTAAGACTTGACATGTTTTATTGCTCTCTTTTGCTTTCAGTTGCTTGTCGCTCGAGTATGAGCAGGGGTTTGGGATAGTATAGCCAAGGTTATGTTAGATTATAAACTTGTGGGGTGTTGCGGTGACCGCGGACTGTAGGCGGTCGGCCGGATGTTTATCCTTGCATCAGAATGGGGTTGAGTCTGGTCTATTTTAGGCATCAGCAGGGGATCGGGCTTTTCTCTAGTGGATGGTTTTTCCCACTTATTGAGTACTATGGCATCAGATCAGGGTTTCTTAGTGGATGGCTTTTCCCACTTTGATCATAGTCATGATCCAGTCCTGCTGTTTACGACACTTATGATACTTATTACTGAGGTACTTTTACTCGTGTGGGTCGCTCCCCTCGAGTGCCACTCCGGAGTGTGTTACAGGCAGGCTTGAGTCCTTGAGACTCTCATTCCCTATCGGTGTTATGCATTGGCCAGCATACCCGATTTGGCAGGCAAGGCGCAGCAGGCAGTACCAGTTTTACTGGTGGCATAAGATTGGGTTTATTCAGGCAGGCATGTTAGATACTGATGCATACATACAGTCTTTCCTTTTGGCACTGCATTTAGAGGCATGCTAGTGGTGGTTTCCCCTTTATTCGGCAGTTCTGCTTACAGCTTTACCACTTTTTCCTTTCTGGCCTCTAGTAATCCTAGTGGGTGCATCAGAGTTGAGGTTTTGCCCACTAGGGGAGGCTACTGGTTTATCTGGTAGTTCTCACCCCCATTATTCTTTTATGTTTCTTTCTTCTCCTTTATTTTTGCAGAGTCGTCTGCGGGAGCTGCTAGGCCATCGGCAGCTGATCGAGGTAAGGGGATCGCTGAATAGATAGATCTCCTGGGAGACTGAGAGCTGTTAGATAGATGCTGCACCCTTTACTCAGACTGTGGTATTCTTCTTTTATTTTAGGTCTGGCTTTCGCCAGCTGGATGTACTATTTTGGTGAGCTGGGAGATTATTGTACTTATTACAGCTTTATTTGTAGTTCCAGTCTGAGATACTATGTGGTTCTTCCACTTCAGCTCTGTATTATGCTCTTTTATTGTTTATATTATATCGGAGCAGGTTACCAGCGCTTCGTGTACTCGGGAAATCCCATGTGCACGGCGGGTCTGTTGGCGAGCCCGGGTTCCGGGGCGTGACAGATTAAGTTGGTATCAGAGCTTAGGGATAGGTCAGTTGGGACTTAGGAAACCCTAGGCTTTTGGCAGACCCTAGGGTAATAGGGCGCGAGAGACGAGACATTTTGCGGAAGTCGTTAATTATTGTTTGACTCTTCCAGTGAGAGAAGAGGGACCGACATACCCAAATTTCTGGTGCACGGTTATGTTGGCTGCAGACAACATAAAGTCACAGAAATAGGGGGATGTCTTTGACTTTCGCTAGATTTGGTCGTGTGGGGTTATGTTACTAAGTGTGATTTCTTGTGGTAGGATGCCTCCGCAACGTAGAATGTTGACACGTTCGCAGCCTTCTTCCTCTGAGCCCAAGCCGGAGGAGTCCGAGCAGGGCCAGCAGAGTGAGGTGCAGGAGCTTCAGGCTCAGATGGCCCAGATGGCAGAGGCCGTGCAGCGTCAGGAGGAGGCCATGGGTCAGCTGACGCAGATGTTAGAACAGAGGGCGCAGCCTGTTGTTGCACCCCCTGAGAGTTCTCCCGTACCACCCTCCCCTGCTGTGGCTTCCCCAGTTGGACCGGTGACCACGGCATCTCCTGTTGCTCAGGGAGCAATCTGGCCATTGACTCCTGCGGAGGAGCAGGAGATTGCTGACAAACTTACTCAGTTCTGTAAGCGGGGACCGCCCAGGTTTTCAGGGCGGAATACCCAGCCGTGGGAGATCGGGACTTGGCTTTCGTCAATGGAGAAGTTATTCCGGGACTTCTTCATTGACCAGAAGTACAGGGTACATATGGCTGTACACTGCTTAGACGGGGACGCTGATGCATGGTGGCGTCGGGTAGAGCCTCTGGAGTTCCAGATCACTCGACAGCTACCCTGGTCAGAGTTCAAGAGGATGATTCTGGATACGTACTTTTCCACGAGTATGAAGAAAAAGCTGGAAGATGATTTGAAGAATCTTCAGCAAGGCGACCGGACGGCATTAGACTATTTTCAGGAGTTCACGCGGTTACTCAACTGCGTACCCTATGTCGCCAGGGATGGACCGCACCAGGTGGAGCTCTTTGAGTCGGGCCTACGCCCAGAAATCTATACTCTGGTGCATGCTCAGAGACTACAAACCTTGGAGGAGGCAGCAGAGCATGCCCAGTGGGTTGAGAGGGGAGACCACGTCGTCGCCAGACGTGGGGGCCTGGTCGCTCAAGGCGCAGACAGAAAGCGACCAGCGCAGGACGACGGGAGACAGGCCAGTTCCTGGAGGCCGCCCCGACCGCCACCGCCTCAGTTTTCCGGCCAAGGACGGTCTGAGCGGCAAGGGCCTGGTGGACCCCAGAGGCCCCAGCAGTGGCAGCAGCAGCAGCAGAGATCCCAGCCGTCGCAGCGTGGGTCGCAGCGACAGCCTCAGCGACAACAGCAGTCACGACAACCACGGGCCCCCAGCAATTGTATTTTCTGTGGAGGTCAGCACTTTTCCAACACCTGCGACCAGCGGTGGGGTCGCTGCTGTCACGCCCCGGGGGTTTGTTTTAGCGGAAACGGCATTTTTTTTTTTTTTTTGAAAGGTCTCTTTCTTTCCCGGTGCGTGCCCAGACCCGCCGCACATACAGGATCTCTCTGCAAACGGACAGAGTCTCCCCTGTACGTGCACGGCGTGTGGTTGAATACATCTCCCAAGCAAACATAACCATTCAATCACAACATTCAATTTCATACAACCAGTATTCTAAATATTTAAGCGCATGGCCACTTCAACTTGAAAGGATAAATCCACGGTTTTTAAAGAGTGCCCACCCGGCACTTAAGTTTTGAAAACGAGTTTCGAAATCAGCATAAACCCCAGGGTTTTGAAAACGGTGCCCACACGACACTTAGATTTTGAAAACGGTTTTCGCAATCTTTTCTTTGTTTTTGTTTCGCTTTTCAAATGGCCAGTAGGAAATAAAGGAGAAGGTAGTGCATAAACAGAAAATCAAATACCGACATCTACGTCGACCCCACAAGGGTATCGGGAACCTCACACATGCCCACAATATAAATGAAAAGCCGAAAAGAAAAGGAAAGTATAAAGTTCAGGGTCTCCAACGGTCCCGCTGTGTCCGCCCCGTCCTCACCGCCACCTACCTCTCCCCTCGCCTGGGCCCTGTCACGAAGTGGGAAGTCAGTGACTAATAAACGCCGTGCAAGGGAAAATAATAAAAACAAACCGTGGCGACAACCGGAGCAACCACCCTTTTGGGAAGGGGGGGGGGAAAAGGTAACCTGTATATCTGCATCCTGTAATACCCGGCCGCGTCGGTCCACTACCAACGGCCCCATACCGTACCTGCAACACCGCGACCGCGCCGGACAACTAAACCGGCGGGTCGCTCCGCTCGCACCTAGGCGCCTCAACCCCACAACTAATAAGGGGCCCCCACTACGTCACCTCGTGGGTAAACACGGGTTCTACGACCTCTTTTCCGGAAAAGCGCACCCTCTGCGGTGGCCAAACCGCGGGTGCGCGTGTGGCAACCTCGAGCCCAGTAACCGTAACCACCATCATGTCAGTATCACAATAAGAATAATAAGAGTAATGAGGTAAATGAGGTAAATGAGGTAAAGTGCATAATCGAAAACAAGGTAATACTGCGCGCACTCGAAGGTGGCCCGCTGACATATAAGGGTTGAAAAAGAAGAACACCGTCGGCGATCGACGCTAGTCATTATAGCGAACCCACTAACATGCATAAGCTTTCACCCGTCATTACGTAACCCCAGTACACTTAGAATAGACCCCGTCCAATAAGATAGAATTTAGAGGCTAGGAATAAAGTAAAAACAACCCACCTGTCGCCAGTAGAAAAACCACGCTCGGCTCCCCGCGTCCCGGCGCGCTCCCCGAAGCTGCAAGACGGGATCCCCGGGCGGGGAGGTCAAGAACCTTTAAACGCGAAGTAAGGAAAAGCCCCAACACCGGCCGGCCCCCGACGGCAGCGACCGAACCCCCCACGCGCCGCCGTGCTGTCCGCGCGGCGCCTCGCATGTGCGGGCTGCCCCGCGGCCACCCCGCATGCGGGCGCCCCGCACGGCACCCCCGCATGCGCGGGCCGCACCGCGCGGTGCCCCCGCATGCGCGGGCTGCCCCGCGCGGCGCCCCGCACGCGGGTGCCCCGCACGGCGCCCCCGCATGCGCGGGCTGCGCCGCGCGGTGCCCCCGCATGCGCGGGCTGCCCCGCGCGGCGCCCCGCACGCGGGTGCCCCGCACGGCGCCCCCGCATGCGCGGGCTGCGCCGCGCGGTGCCCCCGCATGCGCAGGCTGCCCCGCGCGGCGCTCCGCACGCGGGTGCCCCGCACGGCGCCCCCGCATGCGCGGGCTGCACCGCGCGGTGCCCCCGCATGCGCGGGCTGCCCCGCGCGGCGCCTTGCATGCGGTTACCCCGCACGGCGCCCCCGTGCGGCGGCACGCCCCTCTCCTTCCCTCTCCGACGAAGATCAAGAAACCCCCCCCCTCCCCGCACGTGACGAGAAAAAAGACAAGAAAAGAAAACGAAAACACGGCTCACCTTGTCTTGGTCGGTACCGGGCGAAGGAGAGGGATCGTCCTCTTCGCGTTCGTCGGATCTTTGCGGGGAGGCGATCGATCTCTTCTCTTCCACGCCGGCCGATGGAAAGGACGAGGGTTTTTGGGGACCGCTCCTCGTCCACGCTCGGATAATATACGCCAAGGAGGGGGAGGCGAGGTTTAGGAAACCTAATTCCCAAGGCCGACTACTTAGACGTTTTGGGCGTAGTGGATTTTGGACCCCAAAATTAATTTTAACCCCTCGGGTGAAAGGAAAACAAAAAGGGGTGGTCGAAACCCATACCTCAAACTGGTCGACTAAACTCGATCTGATTGCGGACCAGAGTTCGGTCCGCCCCCGGTAATTGTGTAAGTCACCTGGGCTACGGTACCAGCTTCCAGAATTTATTCTGGGAGAACCGGGGGTCGGAATCCAAAACCGATCGCGCCGCCGGTCTCCGTTTCGCGAGCTTTATTAACCAAAAATACCCGCGAGCCCCGACCGTCTGCCCAGAAAAATAAGGAAAAATTACCCTCGAACCCCTATTGTCAACCAGACGGTTCAATAAAAATCGACGGAAAGCCCCGAAAGGTAAAAATAAATCTGCGGTTATCACACCACTCACCTCTAAAAAACGAGTTTCGTCCTCGAAACTCAGACCCGGGTGGTGGTGAACAGGTTCGGGTAGTTCTCCCTCATTTTAGACTCCAGCTCCCATGTTGCTTCTCGCTCCTCGTGGTTACTCCAGAGCACCTTCACGTAGGGGATGGCTCGATTCCGCAGTGATTTTGTTTCCCTTGCCAGGATCTTCACTGGGGTTTCTTCGAAGCTCAGGTCCTCCTTAAGTTCGAGTGCAGAGGTGTCCAGGACATGTGATGGGTCGGGGAGATATTTCCGAAGCATTGATACGTGGAACACATCGTGGACTCGGTCGAGGTTTGGTGGTAGGGCGAGGCGGTAAGCTACTGGGCCGACGCGCTCTAGAATCTCAAATGGCCCCACAAACCGTGGGCTCAGCTTGCCCCTTAGCCCGAAACGCCTGATTCCTCTGGATGGCGAGACCCGCAAAAACACATGTTCCCCCACTTGAAACTCCAAGTCCCGGCGCCTCTGGTCTGCGTAACTCTTCTGTCGACTCTGGGCGGTCAGCAAGCGCTGTCTGATAAGGCGCACTTTCTCTTCCGTTTCTTCCACTAAGTCGGGTCCCAAAAGTTTCCGCTCTCCCAAGTCGTCCCAGCAGATCGGGGATCGGCAGCGCCTTCCATACAGTGCTTCGTAGGGCGCCATCCGAATGCTGGCCTGGTAGCTGTTGTTGTAGGCAAATTCCACGAGAGGTAGGTAGCGTAACCATCCGATTCCCCAATCAAGCACACAGGCGCGGAGCAGGTCTTCTAGGGTTTGTATCGTGCGCTCTGACTGTCCGTCCGTCTGAGGGTGGAAGGCGGTGCTGAAATGTAGTCTGGTCCCCATGGCCTGCTGGAGGCTTTGCCAAAACTTCGAGACAAAGCGCGTGTCCCTGTCCGAGGTGATCGATGCCGGTACCCCATGTAGTCTCACGATCTCGCTGATGTAGACTTGAGCCAGCCGTTCGCGGGTCCAAGTGGTGTGAATTGGTAGGAAGTGTGCTGACTTGGTTAACCGGTCAACTACAACCCAGATCGCGTCGTGGCCCTGTTGTGAACGTGGGAATCCAGTAACAAAATCCATGGTGATCTGGTCCCATTTCCACTCTGGTACCGGTAAGGGCTGTAGCTTCCCTGCTGGTCGCTGGTGTTCGGCCTTTATCTGTTGGCATACTAGGCAGTGGGCTACGTATCGCGTCACGTCTTCTTTTAACTTAGGCCACCAGAACGTCTGTTTGAGATCCCTGTACATCTTCGTGCCCCCCGGGTGGGCCGCATAAGGGGCTCGGTGTGCCTCCGCTAGGATTTCATTCTTCAACTCTGGTAAATCCGGCACACAGACCCGCCCGCGGAAACATAGGGTGCCGTCGTCTTTCACCGCAAAGTCAATCTCTTGACCCTGGGGAATCTTGTCTCGTATACGCTGTAGGTGCAGATCGGTCTGCTGTCCCTCCTGGATCTTCTCGTAAAGCGTCGGCTTGACCACCAAGGCTAGGAGTTGCAGAACTGTGCCTGCAGGCACTACCTCCAACCGCATTCGCGCGAACTCCGCGACCAGGTGGTCCTGCTTCGTCAGCGCGCTCTCCGACGCCCCGTCCCGATGCCCTTTTCTGCTCAGTGCGTCTGCCACCACATTTGCCTTCCCGGGGTGATATTGGATCGTCACGTCGTAATCCTTCAGCAACTCGAGCCACCGTCTCTGCCGCAAGTTTAACTCTTTTTGGGTAAAGATGTACTTAAGACTTTGATGATCTGAGAAAACGTTGCAGTGGACTCCGAAGAGGTAATGCCTCCACAGTTTCAAAACGAAGACCACGGCGGCCAATTCCAGGTCGTGTATCGGATAGTTCCTTTCGTAGTCCTTCAGCTGCCTGGACGCGTAGGCGATCACCTTCCCCTGTTGCATCAGAACACCTCCAAGACCGATCCTTGACGCGTCGCAGTACACTTCATAATCCTCTCCGGGCGTCGGCAGCACTAGTATTGGTGCCTTAGTTAATCTCTTCTTGAGTTCCTCAAAACTCTCCTGGCACTTGGCCGTCCATATGAACTTCTCGCCTTTTCTGGTCAATCGGTTTAAAGGGGCAGCGATCTTTGCGAAGCCCTCAACGAAACGCCGGTAGTATCCTGCCAGCCCTAGAAAACTTCGCACTCCTGTCACCGACGTCGGCGGTCGACGCTAGTCAACCGGTGCGTGCCCAGACCCGGTGCGGCGGGTCTGGGCACGCACCGGGACCGACGCTAGGCGGTCGCCTTTTCTGATACCATCTTAATCTGTCACGCCCCGGGGGTTTGTTTTAGCGGAAACGGCATTTTTTTTTTTTTTTGAAAGGTCTCTTTCTTTCCCGGTGCGTGCCCAGACCCGCCGCACATACAGGATCTCTCTGCAAACGGACAGAGTCTCCCCTGTACGTGCACGGCGTGTGGTTGAATACATCTCCCAAGCAAACATAACCATTCAATCACAACATTCAATTTCATACAACCAGTATTCTAAATATTTAAGCGCATGGCCACTTCAACTTGAAAGGATAAATCCACGGTTTTTAAAGAGTGCCCACCCGGCACTTAAGTTTTGAAAACGAGTTTCGAAATCAGCATAAACCCCAGGGTTTTGAAAACGGTGCCCACACGACACTTAGATTTTGAAAACGGTTTTCGCAATCTTTTCTTTGTTTTTGTTTCGCTTTTCAAATGGCCAGTAGGAAATAAAGGAGAAGGTAGTGCATAAACAGAAAATCAAATACCGACATCTACGTCGACCGCACAAGGGTATCGGGAACCTCACACATGCCCACAATATAAATGAAAAGCCGAAAAGAAAAGGAAAGTATAAAGTTCAGGGTCTCCAACGGTCCCGCTGTGTCCGCCCCGTCCTCACCGCCACCTACCTCTCCCCTCGCCTGGGCCCTGTCACGAAGTGGGAAGTCAGTGACTAATAAACGCCGTGCAAGGGAAAATAATAAAAACAAACCGTGGCGACAACCGGAGCAACCACCCTTTTGGGAAGGGGGGGGGAAAAAGGTAACCTGTATATCTGCATCCTGTAATACCCGGCCGCGTCGGTCCACTACCAACGGCCCCATACCGTACCTGCAACACCGCGACCGCGCCGGACAACTAAACCGGCGGGTCGCTCCGCTCGCACCTAGGCGCCTCAACCCCACAACTAATAAGGGGCCCCCACTACGTCACCTCGTGGGTAAACACGGGTTCTACGACCTCTTTTCCGGAAAAGCGCACCCTCTGCGGTGGCCAAACCGCGGGTGCGCGTGTGGCAACCTCGAGCCCAGTAACCGTAACCACCATCATGTCAGTATCACAATAAGAATAATAAGAGTAATGAGGTAAATGAGGTAAATGAGGTAAAGTGCATAATCGAAAACAAGGTAATACTGCGCGCACTCGAAGGTGGCCCGCTGACATATAAGGGTTGAAAAAGAAGAACACCGTCGGCGATCGACGCTAGTCATTATAGCGAACCCACTAACATGCATAAGCTTTCACCCGTCATTACGTAACCCCAGTACACTTAGAATAGACCCCGTCCAATAAGATAGAATTTAGAGGCTAGGAATAAAGTAAAAACAACCCACCTGTCGCCAGTAGAAAAACCACGCTCGGCTCCCCGCGTCCCGGCGCGCTCCCCGAAGCTGCAAGACGGGATCCCCGGGCGGGGAGGTCAAGAACCTTTAAACGCGAAGTAAGGAAAAGCCCCAACACCGGCCGGCCCCCGACGGCAGCGACCGAACCCCCCACGCGCCGCCGTGCTGTCCGCGCGGCGCCTCGCATGTGCGGGCTGCCCCGCGGCCACCCCGCATGCGGGCGCCCCGCACGGCACCCCCGCATGCGCGGGCCGCACCGCGCGGTGCCCCCGCATGCGCGGGCTGCCCCGCGCGGCGCCCCGCACGCGGGTGCCCCGCACGGCGCCCCCGCATGCGCGGGCTGCGCCGCGCGGTGCCCCCGCATGCGCGGGCTGCCCCGCGCGGCGCCCCGCACGCGGGTGCCCCGCACGGCGCCCCCGCATGCGCGGGCTGCGCCGCGCGGTGCCCCCGCATGCGCAGGCTGCCCCGCGCGGCGCTCCGCACGCGGGTGCCCCGCACGGCGCCCCCGCATGCGCGGGCTGCACCGCGCGGTGCCCCCGCATGCGCGGGCTGCCCCGCGCGGCGCCTTGCATGCGGTTACCCCGCACGGCGCCCCCGTGCGGCGGCACGCCCCTCTCCTTCCCTCTCCGACGAAGATCAAGAAACCCCCCCCCCCTCCCCGCACGTGACGAGAAAAAAGACAAGAAAAGAAAACGAAAACACGGCTCACCTTGTCTTGGTCGGTACCGGGCGAAGGAGAGGGATCGTCCTCTTCGCGTTCGTCGGATCTTTGCGGGGAGGCGATCGATCTCTTCTCTTCCACGCCGGCCGATGGAAAGGACGAGGGTTTTTGGGGACCGCTCCTCGTCCACGCTCGGATAATATACGCCAAGGAGGGGGAGGCGAGGTTTAGGAAACCTAATTCCCAAGGCCGACTACTTAGACGTTTTGGGCGTAGTGGATTTTGGACCCCAAAATTAATTTTAACCCCTCGGGTGAAAGGAAAACAAAAAGGGGTGGTCGAAACCCATACCTCAAACTGGTCAACTAAACTCGATCTGATTGCGGACCAGAGTTCGGTCCGCCCCCGGTAATTGTGTAAGTCACCTGGGCTACGGTACCAGCTTCCGGAATTTATTCTGGGAGAACCGGGGGTCGGAATCCAAAACCGATCGCGCCGCCGGTCTCCGTTTCGCGAGCTTTATTAACCAAAAATACCCGCGAGCCCCGACCGTCTGCCCAGAAAAATAAGGAAAAATTACCCTCGAACCCCTATTGTCAACCAGACGGTTCAATAAAAATCGACGGAAAGCCCCGAAAGGTAAAAATAAATCTGCGGTTATCACACCTGCTATAGATGTGGACAGTCTGGCCACGTCCGAGCTACTTGCCCTTATGCGCCATCGACGGCCCCTTCTTCAGCATCGGCTCCATCTTCATCACAGCAACGGTCGACGGCTCAGCGGCCATATGCTCCAGCTAGCAGGCCATCTTCTTCCTATCCCGCGGAGTATCGCCCTCCAGCCCAGAGTGGGCGAGTGTATGCTGCGCAGGTAGAGGACTCTTCGGCAGCAGATCACGTGGTGGCAGGTATCACCTTACTTTCTGGCATTAGGACTCGTACATTATTTGATACTGGAGCATCGCATTCTTTTATCAGTAGATCATTTGCATCATTACATGGGTTAAAGGTAGGACTTCTACCATGTGCACGAGAGGTTCAGATTCCCGATCACACCTTGCACGTAGAGGAGTGTTGTTGGTCCTGCCCGATGCAAATCGAGTCCTGGATTATGCCAGCAGACCTGTTGGTCCTGAGACAATTGAAGGACTTCGATGTGGTCCTCGGGATGGACTGGCTGGCTCGGTATTTTGCGACCATTGATTGTGCCGCGAGGACCGTCACTTTTAGAGAGCCAGACCAGGAAATGTTGGTATACCGGGGATGTCAAAGTGCTTTCTTTGCCTCTATGGTTTCGACTTCCCGAGCGAGGCAGATGATCCATCGAGGATGTGTAGCCTTTTTGGCTAGTGTTGTTGAAGGGCCTACGGCGGCGCCGGGACTCGGGGATATCCCTATTGCCCGCGAGTTCCCGGATGTTTTTCCACCTGAGCTGACAAGCATGCCGCTAGATAGGGAGATTGAGTTTGTGATTGACGTAGTTCCGGGAACTGCGCCAATCTCAAAGGCTCCGTACCGGATGGCACCGGCTGAGCTGCGAGAGCTTAAGGCGCAACTCCAGGATTTGATGGACAAGGGCTTTATTAGGCCGAGTGTGTCGCCTTGGGGAGCGCCGGTGTTATTCGTGAAAAAGAAGGATGGGTCACTTCGATTGTGTGTGGACTATAGGGAATTAAATAAAGTGACCATCAAGAACAAGTACCCTTTGCCGCGCATCGATGATCTTTTTGATCAGCTGCAAGGGTCTTGTGTCTTCTCTAAGATAGATCTACAATCCGGTTACCACCAGTTGAAAGTAAAGGCCGAGGATATTCCGAAAACGGCATTTAGATCACGGTATGGGCATTATGAATTTACAGTTATGCCTTTTGGGCTAACTAATGCCCCTGCCGCGTTCATGGATTTGATGAACCGGATCTTCCGACCTTATTTGGACCGGTTCGTGGTGGTGTTCATTGATGATATCTTGGTCTACTCCCGAAGTGATGCTGAGCATGAGGAGCACTTAAGGATTGTGCTGCAACTTCTGCGAGAGAAGAAGTTGTTTGCCAAGCTAGCAAAATGCGAGTTTTGGCTTCGGGAGGTAGTCTTCTTAGGCCATGTAATTTCCGCTGCAGGTGTGGCGGTAGACCCAGCAAAGATTGAGGCAGTCCGTGATTGGCCCCGACCGACGACGGTTTCTGAGGTACGTAGCTTTATGGGTTTAGCTGGGTATTACCGTCGGTTTGTGGAAGGCTTTGCGAAGCTCTCCACACCCCTCACTCGCTTGACGCGTAAGGGAGTGAAGTTTATCTGGAGTGAAGACTGTCAAAGGAGCTTTGAGGAGCTGAAGAATAGACTGATGACCGCTCCTATCCTTTCCCTTCCTGTGATGGGAAAGGGATATGTGATCTACAGCGACGCATCACACAGTGGACTCGGTTGTGTGTTGATGCAGGAAGGGAGGGTAATTGCATATGCATCTAGACAACTCAAAGAATATGAGAAAAATTACCCTACCCATGACTTGGAGCTTGCAGCTGTAGTGTTTGCGCTAAAGCTCTGGCGCCATTATCTGTATGGGGAACATTGTGAAATCTACACCGACCACAAGAGCCTAAAGTACCTGTTCACGCAAAAGGAGCTGAATTTGAGGCAGCGTAGGTGGTTAGAGCTATTAAAGGATTATGATGTAGATATTCTCTACCACCTAGGCAAGGCTAATGTGGTCGCTGATGCCTTGAGTAGGAGGGCGGTGCAAAGTTTGTCTATGTTAATCACAGACCAGGCACCGCTATTAGAGGAAATGAGACGGCTCAAGATAGAGGTTGTGTCCCCTGGGGTCTCTGCTAGGCTGACATCTTTAGTCTTACAGCCCACTCTGCTAGACAGGATCAGGGAGAAACAGAGTGAGGACCCCCACTTGACCAGGATTAGAGATCAAATTCCGAGTGATCAGTCAGGGGACTTTACAATAGATGCCTCGGGAGTACTAAGGTACAGAGACCGAGCATGTGTGCCAATAGATGCGGAGATCAGAGAGCAGATATTGCGAGAGGCCCATTATACACCTTATACCCTACATCCTGGTGGGACTAAGATGTATAAGGACCTCAAGGCACACTTCTGGTGGAAAGGCATGAAGAGGGATATTGGGAGATTTGTGGCTCAGTGTTTAACTTGTCAGCAGGTGAAAGCTGAGCATCGAGTGCCAGCTGGCAAGTTACAAAGTCTCCCAATTCCCGAGTGGAAATGGGACCACATTACGATGGATTTCGTGGTCGGATTGCCAAGGGCACAGGGAGGAGCAGACGCTATCTGGGTAGTTGTAGATAGACTTACCAAGTCGGCACACTTTCTGCCCATGCAGACTACGTGGCCACTCGAGCGACTAGCCCAGTTATATCTAGATGAGATAGTAAGATTACATGGAGTACCAGCCTCCATAGTATCAGATAGAGACCCGAGGTTTGTTTCGCATTTCTGGAAGAGTTTGCAAACAGCCTTGGGAACTGAACTCAGGTTCAGTACAGCTTTTCATCCGCAGACTGATGGGCAGTCAGAGCGGACTATACAAATCCTGGAGGACATGTTGAGGGCTTGCGTCCTGGATTTCGGCGGAGGGTGGATTCGACATTTATCTTTGGTTGAATTCGCATACAATAATAGTTTTCAAGCGAGCATTCAGATGGCTCCGTTTGAAGCATTGTATGGACGCAAGTGTCGATCACCACTTTATTGGAGTGATGTGGGCGAGAGGCGGACCTTGGGACCAGATGTGTTGTTAGAGGCAGAGGAGAAGGTCCGAGTGATTCGGAAGCATCTTCAAACCGCCCAAAGCCGACAAAGGAGTTATGCCGATGTTCGGCGACGAGACTTAGAATTTCAGGTTGGAGATCATGTATTCCTGAAAGTCTCGCCATCCAAAGGAATCAGGAGGTTCGGCATTCGTGGGAAACTTAGCCCCCGATATATTGGACCCTTTGAGGTATTGGGGCGTATCGGGCCAGTTGCCTACCGACTCGCACTTCCTCCAAGGCTTGCTGGTGTCCATGATGTATTTCATGTTTCTACTTTGAGAAAGTATATCTTCGACCCATCGCACGTCATCGACTTCACACCGCTTGAGATCAGCGAGGATTTGAGGTATGAGGAGCGCCCACTGCGAATTCTGGATCGAGAGGTGAAAGAATTGCGCAATCGGGCCATTCCCTATGTAAAAATCCAATGGGGCAATCATGACGAGTGCGAGGCTACATGGGAGCTCGAGTCGGAAATGAGGGATGCCCACCCCTACTTATTTGAGACATCGGACTGAGGATTATTGTTTAGTCTCGTTTCGAGGACGAAACTCTTTTAGTAGGGGAGGATGTGATGATCCAGACTCCCGCTGGAACTGTGCAACATTAAACAGTGACTGCGGGGAGCTTATTCGGTGAAACAGAGCTTGTAGAATCAAAATTGGACATTTAATATAGACTCTGCGCGAAAATCGAAGCAAATGGAATTTTCCGGGAGCTTTTGGCAAAATTTCGGATGAGAATTTGGCAAAATGGACAGCGGATTTGGACTCAGCGCGCGAAAACGATCGAAATGGTATATTCGCTTTATTTTTTCGGCACTTGGTACTGTTCACCGGAACAGTAACCGCCGGCCGGAATTACTGTTCCGGCCGCCGGCGGTGACCGGCGAGCGGCGGCGGGCGGCGGCGCACGGCGGCGGGCAGCGGCGCAGCGGCGGCACAGCGGCAGAGGGCGGCGGCGCAGGCGCGGGCGGGGGGCTCGGGTGCGCGGTCCATGGGCCTGGCGTGCACCGGGAGCACCGAACCCTGCATCTGCCACGTGGCAGCTTCCCATTGGCTGGCCGGCTTCTAGAAGCCCACGGGGACTGTGACACGTGGCAAGATCCTATTGGCTGACATCTTCCGGAAGACCCGGCGCGGGGACCGGGCCCGTGCACCACGTGGACACGTGGCAGCTTTTAAGTGGCCCTTGCACAGGCTGTTTCCTGTTTTGTGGACACGTGGCGCATTTTGGTTGGCCCGTTTCGGTGTTTCCTGTTCGGATCCGATCCTGTGTGGAGCCTTGGCCCATTATAAATAGCATCCCCATCCCTCTCATTCCCCACCTCGAAATCCGAGCTCTAGAGAGAGAATCTCTGTTTGAGCCCTCTACAAAAGTTCTTCCTCTCTCTCTCCTCTCTCTCTCTTCAAAATTCCAGAATTTTTGGAGTTACAGTTAGTGAGCTATCTGCGATGCGGCGCACTGCGACGGTTCTCTTTTTCGGCCCATTTCCCGTCGCAGTTCCGTCGGAAATTCCCTGAGTGCTAACCAGGAGGAATTTTTAGACGATTTTCACGACAGCGCGTTCCTAAGAGGTAAGGCTTCGATTTCTGTGTTGATCACTTCGCTCTATTTCATACTTTTGGCACGTTTCCCGAGGTCTCTTTGACCCCCCTTTTTGCTGTGGAAATTTCTGGACAGCATCGACTTCTCCGATTTTTATCTTGGCGTAAGAGCATCAGATTGAGACGTTTAAATAGTCGATTTTGATCTACTCTTCGCGAGGAACGCAACCGTAATTTTTCTGGATTTTTCTGAGCACTGTACAGAGGTGAAAAACTTCTCTCTTTTCGTGCCATTTGAAAAACAGCAAAAGCTGTATTTTTATGAATAATATAGTTACACCCTGTGCAATGTGTGTTGCTGTAGGGCACCGTTTTCGGCAGACAGCAGTTCTAGGGGACTGTGGACAGCCAGGAGACTATCTGGGTGTGATTTGAGCTGTTCGAGGTGGGCGGTTGTTGCTTACCTCATTTTTGACAAGCTCACTGGGATTACTGGAACTCCCCTAAAATTTAATATGACAATTGATGAGAACCACTGGGACAAACTAATATGATAATTGATAAGAACCATTGGGACAACTAACAGGACAACTAACAGGACAAACTAACAGGACAACTAACAGGACAATTGATGAGAACTATTGGGACGAACTAATGTGACAATTGACGAGAACCGCTGGGACGAACTCTCCTAAAATTTAATATAACCCCACAGATGATATGATGACTTATATTGGGACACTGTGATTAAGACAAAGGCTATAATCTCGCATGCAAATGACTTTTATTCAGTAAATCAATCTTTTTAAATCTTTGACACTATTTTACAACTTTTAAAATAAAGACAGTTGCATGCATGCCCGGACATCAGGTAGGGCCACTATTTATTGCTACACTATCATATTAAGACTTGACATGTTTTATTACTCTCTTTTGCTTTCAGTTGCTTGTCGCTCGAGTATGAGCAGGGGTTTGGGATAGTATAGCCAAGGTTATGTTAGATTATAAACTTGTGGGGTGTTGCGGTGACCGCGGACTGTAGGCGGTCGGCCGGATGTTTATCCTTGCATCAGAATGGGGTTGAGTCTGGTCTATTTTAGGCATCAGCAGGGGATCGGGCTTTTCTCTAGTGGATGGTTTTTCCCACTTATTGAGTACTATGGCATCAGATCAGGGTTTCTTAGTGGATGGCTTTTCCCACTTTGATCATAGTCATGATCCAGTCCTGCTGTTTACGACACTTATGATACTTATTACTGAGGTACTTTTACTCGTGTGGGTCGCTCCCCTCGAGTGCCACTCCGGAGTGTGTTACAGGCAGGCTTGAGTCCTTGAGACTCTCATTCCCTATCGGTGTTATGCATTGGCCAGCATACCCGATTTGGCAGGCAAGGCGCAGCAGGCAGTACCAGTTTTACTGGTGGCATAAGATTGGGTTTATTCAGGCAGGCATGTTAGATACTGATGCATACATACAGTCTTTCCTTTTGGCACTGCATTTAGAGGCATGCTAGTGGTGGTTTCCCCTTTATTCGGTAGTTCTGCTTACAGCTTTACCACTTTTTCCTTTCTGGCCTCTAGTAATCCTAGTGGATGCATCAGAGTTGAGGTTTTGCCCACTAGGGGAGGCTACTGGTTTATCTGGTAGTTCTCACCCCCATTATTCTTTTCTGTTTCTTTCTTCTCCTTTATTTTTGCAGAGTCGTCTGCGGGAGCTGCTAGGCCATCGGCAGCTGATCGAGGTAAGGGGATCGCTGAATAGATAGATCTCCTGGGAGACTGAGAGCTGTTAGATAGATGCTGCACCCTTTACTCAGACTGTGGTATTCTTCTTTTATTTTAGGTCTGGCTTTCGCCAGCTGGATGTACTATTTTGGTGAGCTGGGAGATTATTGTACTTATTACAGCTTTATTTGTAGTTCCAGTCTGAGATACTATGTGGTTCTTCCACTTCAGCTCTGTATTATGCTCTTTTATTGTTTATATTATATCGGAGCAGGTTACCAGCGCTTCGTGTACTCGGGAAATCCCATGTGCACGGCGGGTCTGTTGGCGAGCCCGGGTTCCGGGGCGTGACACGTACTCTTCCGATCATCCACCGATCCAGCCCAATCGGCATCTGAGTATCCTATTATGTCGAGAGTTGTGCCCATAGGATACCAAATTCCGAAATTCAATGTTCCTTTGACGTACCGGATGATCCTTTTCACCGCTTTCAGGTGAACCTCCTTTGGTGCTGATTGATATCTTGCGCAGATCCCAACACTAAAGGATATATCCGGGCGACTAGCCGTGAGATAGAGTAGACTTCCAATCATGCTGCGATAAAGCTTCTCGTCTACACTTTTACTTAGAGATTCACTTCCTAATCCCTTATTGCTAGTTCCCATTGGAGTTGGAAAGTCTTTAGAGTTTTCTAATCCAAACTTCTTGACCAACTCCTTTGCATACTTGGATTGGCACAGATGAATGCCTTCTTCATTTTGTTTGACTTGCAATCCAAGAAAATAAGTTAGCTCGCCCATCATGGACATCTCAAATTCGCTTTCCATGGTTTCAGCGAATTTAGAAGCATCATTATTCCTTGTTGCTCCAAATATAATGTCATCGACATAGATTTGTGCCACAATAAAGTTATCCTGAAAATGCTTCACAAAGAGTGTCCGATCTGCTCCCCCTCGAGTGTAGCCCTTTTCCAAAAGGTGCTTTGTCAACCTTTCATACCATGCTCGCGGTGCTTGTTTTAGACCGTAAAGAGCCTTTTTCAATCGAAAAACATGGTTAGGTAGTTTATGATCAATGAAACCTTTCGGTTGAGCCACATAAACTTCCTCATTTAGAAAACCATTTAAAAAGGCGCTCTTAACGTCCATTTGAAAGAGTTTGATTTTAAAATGACAAGCAATCGCGAAAAGGATGCGAATTGACTCGAGACGAGCTACTGGGGCGAACGTCTCATCAAAGTCTATACCTTCAATTTGTGAATAGCCCTGAGCAACTAGGCGTGCTTTGTTCCTGATAATGATACCATCCTCGTTTTTCTTGTTCTTGAAAATCCACTTAGTACCAATTATGTTGTGTTACTTCGGAGGTTTTGTTAATTCTCAGACTTTGTTTCTTTCGAACTGATGGAGCTCTTCCTGCATTGCTTCAATCCAGTAATCATCCTGAAGAGCTTCATCGATGTTCTTTGGTTCTATCATGGAGACGTAACACGCAACTCCACAAACCAATTGTCTCCGAGTCCTGACTCCTTCTTGTGGGTCTCCAATAATGTTTGATTCTGGATGATCCTTGGAGATACGTAGCGTTTGAGGTAACAGAGTACTCGGAGGTATGTGTGATGATTCCTGCATATCAGATAAACTGGAAGAACCATTAAATGCATCAACATTATCGGAAGAATTATTATGAGAAGATGCATTTACAGGAGTATCATCATCAAGAGACATATCAGGGGTAGATTTATCAGATGCAAAATGAAAAGCTTCATCTACTTTAACATTAAAAGATTCTACCATCGTTTTAGATTCGAGGTTAAATACCCGATATGCTCTACTGTTTGTAGAATAACCCATGAAAATTCCTTCGTCACTTCGAGAGTCAAATTTTTCAAGATTTTCGCGATCACGTAAAATGTAACAGCGACTCCCAAAGATTCGAAAATATTTGATATTTGGTTTTCTACAAAACCATAGCTCATATGGTGTATTTAAAGTTCCTGGGCGCAAATACACACGATTGATTACGTAGACGGCGGTGTTAACTGCTTCAGCCCAAAAATGTAACGGGAGTTTCCGGCTGTGAAGCATAACCCGCACCATCTCTTGTACTACCCTGTTTTTGCGCTCGACTACACCATTCTGCTAAGGTGTATAGGGTGCAGAGAATTCATGTTTTATGCCATTGGAAGTGCAAAAATCAATGAATTTAGAATTTATAAATTCTCCACCTCTATCATTTCGAACACGAACGATCCTTTCATTTCTCTCAATCATAATACGATGACAAATCTCATGAAAAGAATCGAAAGTATCCACTTTCTCTTTTAAAAATGTTACCCATGAATATCTAGAGAAATCATCAACCAAAAGAAAAATGTACCATTTACCTCCCAAACTTGGTTGACGAGTCGGCCCCATTAAGTCCATGTGCAGTAATTCTAAAGGCCGTTTGGTACCAATGTGGTTCAAGTTCTTGTATGCGGCCCTTGATTGTTTTTCCTTTTGATAACCTCCACACACAATGTTTTCTTGAAAAGATAGTTTAGGAACCCCCTTAACCACGTCTTTATTAGAAATCCTTGCTAGTTCCTTAAAATTTATGTGACCTAGTCTTTCATGCCAAAGAGTTTCATTATCTAAAGAAACTAGGTTACAATGTTCAGGAATTTTGTTTGGAACTACATAACAATTATTTTCAGATCTAACTCCTTTCAAAAAGAATACATGGTCCTTATCAGTTACAATACATTCTGCTGAAGAAAAATTAACTGAAAAGCCATTATCACAAAGTTGACTAATGCTAATGAGGTTAGTCTTAAGGCCTTCAACAAATAAAATATTGTTCAAAACCGGGCCTTCTGGAATAGTGATTGTCCATTTTCCAATAATTTTAGAAGAACGACCGTCTCCGAAAACTACAAGTCCTCCGGAGGTTTTCTCTAAAGTTTGAAAACAATTTTTGTCACCGGTCATGTGATGGGAACACCCACTATCCAGATACCAAGACGAGTTGTCATAAGCATGCAAAGAAGTATGAACAACAAGACAAGGGAAGATTTCACCTTTGCGCACCCAAACCATTTTGGAATGTGTCGGCAATGATTGTGAAGTTATTCTCCTTGGTGAAAGCATCTTGTTTGATTGATTGCTTTCCTTTGATGACGTCGTCTTGTTAGATGAACTACCAAGGTTCTTTTCCTTTGAAAAATTCTCCTTTGATTTCTGGGAAATGACC
This sequence comes from Tillandsia leiboldiana, assembly GCA_029204045.2. Lineage (NCBI taxonomy): Eukaryota > Viridiplantae > Streptophyta > Magnoliopsida > Poales > Bromeliaceae > Tillandsia > Tillandsia leiboldiana. Next base: position 37,500,925 of record CM055063.1, on the reverse strand, counting down.
TTGTTGGTAGTTGTTGCAAGAGGTGCTTGATTTGATCGTTTCGCTCCAATCTTGCAATTTCTTCTTACGTGCCTTGCAAAACCACAACGAAAACATACCTTAGTACTTGATGAACCTGAAGTAAGTGAGGTAGGCTTGTTGTCGTTGTATGCAGTGAATTCCGTCATCGGAGGAGGAGACGCCGACTGGGGCACAAAAACTGTTCCACTCGAACTAGGACTGTCTCCAGTTCGATTGTATCCAAGGCCGAAACGGTTTGTTTGACCAAGACCAAGCATCTTATCCAACTTGCTCCTTCCCGAAGAAAATCGCTTCAAATCATCCTTAAGTTGGAAAATGATCTTCGTCATCTCCATCTTTTCTTGTCGAGCCTCGAAGTAGAGCTTCAAGAAGTAACTAGCTTTATCCACCAACTTGATGTGTTCCTTTTCGAAATGCTCATTTTTCTCTTGAAGGGAAACATTTACTTTGATCAAGTTATCCCTTTCCACTTCAAGAGCGTTTGAGAGAGAATTTGCCCTTTTTGCTTCTTCTTCGAGATCCTGCAATCTTCTTCTCAAACCCTTGTTTTGCTTTGCCAATTTCTTTGAATCCTTTAAAAGTTTATGGTAGGCAAAAGCAAAGTCTTCACCTTCGGAATTGCTCGATTCATCGTCCGTTGCAGTTTGTTCAACCTGGGAGGAGTTGGATAATGAACCGGATGTACTTGCCATAAAGCACACGTAAGGTGAAGTTGTGGATGCGTGGAATGCCATTGCGTTGTTTTCTTCATCACTAGAAGATGACTCATTTGACGTTGAGGTGTCATCCCAAGTGACGGCTTGCATCGCCTTCTTCTTTGACGGATTCTTATTGGGACACTCCGTAGAGATGTGACTGTAGCCTCGGCACTTGAAGCATTGGATTTGTCCCTCCGAGTTTTTCTTGTCCTTTGAAAAACTCTCTTGCTTTCTTGACTTAAAGTTTGAAGTTCCTTTGCCTTTCTTCGACTTTACGAAGGATGGAGTTTTGCTTGAATTACCCCTTCGAAAGTTTCGGCAAAATTTCCTTGTCAAGAGCGCAAGTTGCTTCTCGAAATCCTCCATTGATAGGTTCTTATCATCGTCTGAGGAGGATGAATCCGCGTCTTCTTCTTTTGTTGTTTTCAACGCAAAACCTGAAGACTTAGAAGAAGATGGCTTTCCAGAAGAATTGTTAGTAGGAAATGTCATTTCATAAGTTTGAAGTGCACCAACTAATTCTTCTACTTTGATTTCGTCCGGGTGTTTAACTGTTTCAATGGCCGCAACCTTAGGGCGAAATCTTTCAGGAAGAGTCCTTAAAATCTTTCTTACAACTTTAGATTTTGAAATTTTCTCTCCCAAGTTAGCACACGTATTTACGATGTCTTTCAATCGTGTATAATAATCTGTGAAGGATTCATTTTCTGCCATAAAAATTGATTCAAATTTGCTCGTAAGCATTTGCAGTTTTTGAATCTTCACAAGGCTTGTTCCCTCATGTGTAACTTGTAGAACATCCCAGATTTCTTTCGTAGTCTCACATGCCGGGACGCGAGAGATTTCAGTTTGCGACAAAGCATTAAATAAGGCGTTAATTCCCTTGCCGTTGTAAGAAGATGCATCACTTTCTTCCTTGGTCCATTTCGACCTAGATGTGATGGTGCGAACATCAGCAATAATTTCAGTCGGATTTGACCATCCAAACTCGATTGATTGCCACACCCGTTCATCGATGGAAATTAAAAATGCTCTCATCCGTACTTTCCAGTAGGCATAGTTTGTTCCATCGAAGAATGGGGGTCTGTTGATGTTTCCACCTTCAACCATTGTTTACAACCCTATTCCCTCTCTGATACCACTTGTTGGGTTATAACTATATGGATCTAAATAGAGGAAAAAATACCTAGAGGGGGGTGAATAGGTGTAAACAATAAACACTCAAAAATCTTTGCGTAATAAAACCCAATGCGGAAATAAAAATAACACGCAAGATTTTACGTGGAAAAACTCCAAAACCAGGAGTAAAAAACCACGGGACCGATCACACGGTGAAATCAACTAAGATTAAACACGTACAAAGGTGATATACCGTACTCACACACGACTCATCCTTTTTCCATACGCTCTGAGTTGATCTTCTCCGCTCACTCCGCAATGCGCCTCGAATCCACGATTTGCGTCCAACGCCGAATCCACGACGTCCAACGTCAAATCCACGACATCTGACCGAATCCACGGTCTCCACCAAGTAGTATGTCTCGATCACATGAACGTACCTCGCTCCGAATCCACGAGAGCGGTAGCACCTTGAATCCACAAGGCCATGCGAATCCACGCGCCGATTTTGGGAGAAATCGTTGTTTTGTTGGTGGTGAAAATCCGCCGAATACTTAGATCAAAGATAGATCGGAAATGCCATCTAAGTATTCATTAATTTGATTCTACTCAAAATATGAGTATGAAAACCTAGAATCAAATTAATCAATATAGACGAAGAAACATAGAATAAATCTAGTTATTTCCTTTTTTCTCTACATGTGGATTTATAAGTTTTTCTCCGTTAATTTTCCTCGTTCATTTACGGAATAAAAAACTTATTGTGGATTACCCTAAACGATGAAATTAGGGTTTACTTATAGGTTAGAAACCATTGGAAGGGGATAAGAATCAAAAACTGACTGTAACAGATTTTTCCCGCACGACGATCCGGACTGGATTTAGCTTGATCCGGACTGTCGTTGTTTTTCAGAGAATTCCTGAAAAAATAGTGTTCGGGGTCCGGACTGAAATAACCACGGTCCGGACTGTGAGGACCCGAATTTCCACAAGAGGATTACTGTTGGGTCATCGGAGCTTCTGTAGTGTCTTTAGCAGCTTTCGGAGGCCTTTGCTGTGTGTTGGAGGTGTTTGCACGCGAATTGGACCTCAGGATTGGATCCAGCACGAAATTTGGATTAAGAATACCTTTCCGGATGCCTCTGACAAATTTTAGAAGCGGAATTTGGCAAAACGGACAGCAGATTTGGATTCAGCGCGCGAAAACGATGAAATTGGGCTATTTGCTTGATTTTTCGCCATTGGTTACTGTTCACGCCGGAACAGTAACTCCGGCACCGGCGGCGACCGGCGGGAGGCGGAGCACGGCGGCGCAACGGCGGAGTGCGGCCGCGGGCAGGCGCGGGCAGGCGCGGGCAGGCGCGGGCAGGCGCGCGGGCGCGCGGGTAGGCGCGCGGTCCACGGGGCCGGCGTGCACCGGAGGATTGGACACGTGGCAGCTTCGGGTTCGGCGGGTGCATCAGTTGCGTGCACCGGGCGCAGTAAGTGTTGGTGGTGCCACATGGCGCGCTGTGATTGGTGGGTCAATGCATGCGCGACCGGCCGCCGGGCGCGGCGCACCGTGGACCCCGCGTGGCCACGTGGAGCACGCCATTGGTGGGCGCACGGACCCGGGTGGCCCGCCATGAACCGCGGCCCACGGTTCCCGCCTTGGACCGCGGCGCCACGCGGCGCGCCGTGATAGGCGGGCGCACGCGCAACGGGCGCGCGGGGCGCGGTTGGGCCGCGTGGCGAGCCGAGGCTTTTTCGGGTGCGCACAGTAACGGGCAGGGCCCGTTACTGTAGCAACCCGATTTAATCGGGCGCCCGAAACAGGGGACTTGTTGGGTATTTTTGGAATTGTTGCTTTTTGGCTATAAATAGCCCCCTTTGGCCTGCGATTTGGGGCTTTTCCCGAGCTCACCTCCTGCTGAGCTCTGAAGCAAAGATGAACATCATCTTGTGTTCTATCTTCTGAGGAAGTTTCAGAATTTTTTGTGGCACGCCCTTCGAGGTTGGAATTTTTCCGGCGCGCTGCGACGCACTTTCCTTATTTGCCCTTTTTGTCACATTTCGGTCCGAGGACTCCCCTGGCCTTCTCCGACCTCCGTTTTCAACGATTCTTGCGTCGATGTGTTCCTGAGAGGTAGGGCTTTGTTTTTCGTGTTGATCATTTCTTCGTATTCCGGACTTTTGGTAGGGTTCCCGAGGCACTGTTGATCCCCTATTTGCTGTGTACTGTTTTGGACAGCATTGGAGTATTTTGTCGATATCTTCACACCCGGACATCGGATTGAGGCGTGCCAGTATTCAATTTCTATCTACGCGTCGCGAGGAACATCATCATATTTTTCTTGGAATTTTCTGAGTTTTCTTCGAAGGTGAAAATCCCACTTTTTCAGAGCAAAGTTTTACAGATTTTTGTACTTGGGATTATTGTGGTAGTCACCTTATTGATATTGTAACTTGACCTACGAAACTCGGATTGGGACGTGCAGGTACTCGTTTCGAAGGGCTCAACGAGACTATCGCAGTGGTATTTTTGTTGGATTTTTCAGAGTTCCTTTTACAGGTGGAAATTAAGCATCTTTTTAGCTGAAATTTTGGGGAATTGTGAATGGTTGTGGAACCGTTGTTTAAATAGTTATCGGTCGGTGTGTTTGCAGGATTATTTGCATTCCTTGTATTGTGGGGTGATTGTTGGAGACTGTGGATTTTGGCAGCGAGGGATCTTGTTTTACTGTTGTGCATGCTTCTCGAGGTGGGTGGTTGTTGTATCCCTCTCTTTTGGTATGCTCACTAGGAATATCAGAATAACCCGATGTTAGAAATTGTGATCAAATATTGATAACCTTGCATGCAAAAAGGGACCACATAATTGATAGCCTATCCATGTGATTGAGACAATGGTATTGGAACTTGATCGTTATGCCATAATCACTCCTGTTAAAGTATTTATTTATCTGGAACAGCATGATCTGTTGTATGTTAGTACTTAGTGATTATGCAAAAAAGGATCATCATTTTGAGACATTGGTATTGGAGTTCATTGTTATATCATGTTATCCATGTGAATAGATTAGTATATTGGGACATTATGATGTATTATATGTGAGTGCATTGGTTGACGCTTTTCCTTCTATTCTAGATGAGGACATTTGCATGCTTGTATGGACATCTAGATAGGCCACATTTTTCTGCTACACTATCATGCTGGAATTGACTTAGGAGAAACCTTTTTTTATTATTCTTTTCTCCTTTCATTTGAGGCATTGGGGTATTGCTCGGGTTGAGCAGGGTTGTAGGATAGTGTAGCCGGGTTTGTTGAGTGGGTTCGTCATACTAGATTGGGGTTTTGGGTTATTGCGGCAACCGCGGACATTGGGCGGTTGACCGAATGTTTACTTATGCATCAGATTGGGGATAGGATTCCTCTAGTGGATGGAGTTTCCTACTTATTGATTATCATCGCATTGATTGGGGGTTCGGGTTATCTTTAGTGGAGGGTTTTTCCCACTTTGATCATTGTCATGATCCAGTCCTGCTATACGGTGATACTCAATACAGAGATACTTGTGATACTGATGACAGAGTTACTTTACTCGTGTGGGTCGCTCCCCTCGAGTGCCACTCTGGAGGTAGGCCTCATACCGAGCCATGTGTGCAGGTCTGATACTCATTTTGGGATGCGAGCCTTGCGTGCCGATCCCGCGGATTCGAGCCGTGTGTGCAGATTCCGCTACTCAGATCTTGAGTTCGACAGCAGAGCAGGCAGTGCCAGTTTTTACTGGTGATTAGATTGGGTTATTCGGTCAGATACTTACACTGATGCATTCGTATAGTTTCCTATTTCAGACTCTGCATTTAGAGGCATATTAGTGGTAGCTTACCTTTATCGGTCGTTTTATTAGTTTACCACCTTACTCCTTTTCTTTTACCTCTGGTAGACCTAGTGGGCATGTCAGAGTTGAGGCTTAACCCACTAGGGGAGGCTGCTGTTTTTATAGTAGTTCTCACCCCCCATCGTCCTTTTCTTTGTTTTTCCCTTTGTTTTGCAGAGTCTTCTGTGGGAGTTGCTGGGTCGTCAGCAACTGATCGAGGTAAGAGGATGGCGGACTAGATAGAGAGTCCACCCGACAGTAGCTAGCTGGACTTTGGTTGTACCCCTATCTCCTCAGATAGTTTTTGTTGTACTCTCTTTTGGGGTCTGGCTTTAGCCAGCTGGTTGTATATTTGTGGTGAGTTGGGAGAGTACTTGTATTTATTTACAGTCGATCTTTACTTTATTTCCAGCTTTGGTCTGAGATGTTGTAGTTTTTAGTCCAGCTCTGATTTTATGCTCTATTATTATTATCTCTTATATCTGAGCAGGTTACCGACGCTTCGTGTACGCGGGAAATACCGTGTGCATGGCGGATCTGTAGACGGGTCCGGGTTCTGGTTTACACCCGGGGCGAGACACGGACTGTTCATACGATTTCTGCAGAATCCACGTTCGGGGTCCGGACTGAACCATGGGTGTTCCGGACTGGATTTGCGCATGAACCTACCTACGTTCGGGGTCCGGACTGTAGTACCCTGATCCGGATCCTGAACATATAACAGTCCAGTTTCTTGATTTTTATGCAATTAAAAACCCATCCAAGTGTTTCTAACAACAAGAAGTATTCAGATCAACAAGATTGTTTAGTTAAACGTACCTGACCCTTTTGAATTCCTTTTTCTTGAGATTGAGGTATATGATCCAAATATCTTCATCTTCAATCTTCAAGACTTAACCACATCACGAAATACGCCAAAACAAATTCCTTAACAGCAGGGAGCGCGGGCGCGTGCAGTAGGCGGGCGCGCACGCGCGCCACGGGCCAGGGCGCCGCGCGGCAGGCGCATGGGCGCCGCGCGTGCGTAGCTTGAGCTGGCGTGTGGATTTTTTGGCTTGCTGTTCCGGAACCAATTAAGGGGTTCCGGAATAGGGGCTTGGGTACTGGTACTACATATAGAGTACCGGTACCCCAACATGCTAAATACAGATTTTTGGTGGCTTAAGCGAGGGCAATTTGGTCTTTTCATCTCGAACCTTCCTTAGACCCCTTTGGACCCTCTCTTCTCTATTTATATGGACCCCTCCCCGTCTCATCTCAGCATGATTCAGAGAAAGGAAAGAGAGAAATGAGATGAAGAAATTAAGGGAGAAAGCAAGGAAAAAGAAAGAGAAGAAAAGGGAAAGAGAGCTACTTGGGTACTGCTTGTGTGATCTTGTTGCTTGGAGCTGGACGGAGCCGCGCGCGCGTCGGCTGTGCATGAGGTATGTTGTTGGATTTGTTTCAAGCATGGGTTTTTGGATTTATTGATGGATTTTCAATAAGTTTTGAGCTGAATGGATTTTATTTCCTTCCATCTCGTTCCATGCTTGCACCTTGGGAGCCACTTGGGTGCTGTTGGCTGAGGCTTGGGTTTTACTGCGCGGAGCCGAGGTTGCTTGCGTGCGTGCTGTGAGCTGACAATGAGGGAGCGGAAGCGCGCAGATTGTATTAGAGGACTCTCGAGGGACTTGTTCGAGCTTCCGGGGAATTTTCCGGGTTTCACGACAGTGTTCGCGTGCGCGCGGCGCGGTTTTCATTTTTTTCCGGCAGATTCGAGGCAGCGAGCGGTTCGCCGCTTCACTGACTTCAGCGATTGCCTGCGGAATGCTTTTGAGGTGGGTTGAAATTTCTTCCAAAATATACGGAATGCCCTTTAATTCTTCTGAATGCAATTTGAGCATGTCTAGTGTAATATTTTCACTGTTGGTAAATCTGATAGCTGCCTAGAAAATTACAGAAAATTTTTTAGAACCCCAGATTATTTTTAGCATACTCCTGATACTATTTGACACTAGACTGCATGATTAGTTGGCATTAGATTGGCATCTGAACCGTTTTAAAAATCGTCGGACGTGTTTTAATGAAAATTGGGCTTTAAAAATGGTTTTTAAATAGTGAGATCACCCAGAGGGGTTGAGTTGGTTCAGGATGCATGTATACTCGTGCCGGAGGGCCGAGTAGATTTTTAGAGCATTGTGTGTCGAGCTTCTAGTGTCATGAGAATTATACTTCCTTGTTGGGATTGATGGGATTATTCTAGATCATGGGTCGTGTTTTCTGATTTAGTGGTGGACGTGGTTCTCCGACTTAGCTTTGAGAGTTTTGGAGTTCTGGCATATCGAGTCATGGAGGTTTCCCGACTTGGCCATGGGTTGTGCATTATCAGACTGAGTCGTGGAGGGTTCTCCGACATAGCTGTGAGTGTTTGGGCTTTTTTCTGATTGAGTCGTGGAGTCTTTTTCCGACTGAGTTGTGCTTTTTGAGCATCGAGTTGCCGATCTGTTTGATCGTGGATTATAGCCTGCGTGTGTCGCTTATGAGACAGTTGTGACTGATGAGATACTTGAGTTCGGTGGGGTCGCTCCTCTCGAGCTACGCCCCGGGTACGTGTTGTTGGTGCGACTAGTTGATACACTAGAGTTCGCTTGAGATTGAGATAGTCCGTGTGGGACGCCCTACGTAAGTCCCGTCCTAGTGGGGATGAGGTGGCAGTAGGTTTGGCGCAGGCTTGAGTGGACCCTATGTGGCAGTCATTGAGATTGGGTGATATGAGAGAGTGATTGCATAGCATGTTCTTAGATGAGTTTTCCTTTGAGCATGATACTTGAGGCATATTAGCAGTAGCGAGTGTATGCATATTTATAGTAGAGTTTCCTTGAGCAGGATGATTGTGGCATGTTAGCGGTAGTTTTCATTCAGCTTACCTATTATCTATCTATCTACATACCTATCTGTTTGCCTCTAGTAGACTTAGTGGGCATACCGTGGATATTGGTGACGGTACCCACTGGGATCTTCCTTCTGCAGTAGATCTCACACCTGCTGCGGTGACAGGTTACTGAGGTTGCTGTTCCGGCTTAGCACGCGCGGAAACAGCTGATCGAGGTGAGGACGTGGCCGAGTAGTTCCTTACCAGCATTGAGAGTCAGAGGTAGATGTACCCGGTATTTTGTTTTATGATTCCACTTTTGTACTGGACATTCTGAGAGATCTGTGAGGTTGCTTTATTTTACATAGGTTGTGAGACTATGTATTGAGGATTTTTATTTATTTCAGATGTTCAGTTTGATTTCTGTTGTTTTTAGTTCTTTGTCAGCTCTGATACATGTTTAGATATAGATCTTTTGCAGGGTAGACGCTTCGTCTGTGCGGCAGTTTCCGTACAGACGGCGGATCTGTTGGCGAGCCCGGGTCGCAGTTCGACCCCGGGGCGTGACAGATTAGGGTGGTATCAGAGCCTAGGAATATAAGTCGTTGAGGACTTAGAGACCCTAGGCTATTGGTTGGACAGTAGGATGACTGTCGTGAGAGACGTGCCTTTAGCGAGAGTCCTGATTGAGTCTATACCTCCCCCAGAGGATTGGGGCGAGTGATCTTACATGTTATTTCTCTAAAGATGATTATGTTGGCTGCAGACAACATAATGTTTTAGTATGGGTAACATGTTCTAGACTTTCTCTTGATTGGGTCGAGAGAGTTTTTGTCCTAATGTTTGTTCTGTTGCAGTTGTCTTTGATGCCTCCGAGACGCCGTGCAGTGGCAAGGGCGTGTTCGACCTTGGATGAGGAGCCCGAGCAGCGGGAGGCTGAATGGACAGAGCAGAGTGAGGTCTGAGAGTTACAGGCCCAGATAGCCCAGATGTCTGAGGCGATGCGGCGCCAGGAAGAGAACATGGAGTGCGCGATGCACATGTTTGAGTAGAGAGCATCTTTTGAGGTATCGCCAGTAGCACCTCCAGCCGCGACATCGTCGACTTCGACTCAGATTGCACTGTGAGTAGTGCGGGAGCAGCGAGAGTTTGCCGATTGGTTGTTGTACATCCGCCAGTTCCATTCCCCGCAGTTTTCGGGGGCAGAGTTTTGAGCCTTGGGAGGCCGGGAACTGGATTGCTGCTATGGGAAGGTTATTTGAAGGTTTGTTCATCCAGGAGAAGCATCTGGTGCACTTGGTTGTGCACTTTTGGATAGGGACGCCGAGAGTTGGTGGCGTCGAGTTCGTCCCATTGGACACCGGGAGCGCAGTGGATGACCTGGAGCGAGATTCTAGGATTGATGAGCAGTGTGCCCCATGTTGCCCAGGATGAGGCCCAGAAGGTTGATCATGTGTGAGAGGGGACTGCATCGAGATATTTATCATCCTGTGCATTCTCGGCGAGCGCCGACTTTAGATGTAGCGATTGTGCAGGCTCGATGGATTGACCGAGGATCAGTGATCATGTCCGAGAGGGACAGAGAGCGAGGGACCAGCTCCTGAGAGAGGCGTCCAGTATCGCCTGATTTTGGGGACAGTCGAGTGGATCGAAGTTGCCATGATTCCAGTCTCAGGATCATGAGCCTCAGGGGAGACAAAGAATAGGAAGTTCTCGACGGTTGATTCACCAGCAGCAGTGTCAAGAGTGTGATATTTGCGGTGGGCCGCATTCATCGCCATAGTGTGACCTCAGGCAGGGGCAATGCCTTTCATGTGGATAGTCAGGACATCTTCAGGCAGAGTGTCCCAGAGTAGTGCTCAGGGTTGCCGCTTGCGACGGCACCCCCACTACCCCTTCAAGATGCACAGGTTCGTCCGATTTACCGGTAGGCTAATGGAGCCGTGATGCCGAGCCAGATAGAGCGATGGCCACCAGCATCTTGTGGATGAGATTATGCAGCCGGTTAGAGGACGCCAGGATAGTGGATCGTGTCTTACCAGGTGTGGATTCCTTGCGGTCGACGAAGTTAGAGCATGGTTGATGCCGACACCGCTTGAGTGTGTTTTGTAGAGCAGGAGTAGCTTCGCGTGGGCCAGAGTTAGGATTGTTGGCTTGTGCACGTGAGGATCAGATTCCAGTTCACGTTAGCACATGGATGAGTGTTGTCAGTCCTATCAGTGCAGTTAGGACCTTGGATTGGACCCAATGAGTATTAGTCCTACATCAGTTCAGAGTTGTTGATATGAGGATGGATTGGGATTGGTTATCCCAATGTTAGGCTACCTTGGATGGTCGAGAGAGGACTTTGATCCTCCGTGGACCTGGTCAGGAGGAGTGAGTTTATAGAGGTTGCAAGAAAACGGCGAAGGTTGAGTCGTGGTCGTATCGCTTTGCTAGCAACTATAGAGGAGATGCCTGCGGCGGCACCGGGACTAAAGGATATCCTTATCGCCCGTGTGATCCTGGGTTGGAATCTACCTGAGTTGGTATTGAAGCCGCCATTAGGTGAGATTGAGATCGAGATAGTGGTCGACAGAGGTTTGGAACTGCGCCGACTTCGATAGCACCTCTTGGAGTATCACCCGTGAGATAGAGAGCTGATAGCGCAGTTGCGGATCTGAGGGATCGAGGGGTCTATGTGACCCAGTACCACGTCGTGGGAATACGACAGTGAGGATCTGAGAGATTGATACTTGTGTAGGTTGCCACGCCATTGATTCATGGTGTTGTTGCCATGCCGTTGGTACGCGGCAGTGATGCCACATTGTGAGTGCACAGCGGTGAGGGTTCTATGATGGTTTGAGCACAGACAGGTTTGGTTTGTTTTCCGGCAGATGCCTTTGTGAGAGTAGTAGCTGTATGGGGCCTAATAGCCGCGGGCTGTGCCCAGAAAGTGTTCAGGACCTAGTAGGGGCATTATGAGCTTACAGTGCGGTTAGTGGATTGACTAATGCCCTGCCGCCTTTAGGATTTGAGAAATTGAGTTTTTCAGCTGTGTTTGGACGAGTTTGTAGCAGTACCCGTCGTGGATATTTGGATTATTTCCGAGGTGACATAGAGCATGAGGAGCACTTGGGGATAGTGCTGCAACTTCTGAGAGGGGAGAAGTTGGTTGCCCAGTTGAGAGAGTTTGCACTTGACTTCGGAAAGTTCTATTGTTAAGCCTTGTGATTTCAGTTGCAAGAGTGACAGAGAACCCAACGATGAGTGATACCGTTTGGGAATTAGCCTAAGCCTACGTTTGTGACAGAGGTCCGATGCTTTTGGAATAAGTAGGCCAGTGTAGCTTCAAGGAGATAAAGCTAAAGAGGATACCAGTATGGATGTAGATGTTTGCCAGTGATAGAGAGAGAATTGAGTTATTCGTGGATCCTCGAACCGGAAGTACTTGGATACTCAGGAAGAGTTTGGTTTGAGGTAATGCCGGTGGATAGAGTTTTCAAAGATGTATGATTGATATAGTATAGCATTATCCCGGCAAGGACATTATGATCAGTTACGCCTTGTCTAGGCGAGCAGTGTAACCTTGGAATGAGGTGATCGATTAGTGGGTGCCACTTTTGGAACTTGGAAATTGACAGTCGGAAATTTTGGGAAATGTTCCCGAGGTTGAAATTCTTCCCCTATCAATGGATGTGTGAGCGTATTTGTGGAACTTCAGTATTTTAGTTGCTAAGGAGTAGCGGAGGAGTTATGCCTAGTGGAGGCTTGGAGTTTTGGATTTGGAAACCATGTTTGTGGAAGCCATCTGCCGCAGGGATATATATATATAGATTTGAGTTTACGCGGGGAGTTTGGTCCGCGAGTGATTACCTGGCTGGAAGATGTATATTTGATCCTTGGCATGTCTTGGACTTCACTTCTTTGGAGTTGGATGAAGATTGAGTTATTAGGACCGACCGATGCAAATTCTTGCTTCTGAAGTAGAAGAATTGTGCAGTCGAGTTTTACCTTTGGTGAAGGTTCAGTGGAGCCATCATGATGAGTGAGGACGATCACCTGAGAGCCTGAGGTTGAGTTGAGGATCTCCTATCCCCATCTGTTTGAGACACCCTCCTGAGTTATGGATTTATTTTGGTTTCGAGGACGAAACCCTTTTTAAAGAGGGGAGAGTGTAGAGTACCGGGACTTTGTAGAGCGCACCGACCTCGCAGGATGGCGTGGTGCGGAGTTATCGCCTTGGGCGTGTTCCTTAGGTGTTTACAGATGATTTTGGGTTGATTCGGATCGATGCGGAAGCCCCAGCTTGAACCAGAATTTTCTGGGCATTGTGCGCCGTTAGAGGACTGGTTTGTTAGAGCCTCGACTCCACTGTTGTATGCAGAAAAATTGGAAAAGGTTTGGAACATGTGTATTTCCAGATTACAGCGGAGTTTGGGAGGTTCCGGACTGATGCGGAGGCCCCGAGGGCGAAAAGTGAGTTGGAGTGGCTTAAAATGGATTAATTAATTAATTAAATTAATTTGGTTAATTTGTCTGAGAGAAGGAAATTAGAAAAAAAAAAGAGAAAGATGAGAGAGGGTGTTGGATTGTAGATGTTGGTGTTGGTGTTGGAGATTGGTTTAGGTTTCTTTTTCACCTTGCACCATGCACCATGCACCAAGCACCTCAAATTAACACTTAATTAGCACCATGCCATGTCATCACCTTCTCCAAAATCAAAACAGAGGAAAAAATAAGAAACAGAGGAATGGAAAATTGAGGAAGAAGGAGAAGGAGAAGAGGATTTGAGGGGAATTAAAAGATGGAATTGAGTGAGGTGATGGTGTACTAGTAGTGTGGACCAACCGTCGGAAGCCGAGCGGAGCAAGCGCGCGTCGAGCCTCACGAAGGTGCATTGTTGTTTTTTTAGAGAGAGAGAGAGAGAGAGAGCTTGGTTGATGGATTTGAGTGGGTTTTGGAGTGGATGTTGGTTGTGTGGGCTTGGTTTTGGTGTCCATGAGTGGAGGAGAGGATAGCCGAGGCGCCGCGCGCGGTTTGAACAAGTCACTGCGCGGGCGCGCATGGGCGCCGCGTGTAGCAGCTGGCGGGCGCGCAGCAGGGGCGCCGCGCGTGCATAGCTTGAGCGGGCGTGTGGATTTTTTGGCTTGCTGTTCCGGAACCAATTAAGGGGTTCCGGAACAGGGGCTTGGGTACCGGTACTACATATAGAGTACCGGTACCCCAACATGCTAAATATAGATTTTTGGAGGCTTAAGCGAGGGCAATTTGGTCTTTTCTTCTCGAACCTTCCTTAGACCCCTGTGGACCCTCTCTTCTCTATTTATATGGACCCCTCCCCCTCTCATCTCAGCATGATTCAGAGAAAGGAAAGAGAGAAATGAGATGAAGAAATTAAGGGAGAAAGCAAGGAAAAAGAAAGAGAAGAAAAGGGAAAGAGAGCAACTTGGGTACTGCTTGTGTGATCTTGTTGCTTGGAGCTGGACGGAGCCGCGCGCGCGTCGGCTGTGCATGAGGTACGTTGTTGGATTTGTTTCAAGCATGGGTTTTTGGATTTATTGATGGATTTTCAATAAGTTTTGAGCTGAATGGATTTTATTTCCTTCCATCTCGTTCCATGCTTGCACCTTGGGAGCCACTTGGGTGCTGTTGGCTTAGGCTTGGGTTTTACTGCGCGGAGCCGAGGTTGCTTGCGTGCGTGCAGTGAGCTGACAACGAGGGAGCGAAAGCGCGCAGATTGTATTAGAAGACACTCGAGGGACTTGTTCGAGCTTCCGGGGAATTTTCCGGGTTTCACGACAGTGTTCGCGTGCACGCGGCGCGGTTTTCTTTTTTTCCGGCAGATTCGAGGCAGCGGGCGGTTCGCCGGTTCACCGACTTCAGCGATTGCCTACGGAATGCTTTTGAGGTGGGTTGAAATTTCTTCCAAAATATACGGAATGCCCTTTAATTCTTCTGAATGCAATTTTAGCATGTCTAGTGTAATATTTTCACTGTTGGTAAATCTGATAGCTGCCTAGAAAATTATAGAAAATTCTTTAGAACCCCAGATTATTTTTAGCATACTCCTGATACTATTTGACACTAGACTGCATGATTAGTTGGCATTAGATTAGCATCTGAACCGTTTTACAAATCGTCGGACGTGTTTTAATTAAAACTGGGCTTTAAAAATGGTTTTTAAATAGTGAGATCACCCAGAGGGGTTGAGTTGGTTCAGGATGCACGTATACTTATGCCGGAGGGTCGAGTGGATTTTTAGAGCATTGTGTGTCGAGCTTCTAGTGTCATGAGAGTTATACTTCCTTGTTGGGATTGATGGGATTATTCTAGATCATGGGTCGTGTTTTCTGATTTAGTGGTGGAGGTGGTTCTCCGACTTAACTTTGAAAGTTTTGGGGTTCTGGCAGATCGAGTCGTGGAGGTTTCCTGACTTGGCCATGGGTTGTGCATTATCAGACTGAGTCGTGGAGGGTTCTTCGACATAGCTGTGAGTGTTTGGGCTTTTTTCTGATTGAGTCGTGGAGTCTTTTTCCGACTGAGTTGTGCTTTTTGAGCATCGAGTTGCCGATCTGTTTGATCGTGGATTATAGCCTGCATGTGGCGCTTATGAGACAGATGAGATACTTGAGTTCGGTGGGGTCGCTCCCCTCGAGCTACGCCCCGGGTGCGTGTTGTTGGTGCGACTAGTTGATACACTAGAGTTCGCTTGAGACTGAGATAGTCCGTGTGGGACGCCCTACATAAGTCCCGTCCCAGTGGGGATGAGGTGGCAGTAGGTTTGGCGCAGGCTTGACTTGACC
Organism: Tillandsia leiboldiana; assembly: GCA_029204045.2. Classification (NCBI taxonomy): domain Eukaryota; kingdom Viridiplantae; phylum Streptophyta; class Magnoliopsida; order Poales; family Bromeliaceae; genus Tillandsia; species Tillandsia leiboldiana. The sequence goes on along the minus strand of CM055063.1, from coordinate 37,485,591 downwards.
CTATGTGGCAGTCATTGAGATTGGGTGATATGAGAGAGGGATTGCATAGCATGTTTTTAGATGAGTTTTCCTTTGAGCATGATACTTGAGGCATATTAGCAGTAGCGAGTGTATGCATATTTATAGTAGAGTTTCCTTGAGCAGGATGATTGTGGCATGTTAGCGGTAGTTTTCATTCAGCTTACATATTATCTATCTATCTGCATACCTATCTGTTTGCCTCCAGTAGACTTAGTGGGCATACCGTGGATATTGGTGACGGTACCCACTGGGATCTACCTTCTGCAGTAGATCTCACACCTGCTGCGGTGACAGGTTACTGAGGTTGCTGTTCCGGCTTAGCACGCACGGAGACAGCTGATCCAGGTGATGACGTGGCCGAGTAGTTCCTTACTAGCATTGAGAGTCAGAGGTAGATGTACCCGGTATTTTGTTTTATGATTCCACTTTTGTACTGGACATTCTAAGAGATCTGTGAGGTTGTTTTATTTTACATAGGGTGTGAGACTATGTATTGAGGATTTTTATTTATTTCAGATGTTCAGTTTGATTTCTGCAGCTTTTAGTTCTTTGTCAGCTCTGATACATGTTTAGATATAGATCTTTTGCAGGGTAGACGCTTCGTCTGTGCGGCAGTTTCCGTACAGACGGCGGATCTGTTGGTGAGCCCGGGTCGCAGTTCGACCCCGGGGCGTGACACTTGGAGTCTTAAAGTGATGTAAATCCTGCAAAATAAAACTCTAAACAAAATCAAAAGTCAGTCGTTAGAAATTAAATGTAAATCCTACATTTGATTCGTCCTTTTGGTTCTTTTTGTTTTTCGGCTCATTTTTCTCATCTTTTCCTCATCTTTTCCTCATCTCCCCCTATCTTGATCATCTCATCTCCGTCATTTCTCTTCTCCCCATTTTTGTCACAAATTGTCAAACAGTGAACATACTAGACAAATGGAAATCACTAACAACATTAGTTCATAAAGAGAGATAAAAGTTCAGTTCCGGTATATAACAAAAACGCAGATTGCGTACCGGTACTCCAGAGCAAAATTCACAAAAATTCTTAAAACAAATCCAAATTTTAAAATATTTCAAATACCGATTTGCGTGCCATCAAGAAAACAATTTAAGTGCTTGAAAATTGTGAGATCACACAGATGTCATTCAATCTAATTAATTTTACAAAAATTAAAAAGATTTACTCCGAAATCATGAAAAACAAAGATAAACTATTATAAACTGTTTTTCATATTATATACGTCAAACACAAGTCATCAAAAATAATCTAGAGATCCAAACTCTATCGAGATGTAAAGGATTATCAAAAATGACTTACAGAGATTTCCAAATGACATCAATTTGATTACTACCCTTTCAAATTTGAGACAAGCATTCAAATACCTAAGGATGGCTCTTTGAGCATCTTTCAACTATCCCACCTTATACCAACCAGGAGATTGTTCAAAATATAAGAACTTTGAATATGAATCTCCAAATGCTTCATCTAAAGATTTTCCCAAAAAAATACTATCAAGCATTCATAACATGTGGTAGCTTCACACACTAACGGGACAACCGGGGTGGCAGCTCTTTCCAACATGTGGTGGTAGTTTTCACACTCCTTTCGGATGTAACTCTTTCCACATCTTTTTCATTCGTTTATTTACCCTTGTAAGAATGCAATCTCTTACGTGAAAGAATTAAATCCCAAATTTTAGTCTATTGGTTGTCTCATGTTTATCACAATGAATTCACACAACCGAGATAGGTTAAGCGCCTTAAGATCACACATGATTACTAAAATTTGATGAATATAAATATCAAAAACTCCTATAATGGAATATCTTCAAAGATTATGATTATGGAGTAAAGTTGATAATTAATATGAAATTAATTAGGTGTTAATGAAAGTAACCCCTTTTTGTATTCAATGCACTCGTTTGTTAAAACCCTTTTGTTTGAAAACAAAACATAAATAAAAACGAAAAGCATTGAAATCATGTAATGCAAAGATCAAGAAAAATATGAAGAGAAAACCAATCAAAGCATTACATACAGTCAAAAGCAATTTAGAACTTAAGACAAGGAAAGATATCACCTTTCCGAATCCAAAATCGTCGGATTTTGGGTTGTCTTGATTCATTGTGGCCGGGAGTTGATGCCTTTGACTGTTGGTCCACCTTAGGTCTTTGCGTTGCAATGATCCACTTGAATGATCGATGTTGTGGCTCGGACCTTTGGTGGATTGAGGGAACTCCATTGAATTGATGTGTCTTTTGAATTCATTGAGTTCGCTCCGTAGATAAAGTTGCCGAAGAATTCTTCTATCTCTTTTTCGGGCACGTTTTCATCAAGTGTCCTTCAAGTCCACATTGGTGACAAGTTCTTCCTTTCAATTTAGTTGTGGAACTTGAAGCCTTCACAGTTTGGTTCTTTTTGAATCCCAAACCAACTTTGCTTGTTTGACCTAATCCGGACATACCGTCAAGTTTCTTGAAACCGGTTGAAAGCTTTTGTATGTCGGATTTGAGTTGATGAACTTGTTTGGTCAAACCTTGGTTGGCTTCGTGAATTTCCTCAAACTGCTTTTCAAGAAAACCAATCTTGTCCATATGTGATTTAACGATTGCTTCCGATTGGTTTAGCTTTTCTTGGAGGATTTTATCATTATCCAATAAAAGTTCTCGTTCCTCCTCGAGATCATGAAGTTTGATCTTTAAAGCACGGTTCTCGTCCTGAACCTCAAGTCGTTACTTTCTCAACTTCTTAATATGCTTGGCCATCTTCTTTGATTCCGTAAGAAGTTGTTGATATGCCTCAACGAGTTCTTCTTCGTCCGACTCCCACTCAGTTGATGACTCTCCATCGGATGTTGATGTTTCATGCAAAATCAAAGAAGTAGAGTCAGTAATTAAAGATGATAAGCAAAAATTAGATAAGGGAATTTGAGAAGCATGAAAAGCAACAACTTTATCCTTTTCCTCTTTACTTGAGGCCGATTCATCGGAAGTAGAATCGTCCCAAGTTCTTGCTTGCAAAGCCTTCTTTTTATATGATTTCTTAGAAGGACAATCCGTTGAAATATGGTCGTAGCCTTTGCATCTATAGCATTGGATTTTCCCTTCGAATTCATCCTTTTCTTTTTCCTTAGAAGGTTTTGCAAAGCTTTTGAGTTTAGAGGATTTAGAACCCGATGATCCTTTAGATGGTTTCGAGGATGAAGATCTATCGGTTCGATTCTTCCAAAAATTTCAACGAAATTTCTTCATGATCCGCGCGAGTTGTTCTTCAAAATCGGCAAAAGAGATTTCATCGTCGGAACTTGTATTGCTTTCTTCTTCCTTCGTTGATTTGAATGCAATACCTGTAAGCTTAGAAGAAGACTTGGAAGAAACTTGATTAGTAGGAAAAGTCATTTCATATGTTTGTAAAGCACCTACTAATTCCTCTATTCTCATGTCATCCGGATGATTAACGGTTTCAATGGCGGCAAACTTTGCCCTAAACCGTTCCGAAAGAGTCCGAAGAATCTTTCTTACAACTTTTGACTCCGGGATCTTTTCTCCTAAATTAGCACATGTATTGATTATATCTTGAAGTCTAGTGTAATAATCAGTAAACAATTCATACTCATCCATATGAATAGAGTCAAATTGACTTGTAAGCATCTAGAGCTTTTGAATTTTTACTAGATTAGTACCCTCATGTGTAATTTTGAGAATATCCCAAATCTCCTTAGCAGTTTCACACGCGGAAATACGTGTAAACTCGGTCGAGGAAAGAGAATTAAATAACGCGTTCATACCTTTCCCGTTGTAAGAAGATTTTTCGATCTCCTCTCTGGATCATCTAGAGCGAGGTTTTGGGGTAGTAGAATTTCCTACTTCCTCAATTGGATGCACCCAACCGTATTCCACGGTTTGCCATACCCGCTCATCAATTGCTGTCACGCCCCGGGTGTAAACCAGAACCCGGGCTCGTTCACAGATCCGCCGTGCACACGGTATTTCCCGTGTACACGAAGCACTGGTAACCTGCTCAGATGTAACAGAAATAATACTGGAGCATAAAACAGAGCTAAACTGAAACTAGTACATCTCAGACAAATGCTGGAAATAAAAGTACAATAATCTCTCAAGAATATACATGTGTCTCTCCCAGCTCACGAAATAAATACAACCAGCTGGCCGCAGCCAGACCCAAAAATAAAAGAAAATACAACCGTCTGAGAGTACAGGGGATACAACAAAACTACTAAACTCGAGCTCGGGGTAGCGGCTATCTAGTCAGCGATCCTCTTACCTCGATCTTGGAAAGAGGGTCCCGCAACTCCAGCAGATGACTCTGCAAAACAAAGGGGACAAGAAAAGGGAAAAATAGTGGGGGTCAGAACTATTATAAAAACAATAGCCTCCCCTAGTGGGTAAACCTCTACCACAGACCTGCCCACTAGGACTACAAGAGGCGGAGAGATAAAACAAGGTGGTGAGCTATACGTATAATAACTGATAAAAGCTATCACGAAGATGCCTCTCAAGTAATAAGCTAAAGGAGTAGCTAAATGCATACGTCAGCGTATACATACGCCTGCCTGGGTAACCCAATCTAGACACCGGTGAACACCGGTACTGCCTACTATGCCCACTAACTCACATCTCCGCTGCGGGATGCAGACCGGTTCCTGACCGACACGGTCCCATCCCCGAGGCAACAGACCGGCTCCTGACCGGCACGGTCATAAGTACTGCAACAGACCGGCTCCTGACCGGCACGGTCTCAAGTACTGCAACAGACCGGCTCCTGACCGGCACGGTCACAAGTAACCCGATATAGTCGGACTGGACCAAGACTCTACTTAAGTGGGAACAACCCATCTACTAAAGAAGTCCCGGTCCCCTATCCCCAAATCTGATGCACTAATAACAGTCCGGTCAACCGCCCGAAATCCGCGGTTGCCGCGAGTACCCTATCCTCAACCTGCCTGTCCCCAAATCCCAAAGCTGACTACACTATCCCAGTCCCTGCTCTAATCAGAGCATACTATCCCCTATGTCTAAGTGACTGGAGAAAGAATGAAACATGGTTTCTCCTAAGTCAATTCCAGCATGATAGTGTAGCAGAAAAATGTGGCCTATCTAGGTGACCATTCAAGCATTCAAAAGTCCTTTCCTTGATGAAACCATTTTAAGTATTCTAACCGCATATCCCAACCTTTCATTAAACATTCAACATGTTATGGATTTAGCATGATTTCCAAGTAATTATATTAGATATCTAAAGCATGGAAACACAACCTACTAACTTGTAGTTTTCTGACAATGCAAGTATTAACAAAGAAACCATGATCTCATACAAGCATGCTAGGTCCATTTCACAGTTCTACTAACAACATGATCAAGATCATTCCAATAGGTCTAGTGACAGATCATAAGTAGGAGGTTCACAACATCACCCACCTCGAGCGCTAATCCAAGTTCCCAAAAGCGAAACCCAAGCTCAGTCCAAATACTCACCACCAATCTGTACAAAATACCCCAAAGGAAAGTACATAAGCTATTCATTCACAATTTCCCAAAATCTGTCCCTTAATACCACAGTCCAGAATTCACCAATTTTTACCTGCGAAAAATGCCCAAAAAAATCCAAGAAAAATACTATCGCGATCCTCGCGACGAACCCGTCGAAACGAGTACCTGCACGCCCAAATCGGAGTTTCCTATGTTGAGATAAAAAATCCGGCAAGGGAAACACCCCAATCCAAACTGTACCAAATTTCTGTAACAAAGAACCACAGAAAAAGGAGATTCTCACCCTCGTGCAAAAACCAGAAAAATCTGAGAAAAATCCAGGAGACTCCTTGCGAAGCGTAGATGAAAAATGCCTTTTGAATCGCCTCGATCCGACGTCTGAGCGAAAAGATACGGCAAGAACACCGCGGTGCTGTCCAAAAGTCCGCGAAGAAAAATGGGTCAAATGGGTGCTCCAAAAACTCCAAGATAAGCACGGAAAACGAGGAACCTCAAAACACAGGAGTTGAAGTCCTACCTGTCATGAGTCCAACGGCGCGAAAATCGGCGGAATCGGATGTCGGGGTGAGTCGGGGCAGCCCAAACACTGAGAAGGGGCGAAGCGGGTCGCCGGAGAACAAGCGTCGCGCCGCGCCGAAAAATCGCTAACCTCGGGATGCGTGCCCCTAAAAATCCCAGGGATGTTCAGTGGAATGAGGAACAAGTAGAGGAAAAATCGCCCAAGAGAAATCCCTGTGAAAAATCGCTCAGAAAAAGAGCTAAGTGACCCAAAGTCCCCTATTTATAGTCCCAGCCCACAACACTAACGGGCCGGGTTTTCGGGCGCAAGATTCGGGCGCACTGCGCCCGAAAACCCGGTCGCACACTCCCTGTCCGACGCGGCCGAAATCTTCTGGTGATGCCACGTCGCCCCATAACAGGGGACAGCGGTGCAAGGTGGCCCGCTGCGCGCCGCGTGTCCCCCTGCGGTCAACGGGGGTAGGTACGGCCGCCCACACACGAGGCGACACGTGGCGCACTCGAGTGCGGCCGACCGCCCGCCTGGCGCTCCTGTGCGCGCGCTGTCCCGAGGCGCCCCTCTGCGCACACCGTGGACCGCGCCCTCGTGAGCCAGCAAATCCCAAGCCGCCACGTGTCATGCGCCCGGTCCACCGCAACCCCGCAAAATCGCTGAGCCGTGCCGCGTGCGCCGGCCATTCCGGGCACGCCACGCGTCCCCCGCCCGCGATCCATGCACCGCCGCGCCTCCCCGTGGACCGAGCTGCGTGAGCCGGCCAATAATAGGCCGCCACGTGGCTCAGGCCGGTCCACGAGCCTCCCCCATGCACCGAAAATCCCCGAAAACTTTCGGAAGCCCGTTTTTGGTCATCCGGACTCCAAATTTAACAAGCAAATAGCCGTTTTCAAGCGTTTTTCCGCGCTGAATCCAAATCCAACCTCAGATTGGCCCAAAACCTTTTCTAAAATTCGGCAAATGCACCCAAAGGCCAAATCAGCTATCAAAGTCTCACAAGGTCCATCTGTGGCACCCCTTTGATGCACCATGGGCCAGACACACCAACACTAGGTGTTCTACACAGTGGATTCATCGGAAAGTTGCATGGGAAAAAACCAGAACACTACATCCTTCCCCACAAGAAAAAGTTTCGTCCTCGAAACAAAAGTCATACCTCAAGCAGGGGCCTCAAACAAGTGGGGGTAAGCATCCAACATTGCTGACTCCAGCTCCCAGGTAGCCTCGCGCTCATCATGACTGCTCCAGAGGATCTTCACATAAGGGATGGCCCGACTGCGCAACTCCCTAACCTCACGGTCCAAGATTCTCAACGGCCGCTCAACATAGCTCAGGTTCTCAGCAACCTCCAAAGGGGTGAAATCAATGATGTGGGACGGGTCATGAACATACCTCCTCAGAGTCGATACATGAAAAACATTGTGAACACCTGAAAGCCTGGGAGGAAGCGCAAGCCTGTAGGCAACTGGCCCTAAGCGCTCCAACACCTCAAAAGGTCCAATATAACGAGGGCTCAGTTTCCCACGAATGCCAAATCTCCGAATCCCCTTCGAAGGCGAGACTTTCAAAAAGACATGATCGCCCACCTGAAACTCTAAGTCTCGCCGTCGTGTATCAGCATAACTCCTGTGTCGACTCTGGGCGGTCTCGAGATGTCGTCGTACCAATCTGACCTTTTCCTCTGCCTCTAATAGTAGATCAGGACCCAAAGTCTTCTTCTCACCCACGTCACTCCAATAAAGGGGTGACCGACACTTGCGTCCATACAACGCTTCAAACGGAGCCATCTGAATGCTCGCCTGATAGCTGTTGTTGTACGCAAACTCAACTAATCCCAAGTGTCGGTACCATCCTCCTCCAAAGTCCAGAACGCATGCTCTCAACATATCCTCGAGGGTCTGAATAGTGCGCTCTGACTGCCTATCGGTCTGTGGGTGGAATGCCGTACTAAATCGGAGCTGCGTCCCCAAGGCTGTCTGTAAACTCCTCCAGAAATGCGAGACAAACCTCGGGTCTCTATCTGATACGATGGAAACGGGTACCCCGTGCAATCTAACCACCTCAGCCAAGTACACCTGTGCCAGTCGCTCCATCGGCCAAGTCATCTGAACCGGTAAAAAGTGAGCGGACTTGGTAAGCCTGTCCACGACTACCCAAATAGCATCCGCTCCCGTCTGTGCTCTCGGCAAACTAGTGACAAAATCCATCGTAACATGTTCCCATTTCCATTCAGGGATTGGGAGACTCTGCAACTTGCCAGCAGGTACACGATGCTTAGCCTTTACTTGCTGACAAGTTAGACTGTGTGCTACAAATCTCCCAATGTCTCTTTTCATCCCATTCCACCAAAACTGTGCCTTAAGGTCCCTATACATCTTAGTCCCACCAGGATGGATGGTATAAGGTGTATAGTGGGCCTCCCTCAAGATCTGCTCTCGGATCTCTGCATCCATAGGCACACAAGCTCGGTCCCTGTACCGCAGTACTCCCGCAGCATCAACTGAAAAGTCCCCTATCAAACCAGTCTGCATCTGCTCTCGAATCCTCATCAAGTGGGGGTCCTCACTCTGTCTCTCCCGAATCCTGTCCAACAGAGTGGGCTGCACGACTAAAGACATAAGTCTAGCAGAGACCCCAGGGGACACAACCTTGAGCTCTAACCGCCTCATCTGCTCAAGTAATGGCGCCTGATCGGTGATCATCAAAGATAGACTCCGTACTGCTCTCCTGCTCAGGGCATCAGCAACCACGTTGGCCTTGCCAGGATGGTATAATATGTCTACATCATAGTCTTTCAACAATTCCAACAATCTGCGCTGCCTCAAGTTGAGCTCCTTCTGTGTGAACAGGTATTTCAAGCTCTTGTGGTCGGTGTAAATCTCACAGTGCTCCCCATACAGGTAGTGGCGCCACAACTTTAGTGCAAAAATCACCGCAGCTAGCTCCAAATCATGGGTAGGGTAATTCTTTTCATAATCCTTCAGTTGCCGAGGGGCATAAGCGATTACCCTTCCCTCCTCCATCAGCACGCAACCAAGTCCACTGTGCGATGCATCACTGTATATCACGTATCCTTTCCCCATAACGGGGAGGGAAAGGATAGGAGCCGACATCAATCTGTTCTTTAATTCCTCAAAGCTCCTCTGGCAATCCTCACTCCAAGTAAACTTAATCCCTTTCCGCGTCAAACGAGTGAGGGGTGTGGAAAGTTTCGCAAAACCTTCCACAAACCGACGGTAATATCCCGCTAAGCCCATGAAACTGCGGACCTCTGATACCGTCGTCGGTCGGGGCCAATCCCGGACTGCCTCGATCTTCGCCGGGTCTACTACCACTCCAGCGGCTGAAATCACGTGGCCCAAAAAGACAACCTCCCGAAGCCAAAAATCACGCTTAGATAACTTGGCATACAACTTCCTCTCTCTCAGAAGTTGTAGCACAATCCTCAAGTGCTCCTCGTGCTCCACATCGCTTCGGGAATAAACTAGGATGCCATTGATAAAAACAACGACGAACCGATCCAGGTATGGTCGAAAAATCCTGTTCATTAAATCCATAAAAGCAGCAGGGGCATTTGTCAATCCAAAAGGCATGACGGTGAACTCATAATGCCCGTACCGCGTCCTGAATGCCGTCTTTGGGATGTCCTCGGCCTTCACCTTCAATTGGTGGTAACCAGACTGTAAATCGATCTTGGAGAAGACACAAGACCCTTGCAGCTGATCAAATAAGTCATCAATGCACGGCAAAGGGTACTTGTTCTTGATGGTCACTTTATTCAACTCCCGATAATCAACACATAGTCGAAGTGATCCATCCTTCTTCTTCACAAATAGCACCGGCGCTCCCCACGGCGATACGCTTGGTCTGACAAAATCTTTGTCCATTAAATCCTAGAGTTGCACCTTTAACTCTCGCAGCTCAGCCGGTGCCATTCGGTAAGGAGCCTTAGAGATTGGCGCAGTTCCTGGAACTACGTCAATCAAAAACTCAACCTCCCTATCCGGCGGCATAAGAATCAGATCTGGAGGAAACACATCCGGGAACTCGTGGACAATAGGGATATCCGGGAGTCCCGGTGCCGCCACGGGCTCCTTAACCACAGACGCTAAAAAGGCCACGCATCCACTGCGCATCATCTGCCTCGCTCGAGAAGTCGAAACCACAGAGGCAAAGAAAGCACTCTGGCACCCCCTGTAAACGAACACCTCCTGGCCTGGCTCGTTAAAAGTAACAGTCCTCGCGGCGCAATCAATCGTCGCGAAATAGTGAGCCAGCCAATCCATCCCCAGCACAACGTTAAAATCTCGCAGCTGACTAAGGACCATCAGGTCCGCTGGCAAAATCCAAGACTCAAGCTGTACAGGGCAAGACCAACAACACTCCTCTACATGCAAAATATGATCGGGAATCCGTACCTCTAATGCATGCGGCAACCGACCTAACTCTAGTCCATGCGATGATGCAAATGCTCTACTGATAAAAGAATGTGATGCACCGGTATCAAATAAAGTGCGAGCTCTAATGCCGAGAAGTAAAATAATACCTGCCACCACGTGGTCGGCTGCCGAGGAGTCCTCCACCTGGGCGGCATAAACCCGTCCGCTCTGAGCTGGTGGTCGGTAATCTGCAGGGTGGGAAGAAGGAGCCCTGCTCGCTGGAGCATAAGGCCGCTGCTGGGGCACCGAAGGGACTGATGCTGAGGAAGGAGTCGGCGATGTCGAAAAAGGGCAAGTAGCTCGCCGATGACCTGACTGCCCACATCTGAAACAGCGACCGTGCCTCATCTCACAAGTATCGGAGGGGTGCTGACCCCTGCAGAAAACACACCCAACTGTAGACCGGGGCTGCGTCGACTGCTGCTGCTGCTGCCTCGGCCGCTGTGACCCCTGCTGTCGCGACTGCGACCTCTGCTGCTGCGAGTGCTGCTGCTGTCGCTGGGGCTGCTGATGCTGCGGGGGTCTCTGGGATCCCCCAGGCCCTCGCCGCTCCGAACGCCCACGGCCCGTAAACTGAGGCGGTGGCGGTCGGGGCGGCCTCCAGGAACTGGCCTGTCCCCCATCGTCCGATGCTGGTCGCTTCCTCTCAGAACTCTGAGCGACCAGACCTCCGCGTCTAGAAACAACATGATCTCCCCTCTCGACCCACTGTGCATGATCCACTGCCTCTGATAAAGTCTGAAGCCTCTGGGCGTGCACCAAGGTATAGATCTCAGGGCGCAGACCTGTCTCAAACAGCTCCACCTGGTGCAGCCCATCCCTGGCAACATAGGGTACGCAGTTGAGCAACTGCGTAAACTCCTGGAAATAGTCCCACACTGGGCGATCACCCTGCTGAAGGTTCTTCAAGTCATCTTCTATCTTCTTCTTCATGCTCGTGGAGAAGTAAGTGTCAAGGATCATCCTCCTGAACTCCAACCAGGGTAGCTGTCGGGTGATCTGAAACTCTAAGGGCTCGACCCGACGCCACCAAGCATCTGCATCCCCCTCTAGACAATGTACGGCCATGTGTACTCTGAATCTCGGATCAATGAAGAAATCTCTGAACAACTTCTCCATTGATGCTAACCACGATCCTATCTCTGCTGGGTGACTGCTCCGCCCCGAGAACCTAGGTGGTCCTCGCTTACAGAACTGTGTGAGTTTGTCAGCAAACTCCTGCTCCTCCGCTGGGGTCAATGGCCTGATCACCCCCTGAGCCCCACTGCTAGACGACGGTGCCGTAGGGACAAGTGGAATAGCCGGCGGTACAACCGGTGGTACAGGGGCCTCTACAGTAGTAGGGGGAGGTGCCGCAACCTGAGCCAGCAACTGCTCAAACCTCTGCTCCTGTCGGCGGTGACTCTCCGCCAACTGGGCCACCATGGCCCTCAGCTCACTGATCTCAGAAGGCCCGGGCTGCTCCGGCTCCTCCGGGGGTGTAGGAGTACCCCAAGTAGGGATCTGCCGCCTAGGAGGCATCCTGCCACACAAGAAACCACGGGTCAGTAAACAAAACCACACTCGACCCAATCCAGCGAAAGTCATGGACATTCCCCTATTTCTGTAACCTTATGTTGTCTGCAGCCAACATAACAGTCCACCAGAAATAGGCTATGCCAATCCCTCTCCACTCACAGGAAGAGTTTAATAACAAATTGCCGACTTTCGCAAAATATCGCGTCACTCACGCCCTGCCTTCCTAGGGTCTGCCAAAAAGCCTAGGGTTTCCTAAGTCCCGACTGACCTATCCCTAAGCTCTGATACCAAACTAATCTGTCACGCCCCGGGTGTAAACCAGAACCCGGGCTCGTTCACAGATCCGCCGTGCACACGGTATTTCCCGTGTACACGAAGCGCTGGTAACCTGCTCAGATGTAACAGAAATAATACTGGAGCATAAAACAGAGCTAAACTGAAACTAGTACATCTCAGACAAATGCTAGAAATAAAAGTACAATAATCTCTCAAGAATATACATGTGTCTCTCCCAGCTCACGAAATAAATACAACCAGCTGGCCGCAGCCAGACCCAAAAATAAAAGAAAATACAACCGTCTGAGAGTACAGGGGATACAACAAAACTACTAAACTCGAGCTCGGGGTAGCGGCTATCTAGTCAGCGATCCTCTTACCTCGATCCTGGGAAGAGGGTCCCGCAACTCCAGCAGATGACTCTGCAAAACAAAGGGGACAAGAAAAGGGAAAAACAGTGGGGGTCAGAACTATTATAAAAACAATAGCCTCCCCTAGTGGGTAAACCTCTACCACAGACCTGCCCACTAGGACTACAAGAGGCGGAGAGATAAAACAAGGTGGTGAGCTATACGTATAATAACTGATAAAAGCTATCACGAAGATGCCTCTCAAGTAATAAGCTAAAGGAGTAGCTAAATGCATACGTCAGCGTATACATACGCCTGCCTGGGTAACCCAATCTAGACACCGGTGAGCACCGGTACTGCCTACTATGCCCACTAACTCACATCTCCGCTGCGGGATGCAGACCGGTTCCTGACCGACACGGTCCCATCCCCGAGGCAACAGACCGGCTCCTGACCGGCACGGTCATAAGTACTGCAACAGACCGGCACGGTCTCAAGTACTGCAACAGACCGGCTCCTGACCGGCACGGTCACAAGTAACCCGATATAGTCGGACTGGACCAAGACTCTACTTAAGTGGGAACAACCCATCTACTAAAGAAGTCCCGGTCCCCTATCCCCAAATCTGATGCACTAATAACAGTCCGGTCAACCGCCCGAAATCCGCGGTTGCCGCGAGTACCCTATCCTCAACCTGCCTGTCCCCAAATCCCAAAGCTGACTACACTATCCCAGTCCCTGCTCTAATCAGAGCATACTATCCCCTATGTCTAAGTGACTGGAGAAAGAATGAAACATGGTTTCTCCTAAGTCAATTCCAGCATGATAGTGTAGCAGAAAAATGTGGCCTATCTAGGTGACCATTCAAGCATTCAAAAGTCCTTTCCTTGATGAAACCATTTTAAGTATTCTAACCGCATATCCCAACCTTTCATTAAACATTCAACATGTTATGGATTTAGCATGATTTCCAAGTAATTATATTAGATATCTAAAGCATGGAAACACAACCTACTAACTTGTAGTTTTCTGACAATGCAAGTATTAACAAAGAAACCATGATCTCATACAAGCATGCTAGGTCCATTTCACAGTTCTACTAACAACATGATCAAGATCATTCCAATAGGTCTAGTGACAGATCATAAGTAGGAGGTTCACAACATCACCCACCTCGAGCGCTAATCCAAGTTCCCAAAAGCGAAACCCAAGCTCAGTCCAAATACTCACCACCAATCTGTACAAAATACCCCAAAGGAAAGTACATAAGCTATTCATTCACAATTTCCCAAAATCTGTCCCTTAATACCACAGTCCAGAATTCTCCAATTTTTACCTGCGAAAAATGCCCAGAAAAAACAAAGAAAAATACTATCGCGATCCTCGCGACGAACCCGTCGAAACGAGTACCTGCACGCCCAAATCGGAGTTTCCTATGTTGAGATAAAAATCCGGCAAGGGAAACACCCCAATCCAAACTGTACCAAATTTCTGTAACAAAGAACCACAGAAAAAGGAGATTCTCACCCTCTTGCAAAAACCAAAAAAATCTGAGAAAAATCCAGGAGACTCCTTGCGAAGCGTAGATGAAATTTATCTTTTGAATCGCCTCGATCCGACGTATGAGCAAAAAGATACGGCAAGAACACCGCGGTGCTGTCCAAAAGTCCGCGAAGAAAAATGGGTCAAATGGGTGCTCCGAAATCTCCAAGATAAGCACGGAAAACGAGGAACCTCAAAACACAGGAGTTGAAGTCCTACCTGTCGTGAGTCCAACGGCGTGAAAATCGGCGGAATCGGATGTCGGGGTGAGTCAGGGCAGCCCAAACACTGAGAAGGGGCGAAGCGGGTCGCCGGAGAACAAGCGTCGCGCCGCGCTGAAAAATCGCTAACCTCGGGATGCGTGCCCCTAAAAATCCCAGGGATGTTCAGTGGAATGAGGAACAAGTAGAGGAAAAATCGCCCAAGAGAAATCCCTGTGAAAAACCGCTCAGAAAAAGAGCTAAGTGACCCAAAGTCCCCTATTTATAGTCCCAGCCCACAACACTAACGGGCCGGGTTTTCGGGCGCAAGATTCGGGCGCACTGCGCCCGAAAACCCGGTCGCACACTCCCTGTCCGACGCGGCCGAAATCTCCTGGTGATGCCACGTCGCCCCATAACAGGGGACAGCGGTGCAAGGTGGCCCGCTGCGCGCCGCGTGTCCCCCTGCGGTCAACGGGGGTAGGTACGGCCGCCCACACACGAGGCGACACGTGGCGCACTCGAGTGCGGCCGACCGCCCGCCTGGCGCTCCTGTGCGCGCGCTGTCCCGAGGCGCCCCTCTGCGCACACCGTGGACCGCGCCCTCGTGAGCCAGCAAATCCCAAGCCGCCACGTGTCATGCGCCCGGTCCACCGCAACCCCGCAAAATCGCTGAGCCGTGCCGCGTGCGCCGGCCATTCCGGGCACGCCACGCGTCCCCCGCCCGCGGTCCATGCACCGCCGCGCCTCCCCGTGGACCGAGCTGCGTGAGCCGGCCAATAATAGGTTGCCACGTGGCTCAGGCCGGTCCATGAGCCTCCCCCATGCACCGAAAATCCCCGAAAACTTCCGGAAGCCCGTTTTTGGTCATCCGGACTCCAAATTTAACAAGCAAATAGCCGTTTTCAAGTGTTTTTCCGCGCTGAATCCAAATCCAACCTCAGATTGGCCCAAAACCTTTTCTAAAATTCGGCAAATGCACCCGAAGGCCAAATCAGCTATCAAAGTCTCACAAGGTCCATCTGTGGCACCCCTTTGATGCACCATGGGCCAGACACACCAACACTAGGTGTTCTACACAGTGGATTCATCAGAAAGTTGCATGGGAAAAAACCAGAACACTACAATTGCGATGAGAAAAGCTTTCATCCGCACTTTCCAATAGGCATAATTGGTCCCATCAAAAAGAGGAGGTCTACTAATATTACCACCTTCACCCGACATGATAGAAAAACCTAAAACCCTCTCTGATACTAATTGTTGGTTTTTAAAGGATCCACAAGGATCTAAATAGGTTCTATCAAACAACTAGAGGGGGGGTGAATAGGTGTAATAATCAAAAAACCAATCTCAGTGCAAAATAAAAACCAATGCGGAAAATAAAAACAGCACACCGAGATATACGTGGAAACTCCAATCCAGGAGAAAAACCACGGGACCAACACGCAATAACAATCCACTAAGAATAGAAGAATAACAAGGTGATTACCGACTCCACGGACTCCAACCCCTCCTTCAACTTCTTCGGATCTTGCGTTCACCGACTGCACGTCCACTGCACACGTTCGAATCCACGAACGCCACTCGAATCCACGAGCACACGTTTCGAATCCACGAAACGCCTTCAACACATCGAATCCACGATGCTACGTCGAATCCACGACGCAACTGTAAAATCTTGCACAGATAAAAGGGAAAAGTATACCTGCGGGAAGGTCTCAGAAAAATCCAAGAAAAATATGGTGATGATCCTCGCGACGCGTAGATGCAAAAGGTATGTAGGCACATCTCCATCCGATGCCCGGTTGCGAAGATAAAAATCCGGCAAGGTGTCGCTGTCCAGAAATTCCATCAGCGGCAAAGGGGTTTAAAAACGTACCCAGAACCCCAAACAAAGCTCAAATCTGAGAAAAGTGGACAATACAAGAATCGTAGATATACCTCTCATGAATCCAACGCCGTAAAAATCGTCTGAAAATACTGTCGGGGTAGCTCTGTGAATCTCTCAGACCGAAATACGACGATAACGGGCCTGCGATGAAAGTATGTCGCTCTGTGCTACGATGCCGAAGTCGTCGACGCCGCGCCTTCCAAAAATTCCGAGCCTTCTCCACGAGATGCACAGCGAGGAGATCAACAACTTTGGTGAAGGGTGCACTGGCCAAAGAGCTCGGGAAAAAGCTCTACTCGGTGAGCAAAAGGGCCTATTTATAGGCTCAACCCGAAAATCCGGATATTGGGCTTTTGGGCCGATTTTCCGGCGCCCGCACGAACCGGGCTGCTACAGTATTGGGCCCGGCCCAACAGTGTTCACGCCCGGAAAGCCCAGGGCCCGCCACGTCTCACCCGAACAGTGAACAGCCACATCGGCCATCCGCTGCTCGACACGTGGCGCACTGAGGTGGCGACACGTGGACCGCACTCGGTCAAACAGTCGCCCACGTGCGCGCCTGCACCGCCGCCCGACACCCCTGCACGCACGCGCCCCGAGGCGGCCTGCACCCGCTCCGTGGACTGCGCGCATGTGGACCAGCCAACCATAGATCGCCACGTGTCCTCCCTCGGTCCACCGTACACCCGCTCAAATTTCCCGTGGACCACACCCACAACACCAACAAGTCACAAGCTGCCACGTGTCCTGCCTTCCGGTGCACGCCCGCCCGTGGACCGCGCACCTGCCCGCGCGCCTGCCCACGCACTGCGCGCTGCCCGCGCCTGCCCGCCGCCGCTCCTGTGCCTGCCCGAGCCCGCGCCACCGTCCGCCGCCGTCGCCGGTGCTGCCCCAGCCGCCGGAACAGTGATCCCTTGCCTCGAAAATCGTGCGCGTCATCCGGGCTCCGAAAAATGCAAGTGAATAGTCCATTTTCATCGTTTTCGTGCGTTGAATCCAAATCTGAAGTCCGATTGGCCAAATTCCAACTCTAAAATTTGCCGAAGGCATCCGGAAAGATGTTCTTTTGTCCAAACTTCGCGCTGAGCCCAATTTTAATATCCATTGCGCGCAAAACCAATTCTAAACATTCGACGGAGTCATCTGACTACTCTCGTGATCCATTAACCACTCCGAGTCCATCACTAGTGTCCAATTGGTGTACAAACGCCACCGACACGCCACATAGGCCTCCAGGAGCTGCTGATCAACCAGTAATCTCGTCGTGGGGATCCAGGTCCTCACATCCTCCCCCACTAAAGAAAGTTTCGTCCTCGAAACTAGCTCAATTCCATCAGGAGTCACAAACACTAAGGGTAAGTACTCATCATCATCATCATCATCTCCAGCTCCAAGTTGCTACTCACTCCCCGTGATCACTCCTCAACAACAACAACAGCGACAACCAGTACGGCATAGCCCGATTGCGCAACCTCTAATCTCACGAGCCAGAATTCGCAACGGGCGTCCCTCGTACTCTAAACATTCCTAGATCTCAAATGGGGCGAGTCAATCACGGTCGAGGAATCCAAAAACATAACCTTCCTGAGCTGAGACATGAAAAACAACAGGGGTTCCATCAAAAGTTGGGGGAAACAAGATAACCGCCAGTGCAACACGCACCAAACCACAACCTGTGTCAACTTAACCAAGGCAATCCGAAACACACCCACATGATTATCCAATAAGGAAAATAGCCCTAACAAGGAGGGGTCCTCACTCGGTCACTCCCGAATCTTGACCATCCGAGTGAACTACTCAGTCGCGATCTATCATCCAAAGGAACCCTCAGGGACACAACCACAAGCCATGTTTGCCTCAACAGTCCACACAGCGCCAGCTGTGGAATCATCCAACTCAACCCCAGACAGCTTTCCTGCTCCAGGTATCCGCCAACGCCGTGGCCCTGTCTGGGTGATCCAGAATGCTCAACAATGACCCAATGATAACTCCACGGTCACGATAGAAGGCATCACTAAAACTCGCAGATCTCTCTCCCAACACTGGAAATGCTAGCATTGGCGCTGGTATCAGTCTCATCATCCGATTGCCAAGCTCTCCTGGCACTGCCCAGTCCAAGAAGCCCCTTACCTTGACCATAATTGTCGACCTCGGCCAATTCCCAAATGGTATCCATATTGGCCGAATTTCCACCGCCGCCCCTACGGCTAACACAATGCGACCCAAGAAGGTATGCTTCAGAAGCTAAAACTTGTACCTCAATAACTTGGCATACCACTTCATCCACACGGGCATGGTAGCACATCCACAAGTGCTCCTCGTGCTCCACATCGCTCTGGGAGTAAATCAAAATATCCCTGGAGGATCTTGTTACCAAACCAATCAAGCATAGCTGGAGCACAATTCCTCAAATCATAAAAGTGGCAGGGCATTAATCAATCCACTTGGCCTCACTGTGAGCTCGAGATGCCCTACCGTGTCCTGAACGCCATCTAGACAAGATCCTCGGCTGTCTGATTTTGAGTAGGTACTCGCATCATACAATAACTGCCTGCATATAGCCCCATCAAAAGGTCCTAGATACCACTCGGACCTGTCTACACTCGAACCATAAAAGGACCCTCACAGTCGTGTATCAACGACGTGGCATCACCACCGTATATCAACGGCGTGGCACTAGGTCAAACAGACCCCTCGATCCATCAGATCCTGCAACTGCGCCATCAGCTCTCTCAGCTCTACAGGCGACATCCAATGAGGTGCTATCAAGGGTGGCGCGGTTCCCCGAACCACGTCAAACGCAATCTCTATCTCCCTAACCGGCGGCATCGTCAACAGCTCAGGTGAAATCACACCCAGGATCTCGTGGGCAACAGAGATATCCTTGAATCCCGGTGCCGCCAAAAAACACCTCTCACACTGTCGCTAAAGCCTGTGTGCTCTAACAGTCTTAACAACCAAACCTCCTCTCGTCTGCCTCGTAGAAAATCGACGTCCTCTCACTCCTCAGCCAAAACATCCTGTGGCGTTGTGCCAATCACTCTCAAGCACATGGTCAAGATACCGAACTGCCACAATTACCATTAAGTCTGCCGGTAACTCGCAGTCTCAGCTGCACTGGACATGATCCAAAAGTCTCCTCCACATGCACAACAACAACAGAAACCTGTACCTCTAGTGCATGTGGTAATAATTCTGCCTCTAGTCCATGCAGGAATGCACATGCTCTAACTCCGGCTGCTGTGATGAAAACACACTTGCAACAACTCCATCCACTGCCGTGGCGCCCTCCAACCGGGCGGCACAGATTCATCCATTCGATGCCGGCGGTTGTCGCTCAATCTGCAAGGAAAAATCTAGACCAAACACAAAGGGAGCACAACCTCTGTCTCTGCTCACACTGAGGCGACGAATAAGGTCCTCCGCAGATAACAAATCCACGCTACCGCTGCGCCACTTTGATATGGATGCTGATGCTGCCATCGGGGTCCACCCGATCTCTGGCATCTCAGGAACCCGTCATCCTGGAAAGAAAATCAGAAGTGCCTCTGCCGGCCGATTTGTCCTCCATCACCCGGCACCAAGCGCCAATATCCTGAACTCGCCTCTAGCGGCAGATCCCTATCCAAAGGAACTGCAGCGCCACGCTCCATACACAATGCCTACTCCAACGAGGCGCCAAAACCTATAACGGAGGGACTGAATGAACTGAAAGGTATCCTGGCGCAATCCACTCCCAGCCACATATCCTATGCGCCTCGTCCCTCGAACCTGGAGCGCGTAGTTCAACAACTGCCAAAAACTCTCTAGCGCAGGGAGGCTCTCAATTGATCACTCCATCACCACCAACCACGACTCTGCCTCTAAAGGCTCCAAACTCAATCTTACGAGTCGGGGTGGTTCATCTGCCAAATCTGGCTCAATAGATCGATCGCGTCCCCTCAGCTCACCAGCTGTCAGCTATCTACCCTGCCTCGGTGCCTCGGCACTAAACATTGGCACAGAGGGGGCTACTCACTCCATCGGTGCCACAGAAATCCCCGCCCCTGAGGATACTGCAACCGGGTGGTCTCAGAATGAAGCACTATCGAGCTGTCCGCTGCTCCGACAACTGTGTTACTAAAACCAGCTGCTCGCTCACTCTGCCGCTGATAGGCCTCAGACGATCCTGTCATCTGGGTCCGGAACTCTCTAACCTCAACCCGGGAATCTGGCCCAAAACCAACCGCTCAAGCTCAACTGCTATGACAGGAAGTACACGGGTCAAAACCCAGCGTCGGGGAGACACAGCTCGCCACGACGAAACTGCAAAATAGCACACAACAACGCTCGACCCAATCCAGCGAAAGTCGAAAGCATGTCACCCGTTCCACAGCATTATGTTGTCTGCAGCCAACATAATCACTTAGGAGAATAAACATGGCAATCACTCTTCCCGTCCCTTGGGAGAGGTATAAAACTCAATCAGGACTCTCGCTATAAATCACGACTCTCACGAAGTCAACCAAGGGTCAAACCATAAGCCCAGGGTTTCTAAGTCTTCCATGACCTACAACCTAGGCTCTGATACCAACCTATCTGTCATGCCCCGGGGTCGAAACTGCGACCCGGGCTTGCCAACAGATCCGCCACCTATACCAAACTCCGCATAGGCGAAGCGTCCTACCTGCAAGAAAAGTGCTACAGCTAACAGATATCAGAGCTATAAGATAAAACTGCTGTAAAAATGAAATCAACCACTGTACAACTGGAAATAATGCAACAATGTCCACCTCCCAAAAATGATAATCGTACAATATCCTCAGATACAAAACTCAAAGCTCGACAGGGAGGTATCTCCAATAAATACATCAGTGTACAGGCTCTCAATACATATCATCCTCACTACAACAGTCTCACAAAAGAGGAAAATAAAATAACTAATCCAAAGAAGATCTCCTCTGAAGGGGGGTACCGCTACTCTCCAACGACGGGTAGGGATCTAGCTCGCGACTCTCTCGCCTCGATCAACAACCGCAGAATCAGCAACACCCGCTAAGACTCTGCAAAACAAAGGAGAGGAAGGAAAAAGGAGGGGGAAAACCCCCAGAGGGTGTGAGAACCACACCAAAAAGGGAGTTCTCAGTGGGTACCACCGCCAGACCCGACGGTCTGCCCACTAAGTCCTCAAGAGACAAAAACTAACCAAAGCCGTAAAGACTGAAATAAGGAAGCTAGAGACTCTCAACAGCTATCATGCCTCTATCTAAATGCCCAAAAGGGAAGAACCAAAGAGTGGTATGCAACCACCAGCACATGAAGTGCACAATCGACCCAATCGATAGACCAGTAATCACTGGCACTGCCTGCCATGCCTGCCATGCCTGCTATGCCTGCCATGCCTGCTATGCCTGCCATGCCTACTATGCCTACTATGCCTGCCATGCCTGCTATGCCTTCCATGCCTGCTATGCCTGCAATGCCTGCCATGCCTGCCATGCCTGCCATGCCTACTATGCCTGCTATGCCTGCCATGCCTGCTATGCCTGCTATGCCTGTAGTGACCTCAACCTAGTGCCACTAGTAGAACTGGTACTGCCTGCAGTGCCTGCCAAATCGGGTATGCGGGCCAACGCATAACACCGATAGGGGATAGGAGTCTCAAGGACTCAAAGGTGCCTGACGAATCGGGTATGCTAGCCAATGCATAACACCGATAAGGGATAAGAGTCTCAAGCACTCAGAGTATGTATATCGCACATTCTATGCCTGCCAAATCGGGTATGCGGGCCAATGCATAACACCGATAGGGGATAGGAGTCTCAAGGACTCGAGGTCTGAGTAACAAGTATCATAGTAGAATAAATAAGCAGGACTGGATCATGACACTGATCTAAGTGGGAAACTCCGTCCACTAGAGAAATCAGATACCCAATCTGGTGCATAAATAAATATCCGGTCAACCGCCCAATATCCACGGTTGCCGCAAAGCCCCACAACTAATCCTACCTGTCCCAGACACCAAGTCCCGACTACACTACCCAGAACCCCTGCTCGAACCCGAGCAACACAGACCACCTGACTAACAAAGAAGGAGAAAAGGATAACATGGTTTCTCCTAAGTCAAGTTCCAAAAGTAGTGCAGCAGTAAAAGATGGCCTAACTACATGTCCATGCAAGCATGCTTTGTCCTCAGAAACAATAAAAGTGGGTGAAACATATATTAGTAAAGCATGCTAAAACATTCCTACTATGGTATACCAATCTCACCCAAGTAGGCCATTCCTTGCTTACCTCTCGCTTATATCGGTTGTACAACAGATATACCTGTTATCAATCATAGAGGGGTGATATCCCCACATGTGCACTTACATTCACCATGATATAAAAACCTTATACAGTTACCAAATTAAGCTTACCCACCTGAAGTGCTCAATCCAAAGCAAACCTGGGGTCGGCGAAGAGCGTGGCCACTTGCACGCACAATCCTCTGAACCCATATCCACGGTACATGTCGCGCCAACCTCGGCTCCTAGCAGTGTTCCAAAAACATTCGCGAACCTTCCTGGGTACCACAAAAGGTCCAAAGTTACACTTCAATTCCCAAAATTAACCACGCACAAACACACTGAAAATCAGTCCCAAAGATACGATTATTTCACCTGCTAAAATTGCCCAGAAAAATCTAATAAAAATATCACAGCGATCCTCACGTCGAGACCTTCGAAACGGGTACCTGCACGCCCAATTCCGAGCCCCGTAGGCCAAGTTACAAATTCCACAGTACAGGCGCGCAAAAACATACAACCACACAACTGTAAAATCTTGCACAGATAAAAGGGGAAAATTATACCTCCGGGAAGGTCTCATAAAAATCTAAGAAAAATACAGTGATGATCCTCGCGACGCGTAGATACAAAAAGTGTATAGGCACATCTCCATCCGATGCCCAGTTGCGGAGATAAAAATCAGGCAAGGTGTCGCTGTCCAGAAATTCCATCAGCGGCAAAGGGGTTTAAAAACGTACCCATAACCCCAAACAAAGCTCAAATCTGAGAAAAGTGGACAATACAAGAATCGTAGATATACCTCTCGTGAATCCAATGCCATGAAAATCATCCAAAAATACTGTCGGGGTAGCTCTGTGAATCTCTCAGACCGAAATGCGACGATAACGGGCCTGCGATGAAAGTATGTCGCTCTGTGCTACGATGCCGAAGTCGTCGACGCTGCGCCTTCCAAAAATTCCGAGCCTTCTCCACGAGATGCACAGCGAGGAGATCAACAACTTTGGTGAAGGGTGCACTGGCCAAAGAGCTCGGGAAAATGCTCTACTCGGTGAGCAAAAGGGCCTATTTATAGGCTCAACCCGAAAATCCGGATATTGGGCTTTTGGGCCGATTTTCCGGGCGCCCGCACGAACCGGGCGGCTACAGTGTTGGGCCCGGCCAAACACTGTTCACGCTCGGAAAGCCCAGGGCCCGCCACGTCTCACCCGAACAGCGGATAGCCACATCGGCCATCCTCTGCTCGACACGTGGCGCACTGAGGTGGCGACACGTGGACGGCACTCGATCAAACAGTCGCCCACGTGCGCGCCTGCGCCGCCTCCCGACACCCCTGCACGCACGCGCCCCGAGGCGGCCTGCACCCGCTCCGTGGACCGCGCGCATGTGGACCAGCCAACCATAGATCGCCACGTGTCCTCCCCCGGTCCACCGTACACCCGCTCAAATTTCCTGTGGACCACGCCCACAACACCAACAAGTCACAAGTTGCCACGTGTCCTGCCTTCCGGTGCACGCCCGCCCGTGGACCGCGCACCTGCCCGCGCGCCCGCGCGCCTGCCCGCGCGCCAGCCCGCCCACTGCACGCTGCCCGCGCCTGCCCGCCGTCGCTCCTGTGCCTGCCCGAGCCCGCGCCACCGTCCGCCGCCGTCGCCGACGCTTCCCCAGCCGCCGGAACAGTGATCCCTTGCCTCGAAAATCGTGCGCGTCATCCGGGCTCCGAAAAATGCAAGTGAATAGTCCATTTTCATCGTTTTCGCGCGCTGAATTCAAATCCGAAGTCCGATTTGCCAAATTCCAACTCTAAAAATTGCCGAAGGCATCCGAAATGATGTTCTTTTGTCCAAACTTTGCGCTGAGCCCAATTTTAATATCCATTGCATGCAAAACCAATTCTAAACATTCGACGGAGTCATCTGACTACTCTCGTGATCCATTAACCACTCTGAGTCCATCACTAGTGTCCAATTGGTGTACGAATGCCACCGACACGCCACATAGGCCTCCAGGAGCTGCTGATCAACCAGTAATCTCGTCGTGGGGATCCAGGTCCTCACAGTCTGGGCTTGACCCCGCCGTCGGCGGTCGCCGGATGGCCGGCCGCCATTAACGAGCTCGAACTCGAGCCATCCATGGTAGCCACATTTTCGGGCTGCATAGATGCCATGCAAAGGCATGGATGGAGTCCTCTCACTCACAAGAAACTTCCCAACCACGTGCCCGGCAGCGGGGAGCGACGCCGGCGCCAGAGTGAGGGTCTCGACCATAAAATATTACAATTTGCACTATTTGGCACGCATTCCGATGCACCAGGGTCGCCAAACGCGAATTCTGTCAGTGCCATTGCGCTCAGAATATTGAAAATAGTTAGAAACGACTACTCATACTACTATGTTTGGGGTCCAGACGGCGAAATGGCCGACGTTGGTTGAGAGGGAAATTAAATCAGGGGTTACTATTCACAACTTAAGTTGTGGGCCCCGCTTCTTCTTCGCTGTTTTGTGGAAGATCTGACCGTCGGATCGAAAATATGTGAATATCAATATTTCTTGTTTCGACGAGACGGTCGCACTGGTGATCTCAGATTTTTGAGATCAGGCTCTAATCAAAAGTCGATATTGTTGGGCCACAATTGCACTACTAATAATCCATTTTTGCCATTTAAATAATCCAGAAACTATTTAAACTTTAAATATTCAGTTTCAAAATTCATGGTTACTACAATCCATGGGAGAAATCTCTAAGCAAAGTTTAGATCAATTCGACATAAGCATGTCTTGGAAGAACCGTCGAATTGACCTAAAAGAGGCTAAAAGATGAACGATAAAAACCTAGCCTCTAGGGTTGCTCTCAAGTGTTTCTGGATTGGATGGTTACCTCTTGAGAAACCCTAAGTATCTATTTATAACCTTTGGAATGAGATAAGAATAAAAAACTACCTTATCTGGAATTTTTGGGTCGACGGTCCGAACTGAAATAAGTTGGGTCCGGATTGTCGTCATTAAACAGAACTTTTCCAGAAAAACATGTTCGGGGTCCGGACTGAAATGTGGGTAGTCCGGACTGTTCATGCGATTTCTGCAGAATCAATGTTCGGGGTCCGGACTGAAACAGGGGAGGTCCGGACTGAAATTCCGCATGAACTAAACTATGTTCGGGGTCCGGACTGGAATGCCCTGATCCGGATCCTGAACATCTAACTTGTCTAGTTTTAACAAAATCATGATTCCAAAGATTGTAAATGAACTTAAATCACCATGATTACTATAATCATACCTGAGTGTCAACTTGAGCTCTTGTTGAATATTCTCTGAGTCTTCGATCGCTGATTGACAATTTGATCACTTCAAGACTCCAACTCAAATCACGAAATATGCCAACACAAAAAGTCGTAATAATAACAACAGAGCTGAACTAAAACTAATATATCTCAGACTGAAGCTGGAAAATAAAAGTACAATATAACCCTCAATAAGTACAAGTGTCTCTCCCAGCTCACCAAATAAATACAAACAGCTGGCTAAAGCCAGACCCAAAATAAAGATACAACTGTCTGAGAATAAAAAGGGGTACAACAAAAACACTGTTAAGCTCGCAGACGTGGTAGACGATCTATCTAGTCCGCAATCTGTAGGTTTTTATAGGATCCACAAGGATCTAAATAGGTACTATCAAACAACTAGAGGGGGGGTGAATAGGTGTAATACTTATAAAACCAAATCTCAGTGCAAAATAAAAACCAATGCGGAAATAAAAAACAGCACACCGAGATATACGTGGAAACTCCAATCCAGGAGAAAAACCACGGGACCAACACGCAATAACAATCCACTAAGAATAGAAGAATAACAAGGTGATTACCGACTCCACGGACTCAACCCCTCCTTCAGCTTCTTCGGACCTTGCGCTGACCGGTTGGATATCCACGCAATAACAATCCCTAAGAAAAGAAGAATAACAAGGTGATTACCGTCTCCACGGATTTAACCCCTCCTTCAATTTCTTGGACCTCGCGCTCCACCGTTTGCACGTCCACTGCGCACGTTCGAATCCACGAACGCCACTCGAATCCACGAGCACACGTTTCGAATCCACGAAACGCCTTTAGCACACCGAATCCACGATGCCACGTCGAATCCACGACGCAAACTCAGTCGATAAGAATATTGACTTCGATGGTGATCCTTTGCTTAGATTCTCATTGAGGAACCGTAGAAGAAATCTCTAAGCAAAGATTAGATCAATTCGACAAAAGATATGTTCTTGAAAGAACCGTCGAATTGACCTACAGGAGGCTCAAAAAGAAGAACGATAAGAACCTAGCCTCTAGGGTTGCTCTCAAGTGTTTTATAAATTAATCGGTAGAGAACCCACGTTTTTGAGAAACCCTAAACGTCTATTTATAGTTTAGAAACCTTTGGAAAGAGATAAGAATCAAAAACATACCTTATCTGGAAATTTTCAGGACGGCGATCTGGATCGGATTTACTGCGATCCGGATCGTTGTAACGAGATTGACGATTCCAGAAAACCAAGGGTTCAGGATCCGGATTGCAAGGTCCGATCCGGATCGTTCATGCAATTCAGCAAAGTCCCATGTTCGGGATCCGGATCGGAATGGCCTAGGATCCGGATTGAAATTGCCAATGAACAAGTACCCTTCGGGATCCGGATTGCAAGGTCTGATCCGGATCCTGAGCATGTCCCATGTCCAGTTTTTGATTTTTATGCAATTAAAAAATCATCCAAGTGTTTCTACACTATAAGAAAGTATTCGGATCACCACAATTATTTAGTTAAACATACCTGATCCTTTTGAATACTTTCTTCTTGAGATTGATGTAACTGATCCACAATTCTTCAACTTCAATCTTCAAGACTCAAGACACTGAGTGTCAACTTGAGCTCTTGTTGAATCTTCTCTAAGTCTTTGATTGCTGATTGACAATTTGATCCCTTTAAGACTCCGACTCAACTCACTGACTTGACTCACGAAATATGCCAATACCAAAAAGCCGTAACAATCTCCCCCTTTGGCAATTTCGTGACAAAACCCAAAAATACATAAAAGCGCTCAAGTCACTCATCTTAAACCAAAAAGTCGAAATTCAATGTTATCACCAAAACATTGATTTTCTTTGCGTGAAAGATCCAATAAATACAAAATTACATTTGAACCAAACAGTCCTAGAACATACTCTATGACTTAGGACTTGGAGTCTTAAAGTGATGTAATTCCTGCAAAACAAAACTCCAAACAAAATTAAACGTTAGTCGTTAGAAATTAGAATCCTACATTTGATTCGTCCTTTTGGTTCTTTTGTTTTTCGGCTCTTTTTTCAATCTTTTCTTTATCTCCCCCTATCATGAGCATCTCTAACATGTTCTCTATGTTCTCCATGTTCTCCCCCTGTCTTGAGCATTTATGTTCTCCCCCTTTGTGATACGATCATTATTTTCTGTCCTCCCCCTTTTTGTCACAAATTGTCAAACAGTGAACATACTAGACAAAAGGAAATCACTAACAGCATTAGTTCATAGAGAAAGAGAGATAAAGGCTCAGTTCCGGTATATAACAAAAATGCAGATTGCGTACCTGTACCAGAAAGCAAAAATCAAATAATTTCTTGAAACAAATCCAGATTTTGAAATATTTGAATTACCGATTTGTATTCCATCAAGAAAACAATTTAAGTGCTTTAAACAATGAATTCACACAGATGCCATTCAATCCAATTAATTTCACAAAATTAAAAAGATTTACTCCAAAATCATGAAAAATAAAGGTAAAACATTATAAACTGTTTTTCATGTTATATTCATCAAACACAAGTCATCAAAAATAATCTTGAGATCCAAACTCTATCAAGATGTAACGGATTTACAAAGATGACTTACAGAGATTTTCAAATGACATCAATTTGATTTCTTACCCTTTCAAATTTGAGATAAGCACTAAAATACCTAAGGGTGGCTCTTTGAGCATCTTTCAACTAACCCACCTTATACCAACCAGGAGATTGTTCAAAATATAAGAGCTTTGCATATAAATCTCCAAATGCTTCAACTAAAAATTTCAAGAAATATTTTTCAAGCATCAAAACATGTGGTAGCTTCACACACAGACCGGACGACCGGGGTGGCAGCTCTTTCCAACATGTGGTGGTAGTTTTCACACTCCTTTCGGATGTAACTCTTTCCACATCTTTTGCAAATCATTTCATTACCCTTGTAAGAATGCAATCTCTTACGTGAAAGAATTAAATCCCAAATTTTAGTCTATCGGTTGTCTCACGTTTATCACAATGAATTCACACAACCGAGATAGATTAAGCATCTAAAGATCACACATGATTTCTAAAATTTGATGCTTATAATATCAAAAACTCCTATAATGAAGTATCTTCAAGATTATGATTATGGAGTAAAGTTGATAATCCAAATAAAATTAATTTGGAGTGAATAAACGTGAAGCCCTTTTTATTCAATGCACTTGTTCAGTAAAAACCCTTTTGTTCAAAAACAAAGTATAAAAATGAAGAGCATTGAAAACATGTAATGCAGAGATTCAAAAAAATATGAAAGGAAAACCAATCAAAGCATTACATACAGTCATAAGCTATTTAGAACTTAAGACAAGGAAAGATATCACCTTTCCGAATCAAAAATCGCTGGATTTTGGGTTGTCTTGATTCGTTGTGGCCGGGGGTTGTCCGCTTTGACTGTTGGTCCACCTTAGGTCTTTGCCTCGTAGTGATCCACTTGTATGATTGATGTTGTGGCTCGGACCTTTGGTGGGTTGAGTGAACTCCTTTGACTTGATGTGTCTTTTGATTCCGTTGAGTTCGCTCCGTAGATGAAGTTGCCGAAGAATTTTTCTTTCTCTTTTTCGGGCAATCCTTCACCAAATGTCCTTCAAGTCCACAAAGGTGACACATTCTTCCTTTCAATTTGAATGTGGAACTTGAAGCATGCACAGTTTGATCCTTTTTAAATCCCAAACCAACCTTGCTTGTTTGACCTAATCCGGACATACAATCTAGTTTCTTGGAACCGGTTGTAAGCCTTTGTATGTCGGATTTAAGTTGATGAACTTGCTTGGTCAAAGCTTGATTGGTGACATGAATATCCTCAAACTGTTTTTCTAGAAAACCAATCTTGTCCATATATGATTTAGCGTTTGTCTCCGATTGGTTTCGCTCTTCTTGGAGGATTTTATTGTTTTCCAATAAACGTTCTCGTTCCTCCTCGAGATCATGAAGTTTTATCTTTAAAGCATGATTCTCGTCTTGATCTTCAAGTCGTTGCTTTCTCAACTTCTTGATATGTTTGGCCATCTTCTTAGATTCCGCAAGAAGTTGTTGATATGCCTCAACGAGTTCTTCCTCGTCCGACTCCCCCTCACTTGATGACTCTCCGCCGGTTGTTGATGTTTCATACAAAATCAAAGGAGTAGAGTCAGTGACTAAAGATGATAAACAATTATTAGAAGAGGGAAAATGAGAGGCATGAGAAGCAACGATTTTTTCCTCTTTACTTGAGGTCGATTCATTAGAAGTAGAATCGTCCCAAGTTTTCGCTTGCAAAGCCTTCTTTTTATATGATTTCGGAGAAGGACAATCCGTTGAAAAATGGTCGTAGCCTTTGCATCGATAGCATTGGATTTCCCCTTCGAAATCATATTTTTCTTTTTCTTTAGAAGGTTTTGCAACGCCTTTGAGGTAAGAGGATTTAGAACCCGATGATCCTTTAGATGGTTTCGTGGATGAAGATCCATCGGTTCGATTCTTCCAAAATTTTCGACGAAATTTCTTTGTGATCCGCGCCAATTGTTCTTCAAAATCGGCAAAAGAGATTTCATCGTCGGAACTTGATTCGCTATCTTCTTCCCTTGTGGATTTGAATGCAATACCTGTAAGCTTAGAAGAAGACTTGGAAGAAACTTGATTAGTAGGAAAAGTCATCTCATAAGTTTGCAAAGCACCTACTAATTCCTCTACACTCATCTCATCCGGATGACTAACGGTTTCAATGGCGGTAACCTTTGCCCTAAACCGTTCCGGAAGAGTTCGAAGTATCTTTCTTACAATTTTCGACTCCGGGATCTTTTCTCCTAAATTAGCACAAGTGTTGATTATATCTTGAAGTCTTGTGTAATAATCAGTAAATAATTCATGCTCATCCATATGAATAGAGTCAAATTGACTTGTAAGCATCTGGAGCTTTTGAATTTTTACTAGATTAGTACCCTCATGTGTAATTTTGAGAATATCCCAAATCTCCTTTGCAGTTTCACACGCGGAAATTCGTGTGAACTCAGTCGAGGAAAGAGAATTAAATAAAGCGTTCATACCTTTCCCATTGTAAGAAGATCTTTCAAATTCCTCTTTGGACCATCTAGAGCGAGGTTTTGGGGTAGTAGAATTTTCTACTTCCTCAACAGGATGCACCCAACCGTATTCCACGGATTGCCATACCCGCTCATCAATTGCGATGAGAAAAGCCCTCATCCGCACTTTCCAATAAGCATAATTAGTCCCATCAAAAAGAGGAGGTCTAAAAATATTACCACTTTCACCCGACATGATAGATAAACCTAAAACCCGCTCTGATACCAATTGTAGGTTTTTATAGGATCCACAAGGATCTAAATAGGTACTATCAAACAACTAGAGGGGGGGTGAATAGGTGTAATACTTATAAAACCAAATCTCAGTGCAAAATAAAAACCAATGCGGAAATAAAAAACAGCACACCGAGATATACGTGGAAACTCCAATCCAGGAGAAAAACCACGGGACCAACACGCAATAACAATCCACTAAGAATAGAAGAATAACAAGGTGATTACCGACTCCACAGACTCAACCCCTCCTTCAGCTTCTTCGGACCTTGCGCTGACCGGTTGGATATCCACGCAATAACAATCCCTAAGAAAAGAAGAATAACAAGGTGATTACCGTCTCCACGGATTTAACCCCTCCTTCAATTTCTTGGACCTCGCGCTCCACCGTTTGCACGTCCACTGCGCACGTTCGAATCCACGAACGCCACTCGAATCCACGAGCACACGTTTCGAATCCACGAAACGCCTTTAGCACACCGAATCCACGATGCCACGTCGAATCCACGACGCAAACTCAGTCGATAAGAATATTGACTTCGATGGTGATCCTTTGCTTAGATTCTCATTGAGGAACCGTAGAAGAAATCTCTAAGCAAAGATTAGATCAATTCGACAAAAGATATGTTCTTGAAAGAACCGTCGAATTGACCTACAGGAGGCTCAAAAAGAAGAACGATAAGAACCTAGCCTCTAGGGTTGCTCTCAAGTGTTTTATAAATTAATCGGTAGAGAACCCACATTTTTGAGAAACCCTAAACGTCTATTTATAGTTTAGAAACCTTTGGAAAGAGATAAGAATCAAAAACATACCTTATCTGGAAATTTTCAGGACGGCGATCCGGATCGGATTTACTGCGATCCGGATCGTCGTAACGAGATTGGCGATTCCAGAAAACCAAGGGTTCGGGATCCGGATTGCAAGGTCCGATCCGGATCGTTCATGCAATTCAGCAAAGTCCCATGTTCGGGATCCGGATCGGAATGGCCTAGGATCCGGATTGAAATTGCCAATGAACAAGTACCCTTCGGGATCCGGATTGCAAGGTCTGATCCGGATCCTGAACATGTCCCATGTCCAGTTTTTGATTTTTATGCAATTAAAAAATCATCCAAGTGTTTCTACACTATAAGAAAGTATTCGGATCACCACAATTATTTAGTTAAACATACCTGATCCTTTTGAATACTTTCTTCTTGAGATTGATGTAACTGATCCACAATTCTTCAACTTCAATATTCAAGACTCAAGACACTGAGTGTCAACTTGAGCTCTTGTTGAATCTTCTCTAAGTCTTTGATTGCTGATTGACAATTTGATCCCTTTAAGACTCCGACTCAACTCACTGACTTGACTCACGAAATATGCCAATACCAAAAAGCCGTAACACAATCCTCTTACCTCGATCTGTCGAAGACGGCCCAGTAACTCCCGCAGAGGACTCTGCAAAATAAAGGGAGAAAAAGGAAAAAGGACAATGGGGGTGAGAACTACTATAAAACAGTAGCCTCCCCCTAGTGGGTTAAGCCTCAAACTCTGACGTGCCCACTAGGTCTACTAGAGGCAAAAGAAAAGCTAGGTGGTATGCTGTAGGCTGAACTGCTGATAAATAAAGATAAAGCTACCACTACTATGCCTCCAAATGCGGTGCTAGAAAGAGTAACTAAATGAATGCATCAGTAAAAATATCTGCCTGAATAAACCCAATCAATGGGCCAGTAAGCACTGGCACTGCCTGCTAAGCTGTCTCAAGTATCTGCTAATAGATCGACACTCACAAACTGGAACTCGGGGTCCGGTACTCGCTGGCCGATGTGTCAAACGCCTACTCCGGAGTGGCACTCGTGGGGAGCGACCCACACGAGTAAAGTAACAAGTCATAAGTATCACGATGTAGCAGGACTGGATCACGACTATGATCAAAGTGGGAAAATCCATCCACTAATGAAAACCCGATCCCCTAATCTGATGCACAAGTAACATCCGGTCAACCGCCCAATGTCCGTGGTCGCCGCAATACCCCACAAATCCACAATCGAGTACGACCAATTGTCACGCCCCGAGGGTTTCATTCCGCGGAAACAGTCAACGAAAAGAGGATTTGTTTTGTGTGTAAAATTTTTTTTGAAATTTCCTTCTTCCCCGGCGCGTGCCCAAACCCGCCGCATACACAGATTCGCTCTACAAACGGACAGAGTCTCCTCTGTATATGCACGGCGTTGCGGCCAATACAACATCCAATCACAGTCGTTTATTCAATCACAACAGTTTCTAAACATACATACGCATACAGAACTGAATAACTCTCAAGGCCGATCAACTTGAAAGGATAAATCCACAGTTTTGAAAGCGGTGCCCACCCGGCACCCAGTTTTCTAAAACAGTTTCGAAGGCCATAAATCCACAGAGTTTTTAAAACAGTGCCCAAACGACACTCAGGTTTTGAAATCCGTTTTTAGAAATCTATAAATCCACAAGGTTTTGAAAACGGTGCCCACACGACACCCAGAATTTGAAAACGATTTTCGCAATTCTTTTTCTTTGTTTTTCTTTTTGAAAACGGCCAAACAACGAAAGGAATAAAATCCAACATCCTCAGAACTAGAGAGTAATATGCCGACATCCACACCGACCCCACGAGGGTATCGAGAACCACACCATAGCCTACTAATAGCAAATGAAATGCGAAGTAAAGGAGTAAAAATAGTCTAGGGCCTCCATGGACCCAAAAGCTCCTGTCTCGGCCTCACCGTCGCCTAGCCCTCACCCCTGAAGGAACCTGTCACGGAGTGGGAAGTCAGCGACACGATAATACTAAGGAAAGCAGGAAAAGTAATAAAGTCCAACCGTAAGACTATCCGGAGCAACCACCCTCCCAAGAGGGAACAATAAAACACGGACCCCTGCATAACCAAATCCGGGCACGTAAACCACGTCGAGCACCTACCCCGACGGGTCGCACCGCTCACACCTTGGCGCCTCAAACCCCCCACCTACGGGGGCCCCCACTACGTCAGCTCGTGGGTTTACACGGGTCTTAGACCGCTTTTTCGAAAAAGCGCACCCTTTGCGGTGGCCAAACCGCGGGTGCGCGTGCTGCAGCCTCGAGCATAGTAACCAAGTACACCAGATAACCGATAGTAATGAACCATAAAGATCACCAAATATACAAAGTATAACTCAATAGCAAGGACCATAACGACTATCCACGTTAGCACAGTTAAACGTATAATCAGAAGTAGTCGCAACCGTCGGAAGCCCGACGCTAAGTCTCAAAATAAAAACCCACCTCGAAGTCAGTCGAATGCACCCCCTGAATGTAGGCCGATCCCGAACTCCCGCTAGACTAGACTGGTGCTGGACTGCTGGGCCCTGAACAGAAACTGTAGTCAGTAATAGACTCACACATACCCATCCCGACAACACTACAGCAATACAATGCTAACACGGGGTAACTTAGACGATTTACGGAACAAGATCCAATTCCCGCTCAACGAGAGCCCACGGGACTCTAACAAAATGCCCAGTAGGTGTGAAAATGCTATCTGAAGACAGCCAGCGTGTCCCAACTGTATCTAGGTCCATAATACACTTTAAAATTCCATAAAAACACTAGTTCGAATAATTGTTTCGATCCGTTCTCGAAATTCGAGAAACCAAAGACAACGCTGTAAGTTTCAGCGCGTCCGTTTCGACAAGACGAAGCTCGTGCTCATAGACTTAGGCCAGCACAAGGCCCATTTACAAAGTTGGCCCATAAATACTTAAGGCCAAAAAGCAACTATTCTACAACTAACAACACACTTGATCAAACTGAGGTATACCGTGAGCATGGTGTACACTGAGGCTAGAGAAGTGAGGTGCTCACCTACGGCGCGCCGGAGGGTGGCCGGAGAGTCGCCGGAGCAACACCACAAAAGCTCAAGGCTCGGGTTGTGTGCAACTTGGAGCAAACCAGGTTTAAACCTGGAACATAGGTGAGCTCGAGTTAAAACAACTTCCCAAAAAGAGTCTGGACACAGCCTGGCCCACCGCCGGCGGCCGGAGGCGGCGGCGGCCGGGAATCAACCCACAAAAACCCTTCGAAACACAAGTTGGAAGAACTTTACTTCCAAAGGTTTTTGACTCAAACAAAATTGCTGGAAAGTCTAAAGACAGTGCCTACGACTTACCTGGGTCGGTGGCCGGCGTCCCGATGCAGCGGCGGCGGCCGGAGCTCGAGCTCGGTCAAGCTTCAAGGTGAAACTATAGAAATTGAGAACGCCACGTTAGAAGCTCCATGCAAATTCACGAGAAGCTTCATTAGTGTCCAAGGAACTCACCTGGGTCACTTACCCACAGCGCGGAGCCTCGGCGATCGCCGGAGCTCAAGCTCGGCAAAGCAAGGTCCTCTAATGGCGGATTCCGGCCGGCGACTTTTGAGTCACTGCAACTTGGACCAAAAGCCTCCACTTGGCCCTACGAAGCTTGTTGAGGTGATGACCGGCGACGGGGGTAAGCGGCGGCGCCGGGCGGTGAAGCTCGGCCAACGGGAAGAAAGCCCGATTCTAGGGCTTTCCCGTGCGGCGCGGATCTTCAACCGATGGCGACAAAACTTGTTAGGCTTCTTGCAGACACCAAGAGGATGAGATCCAACGGCTCTGATATCGAGTTCAATGGCCGGATGAAGACGGCGCCCAACGTCGGCCAAAAGCAATAATTCCGGCAACAGAAGCTCTCGCCGGCGACCGGGACGACGGCGACGGCTCCAACTTCACAGAAATGGTCCACTCTATGTCAGGAAGTCATTGAATTGGTCTTTGGGCCATTTAAAAACAAAACTTCCATAAACTTACCTCGCCAAAAAAAATAGAGGAGGAAGGAGGTGGCCCGCGGCGGCGCTCGGCGGAGCTAGGCGTCGGGTTCACCTCAGCTCGGTGTCAACCACGCAGAGGCACTCCCAGATGATGTTTGGAACCACCCAAGGCCTCTGGGAGAAATCCTTCTCCTTCCCAACCGAGATGCGAGGGGTTTCCTTGGTTCTCCTCCTTCTCCGGCGACGAGACGGCGGCGGCCGGTGCGCTACCTCCGCGGAGTGCGGCAGAGGGAGATGCGGCAGAGGGAGAGGGAAGGCAGTTGAGGCTGGTGGCTGGGCTGAGAGCTACGGGGTTAGGGTTTAAAAGAAACCCTAACCTAATGCATTTAAAAAGTGCATGTTGCAACAATGCATTTTAACCCCTCAAAACCTACTATTTCGAGCCCAGTCCCTGACAGTAATCTTGTCTCGCACTTAGGTCCCTCTCCAAGGAGCAGCACGTAAAACGGAGCATAAAATATAGGGTGTATTGCGCAAAAAGCCGCATTTTCCACTGTATTTCATGCTTTTCGAGGCATTTTAGTCGTCGAATCGAAAAACGGACTTCGCCACGACGTCCGGCTCGACAAAATCTATCAGGTAGCAATTTTTGTTTTTCGACGAAATGCTCGGATAATTTCTCGGTCCATAATTACTGTACCGAAATACAGTTTATTATGCTTTTCGAGACTATAGGGTCGCCAAACGGAAATTCCGTCAGCGCCATTGCGTTCAGATCGATGGAACCGATCAAATCGACTACCTGGATCGCTATGATCGGAGTCCAGACAGCGAATTGGGTAACGTTGGCACTACGGGGATTTAGAAATCGGGATTACTATTCACCCACTGTTCACACCACTATTCACTTAAGTCGCGGGTCCCGCCCGCTTCTTCGCTGATTTCTGAAAGATCCGACCGTTGGATCAAAATTTGATCAATACCAATTTCGATCAGTTCGACGAGACGGTCGCACTGGAGACCTCAGATTTTCGAGATCAAACTCGGATCGGAGAGGCGGACTTTATGCTTTGGGAATCGTGCCCTTTGCACACCGGTACACAGACCACTAAGGTTAACCTTTGTTTCCTCGCACACATTCACCCTGAAATTTCATTTTTTTTTTATTTTTTTTTTACAAACTCGAATTTCTCGAGTACTACACCAATCCAGACTCGATAAACTCGGCTACCCTATCCTACAACCCTGCTCAAACCCGAGCAATAAATATCAAGAGTCTAAATAGAAAGGAGAAAATAAAAATCATGGTTTCTCCTAAGTCAAATCCCAGCATGATAGTGTAGCAATAAATGGCGGCCTATCTAGATGTTCATACAAGCATGCAAGTGTTCTCAAGAAAGATAGAAGAAGGAGCATTAGGTAACAATCTCGCAAAGGAATAAATTATCGATCATAATCACCCTCCACCTATGCATGTCCATAAAATCCTCGAGTATTACCCACCAACAGGATAAATCACATTGTTCCAATGTAATGGTCAATTTCACATGCAAGGTTAAGTACTAGCATAGCAAACAATGTCCTCATGTAGAATAAAAGAAAGCCATCAAACAGTATTCTTGCAACTACTACAGCATGATATCCCAATTTAATAATCAATCTCATAGGAAGGTGAAATGCTAACATGGCATACATCAACTCCATGAAAGCATGCAATTAATCAATCAATGCACTAACCGACAATCCGAATTCGGGGATTACTCTAATATCCCTAGTGAGTAAGTCAAAAGATGAGGTCCACAACAACTACCCACCTCGAACGCGAAGCACGAATCCAAACTCGCCCACTCACAAAGAAAACCTTGGCTCACCACGAACACTGAGAAAATACCCAAAACAGTGCTTTAACTCTATAATTCATTTCACATTTAACCTAGAGTTCAATGACTCTATGTTGCATTACATCTATACCTAGAGTTCCTTAACTCCATGTTCACATTTTTTCTTTAGCCTGGAGTTTTATTAACTCTATGTTGTTCATGCCACACTTAGCCTAGAATTCATTGACTCTATGTTGAACACTCTATCTTGCAATCTTAGGTTATTCCCTAAGACAATGTCGCATACTCTTTGACTTAGATTTTCCTTAAGTCCAATGCCACTCAATTTAAGACTTAGGTTCTCTTTAAGTCCAATGCCATACGTTTTGTAGAATACCGGATTATTGGTTTGAGTTTACCGACTCCACCGACGAGCTTTTTGACTGAGAAAAGCTGCGAGCGCGTGTATTTTCAGATTACAGCGGAGTTCGGGAGGTTCTGTCACGCCCCGGGGTCGGAACTGCGACCCGGGCTCGCCAACAGATCCGCCACCTATGCCAAACCCGCATAGGCGAAGCGTCCTACCTGCAAAAAGAGCTACAGCTAACAGATATCAGAGCTAAAAGATAAAACTGCTGTAGAATAAAATCAACCACTGTACAACTGAAGATAAAACAACAAGGTCCATCTCCCAAAAATGATAATCATACATTAACCTCGAGTACAAAACTCATAGCTCAACAGGGAGATATCTCAAATAAAACATCAGTGTACAAGCTCTCAATACATCATATCCTCACTACAACAGTCTCTCAAAAGAGGAAATAAATACCGATCTACTGACTATACTGAAGATCTCCACAAAAGGGGGTACCGCTACTCTCCAAAAATGGGTTAGGATCTAGCTCGCTACACCCTCATCGCGAACAGTAACCGCAGAAACAGCAACCACAGAACGGCAACACCCGCCAAGACTCTGCAAAACAAAGAGGAGAAAGGACAAAAGGGGGAAAACCCCCAACGGGCGTGAGAACTACGCAAATAAGGGAGTTCTCAGTGGGTATCGCCACTAGGCCCGACGATCTGCCCACCAAGACTACTAGAGGCAACAGATAACCGATGCAGTAAAACTGAAAGGAGAAGCTGGAAACACTCTACAGCTACCATGCCTCTATCCAAATGCTCAAATGGGGAAACTCTGATGAAGATATGCAACACTCGCACACGAGGTGCTCAACTGACCCAATCGAGCTGACTGCCACATCGGATCCAGTCAAACCTGCGCCCACCTACAACCACCTCCCGCTGACGGGCAGGAATTACGTAGGGCGTCCAAACGGACTAACTCGCTATTGAGTAGTGGCTCATGCAGGCTATAGTCATAATCCATGCTCTCTCTCTCAGAACGGATAGACTCAAGATGCTCAACCTCTCACCCAATGGTCAAAGAACTCACAACGACCACGGGACCACCGTCAAACCCCGACGGTTCCCAACAATACTAGCACTGGTCTAAACACAGCTACTAGACTCCACTCGGTCCCCCAGGCACGAGTGTAACAAAAAGTATCTGCCTGAATAAACCCAATCGATAGACCAGTAATCACTGGTACTGCCTGCTCTGCTGTCGAACTCAAGAACCCTGCCTGGTGCCCGGCGCTCACACCGTGGAAAGCCTACTCCGGAGTGGCACTCGAGGGGAGCGACCCACACGAGTAAAGTATCACTGTATCAAGCATCACTGTATCGAGTATCTCTGTAACCACTGTCTCATAATAGCAGGACTGGATCAAGACTATGATCAAAGTGGGAAACTCCGTCCACTAACAAAACCCCGATCTGATGCAATAGTACTCAAAAAGTGGGAAACACCATCCACTAGAACAGATCTGATACCCAATCTGATGCAATAGTCAACATCCGGTCAACCGCCCAAAGTCCGCGGTCACCGCAATAACCCACAACCCACAATTGGGTAAATTAATCAAGATCCGGTCAACCGCCTACTGTCCGCGGTTGCCGCAATAACCCACAACCCACAATTGGGTAAATTAATCAAGATCCGGTCAACCGCCTACTGTCCGCGGTTGCCGCAATAACCCACAATCCATCAACAAGCACACCCTGTCTCTGACCCTAAGGTCCCAGCTACACTATCCCAAACCTCTGCTCGAACCCGAGCAACATGACTCAAAAGTCTAAATAAAAGGAGAAAGAAAGCAATCATGGTTTCTCCTAAGTCAAATTCCAATATGTAGTGCAGCAGTAAAAGATGGCCTAACTATATGTCCCTACACATATGTCCATACAAGCATGCATTTGTCCTCAAGAAGAATAAAGAAAATAAACCTCATGCCAAAATTATCAATGACCATACCTGTCCATAATTCTCAATCCATAATGGCTCCTCAGAGTAGAACCTGCACATAACTACATAATCCTATCCCAATGCATAAACCATCCTCATAAAAGGTTATGTGCTAATATGGCATGATAATTAATCATATAGGGTATCCTTGCCTTAGATAAGCTTCCACTAATCATCAACATGACTATTTGATTAATACCATTGTCATACTGTGAATAATTCACTTGCAATTTCCATAAAATCCTCATTGTTAAACTTACCGATCAATCCCAGCTATTGTACCATTCACCTGCATGCAATGCTAACATATGAAAATTTAGAGAACCGTCCACCGGTTCCGGGAATAAGGCACCCACCTGAAAAGCTGACTGTCCAAAGCCCACAGCTGAAAACACCAAAAAACTCTAATCCCTTGCTCCAATAAGTTCAGCACACCCGTAACACTCCTGGCACAATACAAAGTCCACTAATTACACTAGGCTCCCAAATATAGCACTTAAAACCACATACAACCTCGAATTCTGAACTGTTAAATTATCACCTGCAGATAGTGCCCAGAAAATTCCAATAAAAATATCACAGCAATCCTTGCGTCGATAGCTTCGAAACGGTACCTTGCACGCCCAAATCGGAGTTCGGTAAGTCAAGATAAAAATTCGGCAAGGGGGTACACTCATACAAAAATCTGTATTAAAACTGTACACTGTTCACTGAGAAAACAGTAATTTTCACCTCTGATGAAATCTCAGAAAAATCCAAGAAAAATACGAGTGCGTTCCTTGCGATCTGTAGATGAAAAAGTTGTATAAGCTCGTTTCCGGCTGACGCTTGTGCGCAAAGATATGGCCAAAACACCTCGATGCTGTCCCACAAAGCCAAACAGAAAATGGGTCACAGTGTTGCCTCGGGATCCGTGCCAAAAACTCGCAACAGGAAAGCGCGATCAATACGAAAGATGAAGCCCTACCTC
Organism: Tillandsia leiboldiana; assembly: GCA_029204045.2. Classification (NCBI taxonomy): domain Eukaryota; kingdom Viridiplantae; phylum Streptophyta; class Magnoliopsida; order Poales; family Bromeliaceae; genus Tillandsia; species Tillandsia leiboldiana. Next base: position 37,444,494 of record CM055063.1, on the reverse strand, counting down.
TTAGGAGTCTGTCGGCGCAAGAATCACTGCAAAATGATCTCGGGGTAGCCCAGGGGAGCTAAAACACTATCGCTGCGCCGAAGAAGAACCCAGGAATGCAACGTCGCGCCGCGCCGTAAAATCCAGAACCTCGGGATGCGTGCTCCTAAAATCGTAGAACTTGGCAGGAAGATCAAGAATTAAGAGTTGAACAAGTCTTCTTCAAGGTGCTCGGGCAGATGGTGCGTGGGCTGAGAGAAAAGAGCCAAAGAAGAGGGCTCGGGCTGCCTATTTATAGGCTGAGGAAACAATTGGAAAAATTCCCATTGTGTCCCAATTTCCGGGCGCCCGAAACTTTTCGGGCGCGCACAGTGCGGCCCGGCCCACAACTTTCGGGCGCGCACAGTGCGGCCCGGTCCACCACACAGTCCAGTCCGCTACTCCCCCGGGCCCCCACTGCACCCGGTGCACCTGCGCCCGCGAATGGCGACGCGACACGTGGCCCGGCAACCCGTGCACCACGCACGTCGCGCCGTGGACCGCGCACGTCGCGGCTGACCCGGGCCGTACGGCCACCTGCCCCGCCGTACGGCCACCTGCCCCGAACACCCACTCCACCGGTTGCGTGGACCGGGAGCACAACACCGAACCAACCACCTCACGCCACGTGTCCACCCGGTCTACCGTGCACCACCGGCCTGCACCGTGAACCCAGACCACAACACCGACCAGTGAGAACCTGCCACGTGTCCCCTCCTCGGGTGCACGACGGCCGCGTGGACCGCGCACCTGACCGCGCCCCCGCGCGCCTGCCCGCGCCCCTGTGTGCCTGCCCGCGGCCGCGCGCCGCCTGCCCGAGCGCCTTCCGCCGCCTTCCGCCGCTGCCCGCCGCCGCCGGCGATCGCCGGAAACACTGTTCCGGCGATGAACAGTAAAATTACTGTAGCAAGCTCCGAAAAATACATGTAAATAGCCCATCTTGACCGTTTTCGCGCGCTGATTCCAAATCCGGCGTCCATTTTGCCAAATTCCAATCCTATAAATTGCCGGAGGCTCCCGGAAAGGTATTTTTAATTCGAATTCCGCGCCGAGCCTAAATTTGATATCCACTCCTCGCGTAAACTGTTCTAAACATCCGATGGGGTCCCCCGATTACCTACGAGATCCATTTTAAGCCCTGAGTCCATCTATTGTGTCCAAACTGGCGCGCGAACACCGCCGACATGCCACGTAGGCTTCCAGAAGCTGCTGGTCACACTGTAGAAGCCCTGCAAAGATCCGGGTCACCACATCCTCCCCCACTAGAAGAAAGTTTCGTCCTCGAAACTAAGGCAACTCCCAAGGAGTCCCAGAAACCAGGGGTCAATACTCAACACCGCCGTCTCCAGCTCCCAAGTCACCTATCACTCCCCCGTGATTACTCCTCAGCAACAACAACAGCAACAACCAGTACGGCATAGCCCGATTGCGCAATCCCCTCACCTCACGAGTCGGAATTCGCAACGGCGTCCCTCGTACTCCAAACTCTCACAGACCCCAAAAGGAACGAGTCAAACACGGGCGAGGGGTCCAAAACATGACACTCCAGAGCTGAGACGCAGAAAAAACCTCAAAAACTCCAACAAAAGGCGGGGGGAAAAGGAACAAACAGCCTGAGTAACACGCTCTAAAATCACTCCCAAGAGCCAGCTCAACCAAAGCGACCCGAATCACATCCACACAAACACCTGCACAGAAAAGGGGCCCAAACAAGCAGGGGTTCACACTCGGTCGCCCTCAACACTTAACCACCTAAGTGGATTGCTCAGCCGCAGCCTCTCATCAAAAGGGATACTCAGGGACTCAACTTAAACCCTGCACACAAGGATGGCCCCACACAGCGCCAGCTAAGGAACCGCCAAACTCGACTCCCAAAAGCTCTTCCACTCCAGGTATCCGCCACCACAGTAGCTCAGTCAAGGTGATATTGGATGCTCAACAAAAATCCAGTGGTAGCTCTTCCGCCCCTAAGGGAGGTATCACAAAACTCACAAATCCATCTCCCACCACTGACTAGGTTAGAATCGGCACTGGTACCAATCTCATCACCCAGTCATCAAGCTCTGCTGGCACTATCCAGTCCAAAAACTCCTCACCCCAACAATGACCGTCGATCTCGGCCAGTCTTAAATAGCATCCACTTTGGCCGAATTTCCACCGCCGCCCCTTCGGCTAGAAGAAGTAATCTAGGAAGATATGCTCTCGAAGCTAAAACTTGCACCACAACGACATGGCAAAAAGCTTCTTCCCCACAGATCTTGTCACACCAAATACAAATGCTGCACAAGCTCTAAACACACAGGGAGGGGGGTGAAACCAAAATATTCATGGAGGATGCCGCTATCAAACCGTTCAAGGCCAACTGAAACACAGAATTCCTCAATCTAGAGGTAACAAGGCATTAGTCAATCCATTGGCTTCACTGTACTCGTAATGCCCCTACTGTGTCCTGAACACCATCTAGACAATGCCCTCAGCTGAAATTCCAAATTGGCGCAGGCATCAAACAATAACTGCCGGAATATAGCTCCTTCAAAAGGTTCTAAATAATACCTGGACCTGCCAGGACTCCAATCCCAAAGGCTCTCACCGTCGTATATCAACGACGTGGCACTAGGTCAAACAGACCCTCTATCCAACAGATCCCTGCACCGGTGCGATCAAATCTCCCAGCTCTTACCGATAATCCAAGTGGTGCTATTGAGGTTGGCGCGGTTTCCAGAACCACGTCAACCGCAATCAAAATCCCTAATAGGCGGCATAATCATCAACTCGAGTGGACTCACACCCGGGATTTCGCAGCAATAGAAATATCCTTTGGTCCCGGCGCCACCATAAGCTCCTCTCACACAGTCGCTAAATCCTGTGTGCTCGAACAATCTCCCCATAACAAGCCTCCTTTGTCTGCCTCGCAAAAGTCACAATCAGCACCCTCTCTGCACTTAACCATCCAGTGGTGCCGTGCCAACCAATCCCAAGCACTGGGTCAAAACATCGAACAGCCACCCATATCAAGAGGTTTGCTGGTATAACTCAAGGTCACAACGACACTGAACAAAACCCACAAGCCTCCTTCACGTGCATAACACCGATGATGTTCTGTACCTCTAGTGCACGTGGTAATAACTCTGCCTTTAGTCCATGCCGGAAAGCGAGGTGCACTAACTCCGACTGCTGTGATGAAATCACACCTGCAACAACCCGATCCACTGCCGTGGCGCCCTCCAACCAGGCGGCACAAGCTCATCCACACGATGCAAGCGGTTGTCGCTTAGTCCATCAGAAAATATCCCATCAATCACAAGGGAGCACGACCTCTGTCTCTGCTCATGCTGAGGCAACAGATACGATCCTCCGCAGACAACAAAACCACGCTACCGTTGCGCTACTCTGATATAGACACTGATACAGCCATCGGGGTCCGCCCGATCCTCAACATCTCAGAAGTCCATCATTGCAACCGTCATAAGACAAATCACCATTAATCCATGCAATTCCCTATACACTTATCCTTTCTAAGCTCACCCCTCAATCCCATATGATACAATCAAAATATGCAAGTTATAAATCACAAAGGGTAGAATTCCCTTGGGTAAGCTTTGCATTAACCATCCACAAGGATATCCACCACCCAGGAAAGCAAAACGAAAATGCCCCTGCCTGCCGATCTGTCCTCCATCACCTAGCGCCAAGCGCCTCCCCCCCAGAACTCGCCTCTAGCGGCAGATCCCCATCCAAGGAACTGCAGTGTCCAGCTCCAAACACAATGCCTACTCCGACGAGGCATCCACAGTCCAAAACCCGAACATGAGGGACCGAAAAGAAACTAAAGAGTATCCTGGCGCAATCCACTCCCAATCTCACTTATCCTATGTGCCTCGAAACCTGGAGCACCAGTTCAACAACTGCATAAACTCTCTAGCACAGGGAGGCTCTCAATTGATCACTCCATCACCCCCAACCACGACTCTGCCTCCAAAGGCTCCAAGCTCAATCTTACGAGTCGGGGTGGTTCATCTGCCCAAATCTGGCTCACTAAATCAAACATGCCCCACAGCTCCTCTGCTGTCAACCATCCACCCTACCTCAGTGCCTTGGCACTAAACATTGGCACGGAGGGGGCCACTCGCTCTATTGGCACTACAGAAATCCCTGCCGCTGAGGGTACTACATCCAGGTGGTCTCAAAAGAAAAGTACTGTCGGGCTGCCCACTGCTCTGACAACTGCGTCACCACACAAGCTGCTCACTCTGCCGCTGATATGCCTCTGACAATCCTGTCATCTGGGTCCGGAGTTCTCTGACCTCAATCCGGGTATCCGGCCCAAAACCAACCGCTCAAGCTCAACTGCCATGACAGGATGCACAAGGGTCCCAAACCCAGCGTCGGGGAGACACCGCTCGCCACGACGAAACCACAAATCAGCACACAACAACGCTCGACCCAATCCAGCGAAAGTCTAGAGCATGTCACCCATTCCATAGCGTTATGTTGTCTGCAGCCAACATAACTACTTAGGAGAATAAACATGCCAATCACTCATCCCGTCCCTCGGGAGAGGTGTAAAACTCAATCAGGACTCTCGCTACAAATCACGACTCTCACGAAGTCATCCTAGGGTCCAACCACAAGCCTAGGGTTTCTAAGTCCACCATGACCTACAACCTAGGCTCTGATACCACCTAATCTGTCACGCCCCGGGGTCGGAACTGCGACCCGGGCTCGCCAACAGATCCGCCACCTATGCCAAACCCGCATAGGCGAAGCGTCCTACCTGCAAAAAAGAGCTACAGCTAACAGATATCAGAGCTAAAAGATAAAACTGCTGTAGAATAAAATCAACCACTGTACAACTGAAGATAAAACAACAAGGTCCATCTCCCAAAAATGATAATCATACATTAACCTCGAGTACAAAACTCATAGCTCAACAGGGAGATATCTCAAATAAAACATCAGTGTACAAGCTCTCATACATCATATCCTCACTACAACAGTCTCTCAAAAGAGGAAATAAATACCGATCTACCGACTATACTGAAGATCTCCACAAAAGGGGGTACCGATACTCTCCAAAGATGGGTTAGGATCTAGCTCGCTACACCCTCATCGCGAACAGCAACCGCAGAAACAGCAACCACAGAACGCAACACCCGCCAAGACTCTGCAAAACAAAGAGGAGAAAGGACAAAAGGGGGAAAACCCCCAACGGGCGTGAGAACTACGCAATAAGGGAGTTCTCAGTGGGTATCGCCACTAGGCCCGACGATCTGCCCACCAAGACTACTAGAGGCAAAAGATAACCGATGCAGTAAAACTGAAAGAAGAAGCTGGAAACACTCTACAGCTACCATGCCTCTATCCAAATGCTCAAATGGGGAAACTCTGATGAAGATATGCAACACTCGCACACGAGGTGCTCAATGACCCAATCGAGCTGACTGCCACATCGGGTCCAGTCAAACCTGCGCCCACCTACAACCACCTCCCGCTGACGGGCAGGAATTACGTAGGGCGTCCAAACGGACTAACTCGCTATTGAGTAGTGGCTCATGCAGGCTATAGTCATAATCCATGCTCTCTCTCTCAGAACGGATAGACTCAAGATGCTCAACCTCTCACACAATGGTCAAAGAACTCACAACGACCACGACGGACCACCGTCAAACCCCGACGGTTCCCAACAATACTAGCACTGGTCTAAACACAGCTACTAGACTCCACTCGGTCCCCCAGGCACGAGTGTAACAAAAAGTATCTGCCTGAATAAACCCAATCGATAGACCAGTAATCACTGGTACTGCCTGCTCTGCTGTCGAACTCAAGAACCCTGCCTGGTGCCCGGCGCTCACACCGTGGAAAGCCTACTCCGGAGTGGCACTCGAGGGGAGCGACCCACACGAGTAAAGTATCACTGTATCAAGCATCACTGTATCGAGTATCTCTGTAACCACTGTCTCATAATAGCAGGACTGGATCAAGACTATGATCAAAGTGGGAAACTCCGTCCACTAACAAAACCCCGATCTGATGCAATAGTACTCAAAAAGTGGGAACACCATCCACTAGAACAAATCTGATACCCAATCTGATGCAATAGTCAACATCCGGTCAACCGCCCAAAGTCCGCGGTCACCGCAATAACCCACAACCCACAATTGGGTAAATTAATCAAGATCCGGTCAACCGCCTACTGTCCGCGGTTGCCGCAATAACCCACAACCCACAATTGGGTAAATTAATCAAGATCCGGTCAACCGCCTACTGTCCGCGGTTGCCGCAATAACCCACAATCCATCATCAAGCACACCCTGTCTCTGACCCTAAGGTCCCAGCTACACTATCCCAAACCTCTGCTCGAACCCGAGCAACATGACTCAAAAGTCTAAATAAAAGGAGAAGAAAGCAATCATGGTTTCTCCTAAGTCAAATTCCAATATGTAGTGCAGCAGTAAAAGATGGCCTAACTATATGTCCATACACATATGTCCATACAAGCATGCATTTGTCCTCAAGAAGAATAAAGAAAATAAACCTCATGCCAAAATTATCAATGACCATACCTGTCCATAATTCTCAATCCATAATGGCTCCTCAGAGTAGAACCTGCACATAACTACATAATCCTATCCCAATGCATAAACCATCCTCATAAAAGTTATGTGCTAATATGGCATGATAATTAATCATATAGGGTATCCTTGCCTTAGATAAGCTTCCACTAATCATCAACATGACTATTTGATTAATACCATTGTCATACTGTGAATAATTCACTTGCAATTTCCATAAAATCCTCATTGTTAAACTTACCGATCAATCCCAGCTATTGTACCATTCACCTGCATGCAATGCTAACATATGAAAATTTAGAGAACCGTCCACCGGTTCCGGGAATAAGCACCCACCTGAAAAGCTGACTGTCCAAAGCCCACAGCTGAAAACACCAAAAAACTCTAATCCCTTGCTCCAATAAGTTCAGCACACCCGTAACACTCCTGGCACAATACAAAGTCCACTAATTACACTAGGCTCCCAAATATAGCACTTAAAACCACATACAACCTCGAATTCTGAACTGTTAAATTATCACCTGCAGATAGTGCCCAGAAAATTCCAATAAAAATATCACAGCAATCCTTGCGTCGATAGCTTCGAAACGGTACCTTGCACGCCCAAATCGGAGTTCGGTAAGTCAAGATAAAAATTCGGCAAGGGGGTACACTCATACAAAAATCTGTATTAAAACTGTACACTGTTCACTGAGAAAACAGTAATTTTCACCTCTGATGAAATCTCAGAAAAATCCAAGAAAAATACGAGCGCGTTCCTTGCGATCTGTAGATGAAAAAGTTGTATAAGCTCGTTTCCGGCTGACGCTTGTGCGCAAAGATATGGCCAAAACACCTCGATGCTGTCCCACAAAGCCAAACAGAAATGGGTCACAGTGTTGCCTCGGGATCCGTGCCAAAAACTCGCAACAGGAAAGCGCGATCAATACGAAAGATGAAGCCCTACCTCTTAGGAGTCTGTCGGCGCAAGAATCACTGCAAAATGATCTCGGGGTAGCCGGGGAGCTAAAACACTGTCGCTGCGCCGAAGAAGACCCAGGAATGCAACGTCGCGCCGCGCCGTAAAATCCAGAACCTCGGGATGCGTGCTCCTAAAATCGTAGAACTTGGCAGGAAGATCAAGAATTAAGAGTTGAACAAGTCTTCTTCAAGGTGCTCGGGCAGAGGTGCGTGGGCTGAGAGAAAAGAGCCAAAGAAGAGGGCTCGGGCTGCCTATTTATAGGCTGAGGAAACAATTGGAAAAATTCCCATTGTGTCCCAATTTCCGGGCGCCCGAAACTTTTCGGGCGCGCACAGTGCGGCCCGGCCCACAACTTTCGGGCGCGCACAGTGCGGCCCGGTCCACCACACAGTCCAGTCCACTACTCCCCCGGGCCCCACTGCACCCGGTGCACCTGCGCCCGCGAATGGCGACGCGACACGTGGCCCGGCAACCCGTGCACCACGCACGTCGCGCCGTGGACCCGCGCACGTCGCGGCTGACCCGGCCGTACGGCCACCTGCCCCGCCGTACGGCCACCTGCCCCGACACCCACTCCACCGGTTGCGTGGACCGGGAGCACAACACCGGACCAACCACCTCACGCCACGTGTCCACCCGGTCTACCGTGCACCACCGCCTGCACCGTGAACCCAGACCACAACACCGACCAGTGAGAACCTGCCACGTGTCCCCTCCTCGGGTGCACGACGCCGCGGTGGACCGCGCACCTGACCGCGCCCGCCCGCGCGCCTGCCCGCGCCCCTGTGCGCCTGCCCGCGCCGCGCGCCGCTGCCCGAGCGCCTTCCGCCGCCTTCCGCCGCTGCCCGCCGCCGCCACCGCCGCCGGCGATCGCCGGAAATACACTGTTCCGGCGATGAACAGTAAATTACTGTAGCAAGCTCCGAAAATACATGTAAATAGCCCATCTTGACCGTTTTCGCGCGCTGATTCCAAATCCGGCGTCCATTTTGCCAAATTCCAATCCTATAAATTGCCGGAGGCTCCCGAAAGGTATTTTTAATCCGAATTCCGCGCCGAGCCTAAATTTGATATCCACTCCTCGCGTAAACTGTTCTAAACATCCGATGGGGTCCCCCGATTACCTACGAGATCCATTTTAAGCCCTGAGTCCATCTCTTGTGTCCAAACTGGCGCGCGAACACCGCCGACATGCCACGTAGGCTTCCAGAAGCTGCTGGTCACACTGTAGAAGCCCTGCAAAGATCCGGGTCACCACAGGTTCCCCGGACGGTGGCGGAGGCTCGAAGAGGCGAAAAGTGAGTTGGAGTTGGCGTTTTTGGTATTATTTTATGAATTAATTATTATTTTGCCTAATTTGGACTTCTCTAGGGGATTTTGAGGGAGGTAGGTGAGTTGTGGTTTTAATTAAGCTTTTGAATACAAATAAATTTTTTTAAAATTATTATTTTTAATTTAAAGCCAAGCTGTTGCCCTTATCTACTTAGGTCCACATCCCCTCCTCCAAGCCCATTATCTGATGGTGTTAAATGAGCAGAGGAAGAAAAAAAAAAAAAAAAAAAGGGAGAAAAGAGAAAGTTGAAGGAGAAGTAGAAGAAGAAGAAGAGGACTTGAAGGTGAGCTTGGTTGGAGTCCTCCTGTTGGTGGCCGAGCGAGCACGTGCGGCCGCGCGACGAACGTCGGCAAGATAGGTGTATTGTACTTTTTTTTCTTCCTGTGAGCTTGATTGGATTATTTTTATTTTTTTTTATTTTTTTGGAGAACCTTGTTGCGGACAGTTGTCCGAAGGGTGTGTGCCGCAGGGTGAGCCGCGCGCGCGCGCGAAGCGGCGCGCGGGCTGAGGCGAACCGCTGCGCGGACAGCGCATGAGCGCCGCGCGCAGCAGGCCCCTTGCTGCCGCAGGCGCGCAGCAAACCGCTGAGCAGGCCTGCGGAGTGGCGCCCCAGGGCGCCGCGCAGTATTGCGGGGCCGCGCCAGGGCACCGCGCCTTGGGGGGGGGGGGGGGGGGGGCCGCCGCGCGCAGTTTGGACGGGCCCGCGCGCAGGACGCGCGGCACCGCAGCCCCGCGCGGGCCGCGGGCAGGGCTGCGGACCGCGCGCTAGGGTGCGCGCGGTGCCGCAGGCCGCGCGCAAGGCGCCGCGGGCCCCGTGCGGGCCGCGCGCGGCGCCGCGGCCCCGTGCGGGCCGCGCGCGGTGCCGCAGGCCCCAGCGCAGGGCGCACGCAGCGCCGTGGGCCCCGCGCGGGCCGCGCGCACATTGCATGCCGCGCGGCGCTGCGGGGCGAGGGCGCGCGCAGCGCCGAGGGCCCGCGCGGGCCGCGCGCAGCATTGCGTGCCGCGCGGCGCTGCGGGGCAGCCGCGCGGCAAGGGCTAGCGCCGCGCCGCCGAGCCCCAGAGCACCGGGAGCGGGCCAGCACAGCTGCGCAGGCTTCCTGGAGCGCGCGCGCATGCGCGCTAGCTGCGTGCGGCAGGGCGTGGCGCCGAGCGGCTACCTACCGCGCTGAAGCTGCACTGGTCGCGGCTTGGCGAGCGTGCCGCGCGTGTTGCACGAGCAGTTTTTTTTCGTGCGGGCGCGGCTTTTTTTTCGTCGGCATAGTGTGTTTTTTTTTCGCCGTCGATTTCGAGGATTTTTAGCCGAGCTTTCGCTGATTTTTGGGAGTACTCTGTTCCTGGCAGATTTTGGTCTACTTGGCCTGATCAAAGGTTTTCGCCGCGCGGGGAGCCGAGGGTGCTTGTTTTTCAGTTTGTGCTGTGGTTTGGCCTTGGGTAAGGCGGTGTGCCTGCGAATTTATCCGTTGATCTCAGGTGGGTTGATTGGCTTTCAAAAATCATGGGATGCCCTCTAATGCTTAAGAAGACACTTGATCATGTCAAACTGTAATTTTTAGCTGTTAAATGATCTGATAGTTGCCTAGAAAATTTTAGAAAAATTATTTGAACCCCGAATTATTTTTAGTAGACTCGGCATTATATGATACTAGACTGCATGCTTAGTTGGCTTTATTTAAGCACCTGAACCGTTTTAAAAATCCGAAAGTCCGTTTTAATGGAAAATTTGACTTTTAAAAAATGGTTTTAAAATTTCTGAGGCTTCTAGAAATGTGACATGGGTTCGGGGTGCATGTTCTCTCGTGCCGGGGGCCGAGGATATTTTTATGATTTTTAGAGATTTACTAGTGTCGTTGGGGGTTTTATGAGAGCACTTCAGATTGAGTCGTGGAGTTTACTCCGTCCTTGACATGAGAGTGAGTCGTCTGTTCACTGTGTTTTCGATCTATTTAATCGTGGATTGTGGCCTGCTGAGACTGTGATATTATGCCAGATGTGAGATACTTGAGTTTCGCGGGTCGCTCGCCCGCGAGCTACGCTCGGATGCGATGATGATCGAGCCTGACGAGGTTGCGATGTGGTTACTGAGATAGTCCTGGAGGACACCCTACGTAAGACCACAACCCTGTTTGGGCACGAGTGGCAGTAGATGAGCGCAGGCTTGACTGGTCCAAAGTGGGACAGTCATTGTGATTGGGTGACATATGTGAGTGAGGTACATGCATGATTCATAGTTCAGTATTTCTTTGAGCATTTATTGTAGATTTACAGCTTTCCTTATCTTCTATCTATCTATTTGTTTACCTTACTTGTACCTTCGTAGACTTAGTGGGCATACCGTGTTTTTGAGGACGGTACCCACTGAGAACTACCTTCTGCAGTATTCTCACACACCGCTGCTGGTGCAGGTTTCCCTGAGGCGGCTGTTCCGACTCCTTCCCGTGCGGAGTCTTCTGATCGAGGTAAGGGCGTGGCCGACTAGTCGCCTACCCGAGTCTGTATAGCTTAGAGGTAGCAGTACCCTTTTGAGTTTCCTCTTTTGTACTGGACACTTGTAGAGTGAGTTTGAGAGAGATGTTTTGTATGTATCTTTAGTGGACAGCTTGTATTTTGGAATTTTACTTACTTATTTCAGATGTTCAGTTTCCTTTCTATAGCATGTAGTTACTTTTGCTCTGATATCTGTTAGCTATAGATTTATTTGCAGGGTAGACCGCTTCGTCTGTACGGCATTTTCGTACAGATGGCGGATCTGTTAGCGAGCCCGGTTCGCAGTTTCGACCCCGGGCGTGACATGTTTCAACCTAGGTTTTCATGCCACTCGTTTTGAACTCTTAGCCTAGGTTGTCTTCTAGTTTCACATTCATGCAATTTGACCAAGTTTTTCCTAAGTCATAATCAATCATGCACTTGTTAGGTAAACATTTCTCTAGGTTTTATTTATATCATTTACTAGGGTTATACTCTAAACTTGCTTTACCAACCACACATTATGCTTTGTTATCTTTTACTCATGCAAGAATAACTGTGATGACCCGGAATCTCCGCAGAGCTTTTGCAGTGTGATCAGCGACTTTCTGGAGGCTTATTCGGTGTGATGGAGGTGCTTGTGCGCAAATCGGACTCAGGTTTGGACCCAGCGCGAAATTTGGATTAAATTACTTATCTGGATGCCTTCGACAAATTTTAGAAGTGGAATTAGGCAAAATGGACATTGGATTTGGACTCAGCACGCGAAAACGATGAGTGGACTATTCACTTGTATTTTTTCGGAGCTCGGATGTCAAAACCGGATTTCGAGCAAGGTTACTATTTCGGCAGCCCGGGCCAGCACCGGCGGCGGCAGGCAGCGGCGGAGCGCGGCGGCGCGGGCGCGGGCAGGCCGGTCCACCGGGACTTGGGCGTGCACCGGGACCAGTGGACGCAGCGAGGGGACACGTGGCGCGCAGGGATAGGCCGGTCAACGCACGCGCGCACAACCGAGTTTCCGGCCAGGCGCGGCGCACGTGGGACCGCGTCGGGCCACGTGTCGCCCGCCCACTGGCGGGCGCAGTGACCCGGCTGACCCGCGTGAACCGCGGCCCATGCTTCCCGCCATGGACCGCGCTGCCCGCGTCGCGGCGCATTATGGCGGGCGCGCGTGCGCTGGGCTCGCGGGGTGCGGAGAGGGCCACGTGGCGCGCTGTGGGCGTTTCGTGCGCGCACCTGTTGGGCCGGGCCAGATTAGGGCGCCCGAATCCTGCGCCTGAATCCGGATTTCCTTTCTTTTGGGCTTGGGCTATAAATAGCCCATTGGTTCCTTCTTCTTGGCTTCTTGTTCCGAGTTTTTCTGAGCCCATCTTCGACAGGGAGCTTCACCTTCGAGTTTTTCTTCGCTATTTGGGATCCCGGGAATTTTTGGAAGTCGTGTCTTCAGCGTTCTCCTCGACATCGTGAGCTTCGACGTGCCTTCGATACCAAGCTTCTTTAGTCCACTTCAGTCCGTGAGCTCCCTTGGGCTACCCCGATGGAATTTTGAGCTGATTTTTATGGCAGCATGTTCACGAGAGGTACGCCTTCGATTTCCGTGTGGGTCACATTGCTCCGTTTCAAGTTTTTGGTGGGGTTTTCGAGGCATCTTTTGACCCCTTTTACTGCGTGCGAGGTGTTGGACAGCGAAGGAGTGTTTATGGGTTTTCTCGGCCTACGGGCATCGGAACGGGACGTATAAGGACTCGATCGATATCTACTCTTCGCGAGGAACGCAACGGTGATTTTTCTGAATTTTTTGGAGGACGTTTCGAAGGTGATGTTTGGACTTATTTCAGACTGACGTTACCGGTAGATTTTTATCGTGGGGTTTTTCCTTACCGCGGTGTTTTGCTTGTATCTCAGTGACCGGTGGAGTTTTTGTGTGAGGACCGAAATTCTCACTTATGGATTACGGTTACATCTGCAGCTTCTGAGGCCTACGAGGTGTGTCGTCGGCGTTTGTGGACAATTTGGACAAAGTGATGGACTTCGGGCTTATAATGGATCACGAGAGTAGTCAGAGGACCCCGTCGATGTTTTAGAATTGGTTGCGCGAAACGGATATTAAAGATGGGCTCAGCGCGAATTTGGACAAAAGACACACCTTTCCGGATGCCTTCGGCAATTTTTAGAGTTGGAATTTGCCAAAACGGACTCCGGATTTGGATTCAGCGCGCCGAAAACGATGAAAATGAACTACTTGTATTTTTCGGAGCCCGGATGACCCGGCACGGATTTCGAGGCAGAGGTATTGTTCCGACACGGCGGGCGGTGTCGGCGGCGGTGGGCAGCGCGGAGCGACCGCGGGCAGGCGCGCGGTCCACGGGCCGGCGTGCACCGGAGGGCAGGACACGTGGCGTGATAGGACTGGTCGGTGCTGTGGACCCGTTCACGAACGAATGCAGTCTGCCTCGTCGCGTGCGTGCAGGGATGGCAGGCGGCGGCGCAGGCGCGCACGTGGGCGCGGCAGCGGTCGTTGACTGAGTGCGCTCCACGTGTCGCCTCCACAGCGCGCCACGTGTCGAGCAGCGGATGGCCGGTGTGGCTGTCCGTTGTTCGAGTGATGACGTGGCGGCCTGTGGGCGTTTCGGGCGCGCACAGTGTTGGGGCGGGCCCAACACTGTAGCGGCTCGATTCTTGCGGGCGCCCGGTTCTTGGGACATAACCGTCATTTCTTAATTATTTCTGGAGCCTATAAAGGGATCCGAGCTTCTTCTTCTTCCCTTTTTTTTTTTTCGGCATTTCCGAGCCTCCCCTCGCCACGACGTCTTCAGGAAGGTTGTACCCCGTGCAGAGCTGGTTCCAACTGTGGATTCCCGATTTTTATGTGGCACGCACTTCGAGGCTTCTATTTTTACGGTGCGGCGCGACGCTCGTTCATTTGTGGCCCCCCTTCGTCGCGTATCGGTGCGAGGACTCCCCTAGCTTACTCCGACCCTCCGTTTTCGGCGATTCCTGCGCCGTTGGATCGGCGACAGACAGAGCTACGATCTTGGTATTTCCTGGTTCCCCTCGTTTCACGCTTTTTCGAGAGGTTTTCCAGATTACTTACTGTGACCCTTTTTGCTGTGGTTTAGTAGGACAGCAGCTCGATGTTTGGCGATATCTCTGCACCCGGGCATCGGATTGAGGCGTGCCTATACACTCTTTGCATCTACGCGTCGCAAGGATTACCGTCGTATTTTTCGGGAATTTTTCTAAGATTTGCCCGAAGGTATACTTCTTTCCCTTTACTGTGCAAGTATTACAGTTGTGTATGTTGTGGAGTTTCGCGCTCGCCGTGTTGTGGAATTTGTAACTCGCCTCCGGACTCAGATTTTGACGTTCAGGTACTCGTTCCGAAGGGCTCGACGCGACAATCACGACAGTATTTTTGTTGGTTTTTTCAGAGTCCGTTCTTTAGGTAAAAATTTGCACATCTTCGAGACTGGTTTCAGCAGATGGTGTTTACTTTGATATTTTTAGCCAAAAGTGTAACTTTGGACCTTATGTTGTACCCAGGAGGTTTGCGAGTGTTTTTTGGAGCACTACTAGGAGCCGAGGTTTGCGCGACATGTACCCGTGGATACGGGTTCAACAGATATGGTTGCAAGTAGCCACACTTTTCACCGACCCCCGGTTTGCCTTGGATTGAGCTCTTCAGTTGGGAAGCTTAATATTGGTAACTGTGTAAGGAATGATAAGGTTTTTATGTTAGGGTGAATGTAAGTGCACTTGTGGAATGTCACCCCTCTATGACTGAGCATGCATATTTAATGTACAACCAATATTTAGCATTGAATGAAAACTTGAGGAATGGCCTAGATCATACAGATT
Organism: Tillandsia leiboldiana; assembly: GCA_029204045.2. Taxonomy (NCBI): domain Eukaryota; kingdom Viridiplantae; phylum Streptophyta; class Magnoliopsida; order Poales; family Bromeliaceae; genus Tillandsia; species Tillandsia leiboldiana. The sequence goes on along the minus strand of CM055063.1, from coordinate 37,429,289 downwards.
GATATACTTTAGTAATGATCTTTTAGCATGCCAGGTTGCACCATAGTCTTTTATGATATGATTAATCGATGGAGTAGGGGCTATATCTATGTCGGGTATTATTCTGAACATTCTTTTGATGGACCCTGGATTGTGACAGGTGAGTTCTTTAGGATTCCGGCATGTTGTTTATTCCTAGAGGATCTATTATAGGCTTTACCTTACCCCCTTTCATTTCCTTAGGACATTTGCATGCTTGTATGACATCTTTAGGCCATCTTTTACTGCTACACTACTATTGAACTTGACTTAGGAGAAACCATGTTATTCCTTTTCTCCCTTCTTTGTTAGTCAGGCGGTCTGTGTTGCTCGGGTGCGAGCAGAGGTCTGGGTAGTGTAGCCTGGGACATTGGTTGTCAGGATGGGTTTGTGCTGGATTGAGGCTGGCAGGGTTTTGCGGTGACCGCGGACGGCTTTGGGGCGGTTGACACAGAGTCGGTTATAGGACTTGATTATAGACAGGGTATTGCGGCAACCGCGGATATTGGGCGGTGACCCGCATATTTATTTATGCATCAGATTGGGTATCAGATTTTTCTAGTGGACAGAGTTTTCCCACTATTTGAGTACTTTGCATCTGATTTCAGGACCGAGGCTTTCTTTAGTGGTTGGCTTTTCCCCTTTGATCAGAGTCATG
>CM055063.1:37235404-37428513 GCA_029204045.2 Tillandsia leiboldiana | reverse complement strand
GAGAAATAAAAATCATGGTTTCTCCTAAGTCAAATCCCAGCATGATAGTGTTGTCAGCAATAAATCGGCCGGCCCCTATCTAGGATGTTCATACAAGCATGCAAGTTTTCTCCGGAAAGATAGAAGAAGGAGCATAGGTAACACTCGCAAGAATAAATATCGATTTCATAATCACCCTCCCCTATGCATGTCCATAAAAATCCCTCGAGTATTTACCCACCACCGGTGTAAATCACATTGTTCCAATTAATGGTCAATTCACATGCAAGGTTAAGTACTTAGCCATAGCCAAATTAAATGTCCAAATGAGAATAAAGACAGCCATCAAACAGTATTCTTGCAACTACTACAGCATGATAGCCCAATTTAATATCAATCTCATAGGAGGTGAATGCTAACATGGAATACATCAACTCCATGAAGCATGCATTAATCAATCAAGCACCTAACAGACAACGAATTAGGGGATTACTCTAATATCACTAGTGAGATAAGTCAAAAGCTGAGGGCAACAACAATACCCACCTTCGAACGCGAGCCGAATTCAAACTCGCCCCACTCACCCAACAAGAAAACTTGGCTACCCACGAACAATGAGAAAATACCCAAACAGTGCTTTTTAAACTCTATAATTTTCATTTTTCAAATTAACCTAGAGTTCAATGACTCTATGTTGCATTTACATCTATTACCTAGAGTCCTTAAATCCATGTTCAATTTTTTCTTTCGCCTGGGTTTATTAACTCTATGTTGGTCATGCCCACTTAGCATAGAATGCATGCATCATGTTGAACTCGATCTTGCAATCCTTGGTTATTCCCTACGACATATGTCGCATACTCGTTGATTAGATTGTCCTTTAAGTCCAATTCCACTCAATTTAAGCCTTATGGTTCTCTTTAAGTCAATCCATAACGTTTTGTAGGAATCGGATTATTGGTTTGAGTTACAGACTCCACGAAGAGCTTTTGGACTGAGGAAACGCTGCCAGCGCGTTGTTATTTTCAGAGTTACAGCGGATTTCGGGCGGTTCTGTCAGCCCCGGGTCGGCACTGCGACCCGGGCTCGCCAACAGATCCGCCACCTATGCCAAACCCGCATAGGCGAAGGTCCTACCGCAAAAAGAGCTACAGCTAACAGATATCAGAGCTAAAAGATAAAACTGCTGTAGAAATAAAATCAACCACTGTACAACTGAAGATAAAACAACAAGGTCCATCTCCCAAAATGATAATCATACATTAACCTCGAGTACAAAACTCATAGCTCAACAGGGAGATATCTCAAATAAAACATCAGTGTACAAGCTCTCAATACATCATATCCTCACTACAACAGTCTCTCAAAAGAGGAAATAAATACCAATCTACCGACTATACTGAAGATCTCCACAAAAGGGGGTACCGCTACTCTCCAAAGATGGGTCAGGATCTAGCTCGTACACCCTCATCGCGAACCAGTAACCGCAGAAACAGCAACCACAGAACGGCAACACCCGCCAAGACTCTGCAAAACAAAGAGGAGAAAGGACAAAAGGGGGAAAACCCCCAACGGGCGTGAGAACTACGCAATAAGGGAGTTCTCAGTGGGTATCGCCACTAGGCCCGACGATCTGCCCACCAAGACTACTAGAGGCAAAAGATAACCGATGCAGTAAAACTGAAAGGAGAAGCTGGGAAACACTCTACAGCTACCATGCCTCTATCCAAATGCTCAAATGGGGAAACTCTGATGAAGATATGCAACACTCGCACACGAGGTGCTCAACTGACCCAATCGAGCTGACTGCCACATCGGGTCCAGTCAAACTGCGCCCACCTACAACCACCTCCCGCTGACGGGCAGGAATTACGTAGGGCGTCCAAACGGACTAACTCGCTATTGAGTAGTGGCTCATGCAGGCTATAGTCATAATCCATGCTCTCTCTCTCAGAACGGATAGACTCAAGATGCTCAACCTCTCACACAATGGTCAAAGAACTCACAACGACCACGGGACCACCGTCAAACCCCGACGGTTCCCAACAATACTAGCACTGGTCTAAACACAGCTACTAGACTCCACTCGGTCCCCCAGGCACGAGTGTAACAAAAAGTATCTGCCTGAATAAACCCAATCGATAGACCAGTAATCACTGGTACTGCCTGCTCTGCTGTCGAACTCAAGAACCCTGCCTGGTGCCCGGCGCTCACACCGTGGAAAGCCTACTCCGGAGTGGCACTCGAGGGGAGCGACCCACACGTAGTAAATGTATCACTGTATCAAGCATCACTGTATCGAGTATCTCTGTAACCACTGTCTCATATAGCAGGACTGGATCAAGACTATGATCAAAGTGGGAAACTCCGTCCACTAACAAAACCCCGATCTGATGCAATAGTACTCAAAAAGTGGGAAACACATCCACTAGAACAGATCTGATACCCAATCTGATGCAATAGTCAACATCCGGTCAACCGCCCAAAGTCCGGGTCACCGCAATAACCCACAACCCCAATTGGGTAAATTAATCAAGATCCGGTCAACCGCCTACTGTCCGCGGTTGCCGAATAACCCACAACCCACAATTGGGTAAATTAATCAAGATCCGGTCAACCGCCTACTGTCCGCGGTTGCCGCAATAACCCACAATCCATCATCAAGCACACCCTGTCTCTGACCCTAAGGTCCCAGCTACACTATCCCAAACCTCTGCTCGAACCCGAGCAACATGACTCAAAAGTCTAAATAAAAGGAGAAAGAAAGCAATCATGGTTTCTCCTAAGTCAAATTCCAATATGTAGTGCAGCAGTAAAAGATGGCCTAACTATATGTCCCTACACATATGTCCATACAAGCATGCATTTGTCCTCAAGAAGAATAAAGAAAATAAACCTCATGCCAAAATTATCAATGACCATACCTGTCCATAATTCTCAATCCATAATGGCTCCTCAGAGTAGAACCTGCACATAACTACATAATCCTATCCCAATGCATAAACCATCCTCATAAAAGGTTATGTGCTAATATGGCATGATAATTAATCATATAGGGTATCCTTGCCTTAGATAAGCTTCCACTAATCATCAACATGACTATTTGATTAATACCATTGTCATACTGTGAATAATTCACTTGCAATTTCCATAAAATCCTCATTGTTAAACTTACCGATCAATCCCAGCTATTGTACCATTCACCTGCATGCAATGCTAACATATGAAAATTTAGAGAACCGTCCACCGGTTCCGGGAATAAGGCACCCCACCTGAAAAGCTGACTGTCCAAAGCCCACAGCTGAAAACACCAAAAAACTCTAATCCCTTGCTCCAATAAGTTCAGCACACCCGTAACACTCCTGGCACAATACAAAGTCCACTAATTACACTAGGCTCCCAAATATAGCACTTAAAACCACATACAACCTCGAATTCTGAACTGTTAAATTATCACCTGCAGATAGTGCCCAGAAAATTCCAATAAAAATATCACAGCAATCCTTGCGTCGATAGCTTCGAAACGGTACCTTGCACGCCCAAATCGGAGTTCGGTAAGTCAAGATAAAAATTCGGCAAGGGGGTACACTCATACAAAAATCTGTATTAAAACTGTACACTGTTCACTGAGAAAACAGTAATTTTCACCTCTGATGAAATCTCAGAAAAATCCAAGAAAAATACGAGCGCGTTCCTTGCGATCTGTAGATGAAAAAGTTGTATAAGCTCGTTTCCGGCTGACGCTTGTGCGCAAAGATATGGCCAAAACACCTCGATGCTGTCCCACAAAGCCAAACAGAAAATGGGTCACAGTGTTGCCTCGGGATCCGTGCCAAAAACTCGCAACAGGAAAGCGCGATCAATACGAAAGATGAAGCCCTACCTCTTAGGAGTCTGTCGGCCGCAAGAATCACTGCAAAATGATCTCGGGGTAGCCCAGGGGAGCTAAAACACTATCGCTGCGCCGAAGAAGAACCCAGGAATGCAACGTCGCGCCGCGCCGTAAAATCCAGAACCTCGGGATGCGTGCTCCTAAAATCGTAGAACTTGGCAGGAAGATCAAGAATTAAGAGTTGAACAAGTCTTCTTCAAGGTGCTCGGGCAGATGGTGCGTGGGCTGAGAGAAAAGAGCCAAAGAAGAGGGCTCGGGCTGCCTATTTATAGGCCTGAGGGAAACAATTGGAAAAATTCCCATTGTGTCCCAATTTCCGGGCGCCCGAAACTTTTCGGGCGCGCACAGTGCGGCCCGGCCCACAACTTTCGGGCGCGCACAGTGCGGCCCGGTCCACCACACAGTCCCAGTCCGCTACTCCCCCGGGCCCCCCACTGCACCCGGTGCACCTGCGCCCGCGAATGGCGACGCGACACGTGGCCCGGCAAACCCAGTGCCACCACGCACTTCGCGCCGTGGACCGCGCACGTCGCGGCTGACCCGGGCCGTACGGCCACCTGCCCCCGCCGTACGCCACCTGCCCGAACACCCACTCCACCGGTTGCGTGACCGGGAGGCACAACACCGAACCAACCACCTCACGCCACGTGTCCACCCGGTCTACCGTGCACCACCGGCCTGCACCGTGAACCAGACCACACACCGACCAGTGAGAACCGCCACGTGTCCCCTCCTCGGGTGCACGACGGCCGCGTGGACCGCCGCACCTGACCGCGCCCCCGCGCGCCTGCCCGCGCCCCTGTGTGCCTTGCCCGCGGCCCCGCGACGCCTGCCCGAGCGCCTTCCGCCGCCTTCCGCCGCTGCCCGCCAGCCGCCGCCGGCGATCGCCGGAAACACTGTCCGGCGTATGAACAGTAAATTACTGTAGCAAGCTCCGAAAAATACATGTAAATAGCCCATCTTGACCGTTTTCGGCGCGCTGATTCCAAATCGGCGTCCATTTTGCCAAATTCCAATCCTATAAATTGCCGGAGGCTCCCGGAAAGGTATTTTTAATTCGAATTCCGCGCCGAGCCTAAATTTGATATCCAACTCCTCGCGTAAACTGTTCTAAACATCCGATGGGGTCCCCCGATTACCTACGAGATCCATTTTAAGCCCTGAGTCCATCTATTGTGTCCAAACTGGCGCGCTAGAAACACCGCCGACATGCCACGTAGGCTTCCAGAAGCTGCTGGTCACACTGTAGAAGCCCTGCAAAGATCCGGGTCACCACATCCTCCCCCCCACTAGAAGAAAGTTTCGTCCTCGAAACTAAGGCAACTCCCAAGGAGTCCCAGAAACCAGGGGTCAATACTCAACACCGCCGTCTCCAGCTCCCAATCACCTATCACTCCCCGTGATTACTCCCTCAGCAACAACAACAGCAACAACCAGTACGGCATAGCCGATTGCGCAATCTCCCCTCACCTCACGAGTCGGAATTCGCAACGGCGTCCCTCGTACTCCACCAAACTCTCACAGACCCCAAAAGGAACGAGTCAAACACGGCGAGGGGTCCAAAACATGACCTCCAGAGCTGAGACGCAGAAAAACCCTCAAAAACTCCAACAAAGGCGGGGGAAAAGGTAACAAACAGCCTGAGTAACACGCTCTAAAATCACTCCCAAGAGCCCAGCTCAACCAAAGCGACCCCGAATCACATCCACACAAACACCTGCCACAGAAAAGGGGCCCAAACAAGCAGGGGTTCACACTCGGTCGCCCTCAACACTTAACCACCTAAGTGGATTGCTCCAGCACGCAGCCTCTCATCAAAAAGGGATACTCAGGGACTCAACTTAAACCCTGCACACAAGGATGGCCCACACAGCGCCAGCTAAGGAACCGCCAAACTCGACTCCCAAAAGCTCTTACCACTCCAGGTATCCGCCACCACAGTAGCTCAGTCAAGGTGATATTGGATGCTCAACAAAAAATCCAGTGGAGCTCTTCCGCCCCTAAGGGGAGGTATCACAAACTCACAAATCCATCTCCCACCACTGACTAGGTTAGAATCGGCACTGGATACCATCTCATCACCCAGTCATCAAGCTCTGCTGGCACTATCCAGTCCAAAAACTCCTCACCCCAACAATGACCGTCGATCTCGGCCAGTCGTAAATAGCATCCACTTTTGGCCGAATTTCCACCGCCGCCCCTTCGGCTAGAAGAAGTAATCTAGGAAGATATGCTCTCGAAGCTAAAACTTGCACCACAACGACATGCAAAAACTTCTTCCCCACAGATCTGTTCACACCAAATACAAATGCTGCACAAGCTCTAAACAACACAGTGAGGGGGGTGTGAAACCAAATATTCATGGAGGATGCCGCTATCAACCGTATCAAGGCCAACTGAAACACAGAATTCCGCAAGCTCAGAGGTAACAAGGCATTAGTCAATCCATTGGCTTCATCTGTACTCGTAATGCCCCTACTGTGTCCTGAACACCATCTAGACAATGCCCTCAGCTGAAATGCCAAATTGGCGCAGGCATCAAACAATAACTGCCGAATATAGCTCCTTCAAAAGGTTCTAAATAATACCTGGACCTGCCAGGACTCCAATCCCAAAGGCTCCTCACACCGTCGTATATCAACGACGTGGCACTAGGTCAAACAGACCCCTCTATCCAACCGATCCCTGCACCGGTGCGATCAAATCTCACCAGCTACTTACCGATAATCCAAGTGGTGCTATTGAGGTTGGCGCGGTTTCCAGAACCACGTCAACCGCAATCAAAATCCCTAATAGGCGGCATAATCATCAACTCGAGTGGACTCACACCCGGGATTTCGCAGCAATAGAAATATCCTTTGGTCCCGGCGCCACCATAAGCTCCTCTCACACAGTCGCTAAACCTGTGTGCTCGAACAATCTCAATCCCCATACACAAGCCTCCTTTGTCTGCCCTCGCAAAAAGTCACAATCAGCACCCTCTCTGCACTTAACCATCCAGTGGTGCGCGTGCCAACCAATCCCAAGCACTGGGTCAAAACATCGACACCCCCCCATATCAAGAGGTTTGCTGGTATAACTCAAGGTCACAACGACACTGACAAAACCCACAAGCCTCCTTCACGTGCATAACACCGATGATGTTCTGTACCTCTAGTGCACGTGGTAATAACTCTGCCTTTAGTCCATGCCGGAAAGCGAGGTGCAACTAACTCCGACTGCTGTGATGAAATCACACCTGCAACAACCCGATCCACTGCCGTGGCGCCCTCCAACCAGGCGGCACAAGCTCATCCACACGATGCAAGCGGTTGTCGCTTAGTCCATCAGAAAATATCCCATCAATCACAAGGGAGCACGACCTCTGTCTCTGCTCATGCTGAGGCAACAGATACGATCCTCCGCAGACAACAAAACCACGCTACCGTTGCGCTACTCTGATATAGACACTGATACAGCCATCGGGGTCCGCCCGATCCTCAACATCTCAGAAGTCCATCATTGCAACCGTCATAAGACAAATCACCATTAATCCATGCAATTCCCTATACACTTATCCTTTCTAAGCTCACCCCTCAATCCCATATGATACAATCAAAATATGCAAGTTATAAATCACAAAGGGTAGAATTCCCTTGGGTAAGCTTTGCATTAACCATCCACAAGGATATCCACCACCCAGGAAAGCAAAACGAAAATGCCCCTGCCTGCCGATCTGTCCTCCATCACCTAGCGCCAAGCGCCTCCCCCCCAGAACTCGCCTCTAGCGGCAGATCCCCATCCAAGGAACTGCAGTGTCCAGCTCCAAACACAATGCCTACTCCGACGAGGCATCCACAGTCCAAAACCCGAACATGAGGGACCGAAAAGAAACTAAAGAGTATCCTGGCGCAATCCACTCCCAATCTCACTTATCCTATGTGCCTCGAAACCTGGAGCACCAGTTCAACAACTGCATAAACTCTCTAGCACAGGGAGGCTCTCAATTGATCACTCCATCACCCCCAACCACGACTCTGCCTCCAAAGGCTCCAAGCTCAATCTTACGAGTCGGGGTGGTTCATCTGCCAAATCTGGCTCACTAAATCAAACATGCCCCACAGCTCCTCTGCTGTCAACCATCCACCCTACCTCAGTGCCTTGGCACTAAACATTGGCACGGAGGGGGCCACTCGCTCTATTGGCACTACAGAAATCCCTGCCGCTGAGGGTACTACATCCAGGTGGTCTCAAAAGAAAAGTACTGTCGGGCTGCCCACTGCTCTGACAACTGCGTCACCACACAAGCTGCTCACTCTGCCGCTGATATGCCTCTGACAATCCTGTCATCTGGGTCCGGAGTTCTCTGACCTCAATCCGGGTATCCGGCCCAAAACCAACCGCTCAAGCTCAACTGCCATGACAGGATGCACAAGGGTCCCAAACCCAGCGTCGGGGAGACACCGCTCGCCACGACGAAACCACAAATCAGCACACAACAACGCTCGACCCAATCCAGCGAAAGTCTAGAGCATGTCACCCATTCCATAGCGTTATGTTGTCTGCAGCCAACATAACTACTTAGGAGAATAAACATGCCAATCACTCATCCCGTCCCTCGGGAGAGGTGTAAAACTCAATCAGGACTCTCGCTACAAATCACGACTCTCACGAAGTCATCCTAGGGTCCAACCACAAGCCTAGGGTTTCTAAGTCCACCATGACCTACAACCTAGGCTCTGATACCACCTAATCTGTCACGCCCCGGGGTCGGAACTGCGACCCGGGCTCGCCAACAGATCCGCCACCTATGCCAAACCCGCATAGGCGAAGCGTCCTACCTGCAAAAAGAGCTACAGCTAACAGATATCAGAGCTAAAAGATAAAACTGCTGTAGAATAAAATCAACCACTGTACAACTGAAGATAAAACAACAAGGTCCATCTCCCAAAAATGATAATCATACATTAACCTCGAGTACAAAACTCATAGCTCAACAGGGAGATATCTCAAATAAAACATCAGTGTACAAGCTCTCAATACATCATATCCTCACTACAACAGTCTCTCAAAAGAGGAAATAAATACCGATCTACCGACTATACTGAAGATCTCCACAAAAGGGGGTACCGCTACTCTCCAAAGATGGGTTAGGATCTAGCTCGCTACACCCTCATCGCGAACAGCAACCGCAGAAACAGCAACCACAGAACGGCAACACCCGCCAAGACTCTGCAAAACAAAGAGGAGAAAGGACAAAAGGGGGAAAACCCCCAACGGGCGTGAGAACTACGCAAATAAGGGAGTTCTCAGTGGGTATCGCCACTAGGCCCGACGATCTGCCCACCAAGACTACTAGAGGCAACAGATAACCGATGCAGTAAAACTGAAAGGAGAAGCTGGAAACACTCTACAGCTACCATGCCTCTATCCAAATGCTCAAATGGGGAAACTCTGATGAAGATATGCAACACTCGCACACGAGGTGCTCAACTGACCCAATCGAGCTGACTGCCACATCGGGTCCAGTCAAACCTGCGCCCACCTACAACCACCTCCCGCTGACGGGCAGGAATTACGTAGGGCGTCCAAACGGACTAACTCGCTATTGAGTAGTGGCTCATGCAGGCTATAGTCATAATCCATGCTCTCTCTCTCAGAACGGATAGACTCAAGATGCTCAACCTCTCACCCAATGGTCAAAGAACTCACAACGACCACGGGACCACCGTCAAACCCCGACGGTTCCCAACAATACTAGCACTGGTCTAAACACAGCTACTAGACTCCACTCGGTCCCCCAGGCACGAGTGTAACAAAAAGTATCTGCCTGAATAAACCCAATCGATAGACCAGTAATCACTGGTACTGCCTGCTCTGCTGTCGAACTCAAGAACCCTGCCTGGTGCCCGGCGCTCACACCGTGGAAAGCCTACTCCGGAGTGGCACTCGAGGGGAGCGACCCACACGAGTAAAGTATCACTGTATCAAGCATCACTGTATCGAGTATCTCTGTAACCACTGTCTCATAATAGCAGGACTGGATCAAGACTATGATCAAAGTGGGAAACTCCGTCCACTAACAAAACCCCGATCTGATGCAATAGTACTCAAAAAGTGGGAAACACCATCCACTAGAACAGATCTGATACCCAATCTGATGCAATAGTCAACATCCGGTCAACCGCCCAAAGTCCGCGGTCACCGCAATAACCCACAACCCACAATTGGGTAAATTAATCAAGATCCGGTCAACCGCCTACTGTCCGCGGTTGCCGCAATAACCCACAACCCACAATTGGGTAAATTAATCAAGATCCAGTCAACCGCCTACTGTCCGCGGTTGCCGCAATAACCCACAATCCATCAACAAGCACACCCTGTCTCTGACCCTAAGGTCCCAGCTACACTATCCCAAACCTCTGCTCGAACCCGAGCAACATGACTCAAAAGTCTAAATAAAAGGAGAAAGAAAGCAATCATGGTTTCTCCTAAGTCAAATTCCAATATGTAGTGCAGCAGTAAAAGATGGCCTAACTATATGTCCCTACACATATGTCCATACAAGCATGCATTTGTCCTCAAGAAGAATAAAGAAAATAAACCTCATGCCAAAATTATCAATGACCATACCTGTCCATAATTCTCAATCCATAATGGCTCCTCAGAGTAGAACCTGCACATAACTACATAATCCTATCCCAATGCATAAACCATCCTCATAAAAGGTTATGTGCTAATATGGCATGATAATTAATCATATAGGGTATCCTTGCCTTAGATAAGCTTCCACTAATCATCAACATGACTATTTGATTAATACCATTGTCATACTGTGAATAATTCACTTGCAATTTCCATAAAATCCTCATTGTTAAACTTACCGATCAATCCCAGCTATTGTACCATTCACCTGCATGCAATGCTAACATATGAAAATTTAGAGAACCGTCCACCGGTTCCGGGAATAAGGCACCCACCTGAAAAGCTGACTGTCCAAAGCCCACAGCTGAAAACACCAAAAAACTCTAATCCCTTGCTCCAATAAGTTCAGCACACCCGTAACACTCCTGGCACAATACAAAGTCCACTAATTACACTAGGCTCCCAAATATAGCACTTAAAACCACATACAACCTCGAATTCTGAACTGTTAAATTATCACCTGCAGATAGTGCCCAGAAAATTTCAATAAAAATATCGCAGCAATCCTTGCGTCGATAGCTTCGAAACGGTACCTTGCACGCCCAAATCGGAGTTTGGTAAGTCAAGATAAAAATTCGGCAAGGGGGTACACTCATACAAAAATCTGTATTAAAACTGTACACTGTTCACTGAGAAAACAGTAATTTTCACCTCTGATGAAATCTCAGAAAAATCCAAGAAAAATACGAGTGCGTTCCTTGCGATCTGTAGATGAAAAAGTTGTATAAGCTCGTTTCCGGCTGACGCTTGTGCGCAAAGATATGGCCAAAACACCTCGATGCTGTCCCACAAAGCCAAACAGAAAATGGGTCACAGTGTTGCCTCGGGATCCGTGCCAAAAACTCGCAACAGGAAAGCGCGATCAATACGAAAGATGAAGCCCTACCTCTTAGGAGTCTGTCGGCGCAAGAATCACTGCAAAATGATCTCGGGGTAGCCCAGGGGAGCTAAAACACTGTCGCTACGCCGAAGAAGAACCCAGGAATGCAACGTCGCGCCGCGCCGTAAAATCCAGAACCTCGGGATGCGTGCTCCTAAAATCGTAGAACTTGGCAGGAAGATCAAGAATTAAGAGTTGAACAAGTCTTCTTCAAGGTGCTCGGGCAGATGGTGCGTGGGCTGAGAGAAAAGAGCCAAAGAAGAGGGCTCGGGCTGCCTATTTATAGGCTGAGGAAACAATTGGAAAAATTCCCATTGTGTCCCAATTTCCGGGCGCCCGAAACTTTTCGGGCGCGCACAGTGCGGCCCGGCCCACAACTTTCGGGCGCGCACAGTGCGGCGCGGTCCACCACACAGTCCAGTCCGCTACTCCCCCGGGCCCCCACTGCACCCGGTGCACCTGCGCCCGCGAATGGCGACGCGACACGTGGCCCGGCAACCCGTGCACCACGCACGTCGCGCCGTGGACCGCGCACGTCGCGGCTGACCCGGGCCGTACGGCCACCTGCCCCGCCGTACGGCCACCTGCCCCGAACACCCACTCCACCGGTTGCGTGGACCGGGAGCACAACACCGGACCAACCACCTCACGCCACGTGTCCACCCGGTCTACCGTGCACCACCGGCCTGCACCGTGAACCCAGACCACAACACCGACCAGTGAGAACCTGCCACGTGTCCCCTCCTCGGGTGCACGACGGCCGCGTGGACCGCGCACCTGACCGCGCCCCCGCGCGCCTGCCCGCGCCCCTGTGCGCCTGCCCGCGGCCGCGCGCCGCCTGCCCGAGCGCCTTCCGCCGCCTTCCGCCGCTGCCCGCCGCCGCCAGCCGCCGCCGGCGATCGCCGGAAACACTGTTCCGGCGATGAACAGTAAAATTACTGTAGCAAGCTCCGAAAAATACATGTAAATAGCCCATCTTGACCGTTTTCGCGCGCTGATTCCAAATCCGGCGTCCATTTTGCCAAATTCCAATCCTATAAATTGACGGAGGCTCCCGGAAAGGTATTTTTAATTCGAATTCCGCGCCGAGCCTAAATTTGATATCCACTCCTCGCGTAAACTGTTCTAAACATCCGATGGGGTCCCCCGATTTCCTACGAGATCCATTTTAAGCCCTGAGTCCATCTCTTGTGTCCAAACTCGCGCGCGAACACCGCCGACATGCCACGTAGGCTTCCAGAAGCTGCTGGTCACACTGTAGAAGCCCTGCAAAGATCCGGGTCACCACAGGTTCCGGACGGTGGCGGAGGGCTCGAAGGCGAAAAGTGAGTTGGAGTTGGCGTTTTTGGATTATTTTATTAATTTAATTAATTAATTTTGCCTAATTTGGACTTCTCTAGGGGATTTGAGGGAGGTAGGTGAGTTGTGGTTTTAATTAAGCTTTTGAATAACTTAAATTAAATTTTTTTAAAATTAATTATTTTTAATTTAAAGCCAGCTGTTGCCCTTATCTACTTAAGGTGCCACATCCCCTCCTCCAAGCCCATTATCTGATGGTGTTAAATGAAGCAGAGGAAGAAAAAAAAAAAAAAAAAAAAAGGGAGAAAAGAGAAGAAGTTGAAGGAGAAGTAGAAGAAGAAGAAGAGGACTTGAAGGTGAGCTTGGTTGGAGTCCTCCTGTTGGTGGCCGAGCGAGCACGTGCGCGCGCGACGAACGTCGGCAAGATAGGTGTATTGTACTGTTTTTTTCTTCCTGTGAGCTTGATTGGATTATTTTTATTTTTTTTTATTTTTTTGGGAGAACCTTGTTGCGGACAGGTTGTCCGAAGGGTGTGTGCCGCAGGGTGAGCCGCGCGCGCGCGAAGGCGGCGCGCGGCTGAGGCGAACCGCTGCGCGGACGCGCATGAGCGCCGCGCGCAGCAGGCCCCTTGCTGCCGCAGGCGCGCAGCAAACCGCTGAGCAGCCTGCGGAGGGCGCGCCCAGGGCGCCGCGCAGTATGTGCGGGCGCGCCAGGGCACCGCGCCTTGGGGGGGGGGGGGGGGCGGCCGCGCGCAGTTTGGACGGGCCGCGCGCAGGACGCGCGGCACCGCAGGCCCCGCGCGGGCCGCGGGCAGGGCTGCGGACCGCGCGCGGGGTGCGCGCGGTGCCGCAGGCCGCGCGCAAGGCGCCGCGGGCCCCGTGCGGGCCGCGCGCGGCGCCGCGGGCCCCGTGCGGGCCGCGCGCGGTGCCGCAGGCCCCGCGCAGGGCGCACGCAGCGCCGTGGGCCCCGCGCGGGCCGCGCGCAGCATTGCATGCCGCGCGGCGCTGCGGGGCGAGGGCGCGCGCAGCGCCGAGGGCCCCGCGCGGGCCGCGCGCAGCATTGCGTGCCGCGCGGCGCTGCGGGGCGCCGCGCGGCAAGGGCTAGCGCCGCGCCGCCGAGCCCCAGCACCGGGAGGCGGGCCAGCACAGCGCGGCAGGCTTCCTGGAGCCGCGCGGCATGCGCGCTAGCTGCGTGCGGCAGGGCGTGGCGCCGAGCGGCTACCTACGCCGCGCTGAAGCTGCACTGGTCGCGGCTTGGCGAGCGTGCCGCGCGTGTTGCACGAGCAGTTTTTTTTCGTGCGGGCGCGGCTTTTTCGTCGGCATAGTGTGTTTTTTCGCCGTCGATTTCGAGGATTTTTAGCCGAGCTTTCGCTGATTTTTGGGAGTACTCTGTTCCTGGCAGATTTTGGTCTACTTGGCCTGATTCAAAGGTTTTCGCCGCGCGGGGAGCCGAGGGTGCTTGTTTTTCAGTTTGTGCTGTGGTTTGGCCTTGGGTAAGCCGGTGTGCCTGCGAATTTATCCGTTGATCTCAGGTGGGTTGGATTTGGCTTTCAAAAATCATGGGATGCCCTCTAATGCTTAAGAAGACACTTTGATCATGTCAAACTGTAATTTTTAGCTGTTAAATGATCTGATAGTTGCCTAGAAAATTTTAGAAAAATTATTTGAACCCCGAATTATTTTTAGTAGACTCTTGGCATTATATGATACTAGACTGCATGCTTAGTTGGCTTTATTTAAGCACCTGAACCGTTTTAAAAATCCGAAAGTCCGTTTTATGGAAAATTTGACTTTTAAAAAATGGTTTAAAAATTTCTGAGGCTTCTAGAAATGTGACATGGGTTCGGGGTGCATGTTCTCTCGTGCCGGGGGCCGAGGAGATATTTTTATGATTTTTAGAGATTTACTAGTGTCGTTGGGGGTTTTATGAGAGCACTTCAGATTGAGTCGTGGAGTTTACTCCGTCCTTGACATGAGAGTGAGTCGTCTGTTCACTGTGTTTTCGATCTATTTAATCGTGGATTGTGGCCTGCTGAGACTGTGATATTATGCCAGATGTGAGATACTTGAGTTCGCGGGGTCGCTCCCCGCGAGCTACGCTCCGGATGCGATGATGATATCGAGCCTGACGAGGTTGCGATGTGGTTACTGAGATAGTCCTTGGAGGACACCCTACGTAAGACCAAACCCTGTTTGGGCACGAGTGGCAGTAGATGAGCGCAGGCTTGACTGGTCCAAAGTGGGACAGTCATTGTGATTGGGTGACATATGTGAGTGAGGTACATTGCATGATTCATAGTTCAGTATTTCTTTGAGCATTTAGTTGTAGATTTACAGCTTTCCTTATCTATCTATCTATCTATTTGTTTACCTTACTTGTACCTTCGGTAGACTTAGTGGGCATACCGTGTGTTTTGAGGACGGTACCCACTGAGAACTACCTTCTGCAGTAGTTCTCACACCCGCTGCGGTGCAGGTTTCCCTGAGGCGGCTGTTCCGACTCCTTCCCGTGCGGAGTCTTCTGATCGAGGTAAGGGCGTGGCCGACTAGTCGCATACCCGAGTCTGTATAGCTTAGAGGTAGCAGTACCCTTTTGAGTTTCCTCTTTTGTACTGGACACTTGTAGAGTGAGTTTGAGAGAGATGTTTTGTATGTATCTTTAGTGGACAGCTTGTATTTTGGATTTTACTTACTTATTTCAGATGTTCAGTTTCCTTTCTATAGCATGTAGTTACTTTTGCTCTGATATCTGTTAGCTATAGATTTATTTGCAGGGTAGACGCTTCGTCTGTACGGCAGTTTTCGTACAGATGGCGGATCTGTTAGCGAGCCCGGGTCGCAGTTTCGACCCCGGGGCGTGACATGTTTCAACCTAGGTTTTCATGCCACTCGTTTGAACTCTTAGCCTAGGTTTTCTTCTAGTTTCACATTCATGCAATTTGACCAAGTTTTTTCCTAAGTCATAATCAATCATGCACTTGTGAGGTAAACATTTCTCTAGGTTTATTTATATCATTTACTAGGGTTATACTCTAAACTTGCTTTACAACCACACATTATGCTTTGTTATATTTACTCATGCAAGAATAACTGTGATGACCCGGATCTCCGCAGAGCTTTTGCAGTGTGATCAGCGACTTCTGGAGGCTTATTCGGTGTGATGGAGGTGCTTGTGCGCAAATCGGACCTCAGGTTTGGACCCAGCGCGAAATTTGGATTAAAATTACTTATCTGGATGCCTTCGACAAATTTTAGAAGTGGAATTAGGCAAAATGGACATTGGATTTGGACTCAGCACGCGAAAACGATGAAAGTGGACTATTCACTTGTATTTTTCGGAGCTCGGATGTCAAAACACGGATTTCGAGGCAAGGTTACTATTTCGGCAGGCCAGGGCAGCACCGGCGGCGGCAGGCAGGCGGCGGAGCGCGGCGGCGCGGGCGCGGGCAGGCCGGTCCACGGGACTTGGGCGTGCACCGGGACCAGTGGACGCAGCGAGGAGGACACGTGGCGCGCAGGGATAGGCCGGTCAACGCACGCGCGACAACGCGAGTTCCGCGCCAGGCGCGGCGCACGGTGGACCGCGTCGGGCCACGTGTCGCCCGCCCACTGGCGGGCGCAGTGACCCGGCTGACCCGGCGTGAACCGCGGCCCATGCTTCCCGCCATGGACCGCGCTGCCACGCGTCGCGGCGCGATTGGCGGGCGCGCGTGCGCTGGGCGCGCGGGGTGCGGAGAGGGCCACGTGGCGCGCTGTGGGCGTTTCGGGCGCGCACAGTGTTGGGCCGGGCCAGATTAGGGCGCCCGAATCCTGCGCCTGAATCCGGATTTCCTTTCTTTGTGGGCTTGGGCTATAAATAGCCCATTGGTTCCTTCTTCTTGGCTTCTTGTTCCGAGTTTTCTGAGCCCATCTTCGACAGGGAGCTTCACCTTCGAGTTTTCTTCGCTATTTGGGATCCCGGGAATTTTTGGAAGTCGTGTCTTCAGCGTTCTCCTCGACATCGTGAGCTTCGACGTGCCTTCGATACCAAGCTTCTTTAGTCGCACTTCAGTCCGTGAGCTCCCTTGGGCTACCCCGATGGAATTTTGAGCTGATTTTTATGGCAGCATGTTCACGAGAGGTACGCCTTCGATTTCCGTGTGGGTCACATTGCTCCGTTTCAAGTTTTTGGTGGGGTTTTCGAGGCATCTTTTGACCCCTTTTACTGCTGCGAGGTGTTGGACAGCGAAGGAGTGTTTATGGGTTTTCTCGGCCTACGGGCATCGGAACGGGACGTATAAGGACTCGATCGATATCTACTCTTCGCGAGGAACGCAACGGTGATTTTTCTGAATTTTTTGGAGGACGTTTCGAAGGTGATGTTTGGACTTATTTCAGACTGACGTTACCGTAGATTTTTTATCGTGGGGTTTTTCCTTACCGCGGTGTTTTGCTTGTATCTCAGTGACCGGGTGGAGTTTTTGTGTGAGGACCCGAAATTCTCACTTATGGATTACGGTTACATCTGCAGCTTCTGGAGGCCTACGAGGTGTGTCGGCGGCGTTTGTGGACAATTTGGACAGAAGTGATGGACTTCGGGCTTATAATGGATCACGAGAGTAGTCAGAGGACCCCGTCGGATGTTTAGAAGTGGTTTCGCGCGAAACGGATATTAAAGATGGGCTCAGCGCGAAGTTTGGACAAAAGAACACCTTTCCGGATGCCTTCGGCAATTTTTAGAGTTGGAATTTGCCAAAACGGACTCCGGATTTGGATTCAGCGCGCGAAAACGATGAAAATGAACTACTTGTATTTTTCGGAGCCCGGATGACCCGGCACGGATTTCGAGGCAGAGGTATTGTTCCGACACGGCGGGCGGTGTCGGCGGCGGTGGGCAGCGGCGGAGCGACCGCGGGCAGGCGCGCGGTCCACGGGCCGGCGTGCACCGGAGGGCAGGACACGTGGCGTGATAGGACTGGTCGGTGCTGTGGACCCGGTTCACGGAACGAATGCAGTCTGCCTCGGGGCGCGTGCGTGCAGGGATGGCAGGCGGCGGCGCAGGCGCGCACGTGGGCGCGGCAGCGGTCGTTGACTGAGTGCGCTCCACGTGTCGCCTCCACAGCGCGCCACGTGTCGAGCAGCGGATGGCCGGTGTGGCTGTCCGTTGTTCGAGTGATGACGTGGCGGCCTGTGGGCGTTTCGGGCGCGCACAGTGTTGGGGCGGGCCCAACACTGTAGCGGCTCGATTCTTGCGGGCGCCCGGTTCTTGGGACATAACCGTCATTTCTTGAATTATTTCTGGAGCCTATAAAAGGGATCCGAGCTTCTTCTTCTTCCCTTTTTTCGGCATTTCCGAGCCTCCCCTCGCCACGACGTCTTCAGGAAGGTTGATCCCCGTGCAGAGCTGGTTCCAACTGTGGATTCCCGGATTTTTATGTGGCACGCACTTCGAGGCTTCTATTTTTACGGTGCGGCGCGACGCTCGTTCATTTGTGGCCCCCCTTCGTCGCGTATCGGTGCGAGGACTCCCCTAGCTTACTCCGACCTCCGTTTTCGGCGATTCCTGCGCCGTTGGATCGGCGACAGACAGAGCTACGATCTTGGTATTTCCTGGTTCCCCTCGTTTCACGCTTTTCGAGGAGTTTTTCCAAGATTACTGTGACCCTTTTTGCTGTGGTTGAGTATGGACAGCAGCTCGATGTTTTGGCGATATCTCTGCACCCGGGCATCGGATTGAGGCGTGCCTATACACTCTTTGCATCTACGCGTCGCAAGGATTACCGTCGTATTTTTCGGGGAATTTTCTAAGATTTGCCCGAAGGTATACTTCTTTCCCTTTACTGTGCAGAGTATTACAGTTGTGTATGTTGTGGAGTTTCGCGCTCGCCGTGTTGTGGAATTTGTAACTCGGCCTCCGGGACTCAGATTTTGACGTTCAGGTACTCGTTTCGAAGGGCTCGACGCGACGATCACGACAGTATTTTTGTTGGATTTTTCAGAGTCCGTTCTGTAGGTAAAAATTGCACATCTTCGAGACTGGTTTCAGCAGATGGTGTTTACTTGGATATTTTTAGCATAAAGTGTAACTTTGGACCTTATGTTGTACCCAGGAAGGTTTGCGAGTGTTTTTGGAGCACTACTAGGAGCCGAGGTTTGCGCGACATGTACCGTGGATACGGGTTCAACAGATATGGTTAGCAAGTAGCCACACTTTTCACCGACCCCCGGTTTGCCTTGGATTGAGCTCTTCAGGTTGGTAAGCTTAATATTGGTAACTGTGTAAGGAATGATAAGGTTTTTATGTTAGGGTGAATGTAAGTGCACTTGTGGGAATGTCACCCCTCTATGACTGATAGCATGCATATTTAATGTACAACCAATATTTAGCATTGAGATGAAAAGCTTGAGGAATGGCCTAGATCATACAGATTGATATACTTTAGTAATGATCTTTTAGCATGCCAGGTTGCACATAGTCTTTTATGATATGATTACTCGATGGAGTAGGGGGCTATATCTATGTGCGGGTATTATTCTGAACATTCTTTTGATGGACCCTGGATTGTGGACAGGTGAGTTCTTTAGGGATTCCGGCATGTTGTTTATTCCTAGAGGATCTATTATATGCTTTACCCCCTTTCATTTCCTTGAGGACATTTGCATGCTTGTATGGACATCTAGTTAGGCCATCTTTTACTGCTACACTACTATTGGAACTTGACTTAGGAGAAACCATGTTATTCCTTTTCTCCTTCTTTGTTAGTCAGGCGGTCTGTGTTGCTCGGGTGCGAGCAGAGGTCTGGGGTAGTGTAGCCGGGACATTGGTGTCAGGGATGGGTTGTGCTGGATTGAGGCTGGCAGGGTTTTGCGGTGACCGCGGACTTTGGGCGGTTGACCAGAGGTCGGTTATAGGACTTGATTATAGACGGCAGGGTATTGCGGCAACCGCGGATATTGGGCGGTTGACCGGATATTTATTTATGCATCAGATTGGGTATCAGATTTTTCTAGTGGACAGAGTTTCCCACTATTTGAGTACTTTTGCATCTGATTGAGGACCGAGGCTTTCTTTAGTGGTTGGGCTTTCCCACTTTGATCAGAGTCATGATCCAGTCCTGCTGATTTATACTTATGTTACTGGTTACTGAGATACTTTACTCGTGTGGGTCGCTCCCCTCGAGTGCCACTCCGGAGTGTTATACATACTTTGAGTCCTTGAGACTCCTATCCCTTATCGGCGTTATGCATTGGCCAGCATACCCGATTTGTCAGACACAGCAGGCAGTACCAGTTCTTACTGGTTCATTGATTGGGTTTATTACAGGCAATTACTTTATTGTTGCACTCGTGTCAGGGGGGACCGAGTGGAGTCTAGTAGCTGTGTTTAGACCAGTGCTAGTGTTGTTGGGAGCCGTTTGGTTTGACGGTGGTCCCGTGGCGTTGTGAGTACTTTGACCGTTGTGCGAGAGGTTTGGTGATCTTGAGGCTATCCGTTCTGAGAGAGAGCGTGGATTTTGACTATAGCCTGCATGAGCCACTACTCGATAGCGAGTTAGTCCGTTTGGACGCCCTACATAATTCCTGCCCGTCAGCAGGAGGTGGTTGTAGGTGGGCGCAGGTTTGACTGGACCAGATGTGGCAGTCAGCTCGATTGGGTCGATTGTGCACTGCATGTGCTAATGGTTGCATACCATTCTCTGATTCTCCCCTCTTGAGCATTTAGATGGAGGCATGGTAGCTGTTGAGTGTCATCAGCATTCTTGTTCAGTTCTCACGGCTTCGGTTAGTTTATGTCTCTTGAAGACTTAGTAGGCAGACCGTCGAGTCTGGCAGTGGTACCCACTGAGAACTCCCTTTTTGGTGTAGTTCTCACACCCGTTGGGGGTTTTCCCCCTCCCTTTCTTTTCTCTCCTTTGTTTTGCAGAGTCTTAGCGGTTGTTGCTGATTCTGCGGTTGTTGATCGAGGCGAGGGAGTCGCGAGCTAGATCCCTACCCGTCGTTGGAGAGTAGCGGTACCCCCTTCAGAGGAGATCTTCTGTAGATTAGTTATTCTATTTCCTCTTTTGAGAGACTGATGTAGTGAGGATATGATATGTATTGAGAGCCTGTACACTGATGTATTTATTGGAGATACCTCCCTGTTGAGTTCTGATTCTTGTATATGAGGATATTGTATGATTATCATTTTGAGAGATGGACATTGTTGTATTATTTCCAGTTGTACAGTGGTTGATTTTAGCTTACAGCAGATTTTCATTTTTAGCTCTGATATCTGTTTAGCTGTAGTACTTTTCTTGCAGGTAGGACGCTTCGCCTATGCGGGTTTGGCATAGGTGGCGAATCTGTTGGCGAGCCCGGGTTGCAGTTTCGACCTCGGGGCGTGACATTTTGGGTGTTTTTGGACTCGTTGGAATCATGGGAACCTGAGGAGTATCCACGTTCAGTTTTGGCTCATTTGGACCCCGGATCATCGCGCTTCAGGTGGGCTGCTTTCGTCTCCAAAACCGGTGGACGGTTCTCTAACTCTATTTGTTAGTATGCATGCATGGTTTAATGTACAATTTTAATGATTGTGATCTAAGCATGAGAAATAGTTTGAATGATGGGATTGAGGCTTAATTGATAAATTGTACATGATATGTGGATTTGAGCGTTGCATGATTTATTTACCCTTATTGAGGGAGAGTTACAAGATAAAGATGGTTATCCTATACTAGTGGAAAAGCATGCTAGATGATGATGTTCACTTACTTGTTGGAGAATATGATTGATGCATGTCTGCTCTATATTGTTTAAGCTTGTGAGCATGTATGACTAGAGTATACTACCGTTGATTGGAAGCAAGCATGTTATGAATTGTCCATGTTGTTGGTTCAGTTTTATGCTTAACATGGTTAGAGGATTATATATTGATTATTGGAACTTGACCTAGCACTCCGTCATATATTGCATGTTTAACCAGACTAGTAGAGAACCTTCACTTGGGCTAGGTTCTTTTATGCTATAGACATCCCACACCTTACATTTTTCCTGGACATAGAGTTCCCTCGCCCGGGTAGTGGGCCGAGAGGTCAGGTTATTGTGGGACGTGTGTTGCACTCGTGCCTGGGGGCTGAGTGGAGTCTGGTAGCGGAGTTTAGACCAGTGCTAGTATTGTTGGGAGCCGTTTGGGTAGACGGTGGTCCCGGGCCGTCGAGTATCTTCCGGTCGGTGTTGTTGGGAACCGTTTGGGTTGACGGTGGTCCCGGGTCGTTGAGTGTCATCCGACCAGTTTTGTTAGCCCTGAGTTATGGGTCGATCACGGCTGTGGAGTACCTCCAGCCTGTGTGTTTAGCGTGGCGAGTTGGGTGTTTCATTTTGGGAGCCGTTTGGGTCAACCGTGGTCCTGACGGTGGAGTATCTCCAGCCAGTGAGTTTAGTGCCACGAGTTGGTTGAGTTCGCTAGTGTCTCGAGTTTCGTGAGAGCGTATTAACTGGGTCGTTGAGAGTACTCCGACCGTCGTGCGAGGTGTTTGAGGATCTTGAGTCATTCCGTTCTGAGAGTGAGCGCGGATTTTGATTATAGCCTGCAGGAGCCACATTGAGCTCGACAGAGATGCGCGGATACTTCCCTCGGTGGGGTCGCGCCCCTCAAGTGCCACTCCGAAGCAGAGCCTGTTACTTTACTATTGCCACTCTGGAGCAAAGCCTGTTACTTGCTATCGCGACTTGTCGACGCAGTCCCTCTGACTAGGCCTTTTGGCAGTCACGGATGCCTACGTAAGTCCAGTCCTTCGTGGATGTAATGGCAGTAGGTAGGCGCAGGTTTGACTAGATCCTATGTGGCAGTCAGTGTAGATTGGGTGACTATTTTATCGAGAGATAGTAGATACATCATGTTTCATCTGTATCAACCCCTTGAGCATTTAGATAGAAGCATAGTAGCTGTAGAGTTGTTTCTTTCAGCCTTTCTTTATAGCACAACATTGGTTACTTTATGCCTCTAGTAGACTTAGTGGGCAGACCGTCGGGCTTGGTGGCGGTACCCACTGAGAACTACGTGTTGGTGTAGTTCTTACACCCGTTGGGGGTTCTCCCCTCCCCTTTTTCTTTCCTCTCCTTTGTTTTGCAGAGTCTTCTGCGGGAGTGGTTGCTCCTTCTGTTGCTGATCGAGGCGAGGGAGTCGCAAGCTAGATCCCTACCTGTCTTTGGAGAGTAGCTGTACCCCCCCTGTTGGAGATTTATAGTATGGTCAGTTAGATTTGTATATTTTACTCTTTGAGAGTTTTCTTTATTTTGGGAGACTGTTGTTTTGTGAGGATCTGACTTGTACTGTGAGCCTGTACACTGATGTATCATTATTTTAGTTTTTCTCCCGTTTGGATTCTTAGATGTTGTATTTTGAGGATATTGTATCTTTATTTTCAGTTGTACAGTGGTTGAACTTTAGTTTTACAACAGTTACTTTCCAGCTCTGATATCTGTTTAGCTGTAGTTTTATCCTTGTAGGTTGGACGCTTCGCCTATGCGGGGTCTTCCGTATAGCTGGCGGATCTGTTGGCGAGCCCGGGTGGTAGTTTCGACCCCGGGGCGTGACAATAACATACATTAGGTCCGCGCATAAGTCAACTCTCTACGAAGCACTTTATATGAAACCTAAATCATAATATAATTATTGTGACCGATTGCGGTCGGGTTAGATGTAACCCTTGTGTAGTGGCATAGTGGCCGAGTGATATAGTAGCTTAGTGTGGCATGGCATAGTAACATTTTGGCATGTGTGCATAGATTAGTAGTGTAGGGTTTTTATACCACATACTAGTGTAGTTTTACTATTATATAGATTAGTAGTGTAGGGTTTTTATACCACATACTAGTGTAGTTTTACTATTATATATATATATATATATCGTTACTAATGCTTCCATTGGACCAAGAGGTGTAGAGCATATTTCTCGGTGGATGAACCCACTGGGAACTATTAGTAGTTTTCACACCCCATGGTTTTCACCTTTTGCAGATCCAGGTACAGCCGATGAGGCACACGACAGGGGCAGGGACCCGGCAACTTAGTGGACCTAGAGGGTCTAACTTTTATTTACCATTTTTGTATATAAAGTGAACATTGTATTTTGGTGAGGAAAAAGAAAAGAAAATTATAACTAAATGTTATATTGAGATGTTCATTCATGTACCCCTTTACTTCAACTTGTTATAACTTTTATGTTTAAAGTTGAATGTTCAATTTAGTAACTTTTGCTCTGATATTATGTATCTCATTGTACATATCGCATTGATTTAGATGGTTATCGTTCCTTTCGGGGTCTCGGGGCATGACAAAACCCAAGCTCTCCAAGCCGCTACACGCACTAGATCTCGATTCTCCACTTCTCTAAGCTTCCCGAGCTCAATCTTCGCCAAAACCTCACCTTAGAGAAGTTTTTACAGAGAGAGAGGGAAAAGAGAACGAGGGAGCAGAGAGTAGAGTGTGTGTGTGTGTGTGTGTTCGTGCATAAGGGAGAAGAAGGGGGTTGGGTCCCCTTTTAAAGATCACTCGACTAATTTACTAAATTGCCTCTCTCACTGCGCTTCTAGACCACAAAGGAACCGAACCTTCCCAGAGGGTCCAAACTCCGAACCCAATTTTCCAAAATTTTTGCGACGAAGATCCGATCCTTCCTTCCAGGGACCGAACTCTGATGTTTTAATTTTTGCTATAGTACCAAGGTCCAGACCCTCAAGTCAAGGTCCATACCCTGAATCTCAACGATCCAAAAACATTTTATCTAAAAATTTTTGTTTTCGCTCCACATTGCTCTAACTCTCTTATAGTCGTTTCGAAACCCTCAAAACTCAATTCATGCACATTCATAGTCACCTCTTGACTGTACTTTGACCAATTTGGTCAGAGTCCAATATGGTATACTGGTGTTTGGTTATTATACTCTCCAAAATTCGTTTTCACGCCAAGCCCGCACCGAAACAATTCAAATAAACTTAAAACTTCACCCTAATTACAGGGATAGTTCTCCAAGCTACTTTCTGCCAAAACTCCACTATTTTGCAGAAGTTCGGTTCACTACAATATTGTACATACTTGGGACGGGCTAAGCCAATGTTTATATATTTATTTCAATTCTGAGAGGTATTGATATATTTTGGTTGTAATGTATGTACAGTATGCCTACAGGTTCTTGTTATTTATTTATTACCGGCTCTTATGTCTATTAGTAGTATATTATTAGTAGATTTTGCAGGTTTAGATGCTTTGTGCGCACGGAGCCTTCCGTGTATACGGCGGATCTGCTGGCAAGTCCGGATTTCCGCTGTGACCTAGGGCGTGATATTTTAAATTAGAAGTTCATTTTACTCTATTGCTTTATTATACCTATTCTAGTATGAGATGTAAAGATTAGTGTATGTTACTGTTTCATGCGGGCAAAAAACCTCCGAGTTGGTTCTTTGGGACGGGTCTCGCGGCATGACAGGATAGTATATCCAATAGAATGTAGACCATCATTCTCCTACTTGTTACATTTTTTTTTTTTTACTATAACCTATTTAAATTTTTGTAAACTCTAGAATGAGATTAAGAACTATACCCCTCTTGTGGCGTACAAATAGAATTTCCTTATTTGTACCATTTCCCTACTTGTTACATTTTTTTTTTTTACAATAATCTACTTGAATTTTTCTTAACTCTAGAATAAGGTATGCCCCTTTTGTGGAATACAAATAAAATTTATAAAATTTTCTTATAAATTTTCGAGAAGTAACAAACAATTCAGTCAGTTGTTTTCTAGCATCCTGCATGAAATTTGACCATCCTATGTGTGATGACCCGGATCTCCGCAGAGAGGTTGCAGTGTGATCAGTGACTTCTGGGGGACTATACTGTGTGTTGGAGATGAGTGTGCGCAAATCGTACCCCAGATTTGGCCCCGGCATGAAAAACGGATCAAGTTTGCTTTTCTGGGAATTTTTGGCAAATTTTGGAAGTGGAATTTGGCTAAACGGATATCGAATTTGGATTCAGCGCGCGAAAACGATGAAAATGGGCTATTTACTTGTATCTTTCGGAGCCTGGATGCCCGTACACGGATTTCGGGGTATAAATTATTGTTCCGCCCGGCCGGGCAGCGCCGGCGGCGGGAGGCGGAGCGGGCGCGGGCAGGCACGCGGGCGCGGGCAGGGCGCGGGCAGGTGCACGGTGCAGCGAGGGCGTGTGCCACATGGCTTCTTCCTGTTGGCGCGATGTGGACACGTGGCAGCGTGGGTTTCGCTGGTGCATCGGCTCGGTCCACGGAGCAAAGCGGGCAGTTGCCTCGAGATGCATGCGTGTAATGATCGCCAACAGCGCGACGTGCGCGCACGTGGGCACGCGGACCGAGGCGCTGACGCACGAGAAGGCGGGCGCGGGGGCGAGGCCCACGTGTCGCGAGCGGAGTGGCCGCGTTCGCTGTTTGCTGTGCGGGGACACATGTTGCACTGTGAGCGATCCGGGCGCTGGATGAACGGTCCGGATTCTAGCGTGTTTCGGGCACTGTAGCAACCCGAATCGGACCGGGCGCCCGAATTCAGGGACACAGAGGGAATTTCCTGAATTGTTGGTTTTTGACTATAAAAGCTCCCCTTTGGGCTGCGATTTCGGGCTCTTTCCCAAGCCCATTTGCGAAGGTGACCTTAAGAGATTTTGTTCTTCATCTTGTGCTACATCTACTGAGGGACTTTCAGATTTTTTGGAGGCCGAAGAAATGGAAACCTCAAAAAGCATGCCACGTAAAATCCCAGGAATCCTCCAGATGGTGCAGCACAAGTGGGGGAGAAACTTCGCAGAAGGGCCCGAGGTGAGATGAGGCTCAAAAACGCGGAAAAAATGAAGAAGAAGGTGGCTCGGGCCTTTATATAGGCTATTGAAAACAAATTCGGAAATGATGGATAAGTCCCCGGATTCAGGCGCTTGGACCAGATCCGGGCGCCCGAATCCGCTGCGGGAACCCAAACAGCGAGCGTCCGAAACCTCCTGGGAGTGCCACGTCAACCCGAACAGGCAACAGTAAACCCCACCACGCGCAAAGCGCCGCGTGGCCGCTCCCGGTCAACGCGGGTGGGTGGCGCCCGCGAATCGCAGGGCGCCACCTGGCCCGCACTGACGGCCCCCGACCAGCCCTGGCGCGCCGCCTGGCGCCCACCTGCCGCGCACGATTCCCGAGGCGACCCCCCGCGTCTCGGTGGACCCCGCCTTCCTGAGCCCGCCAACCGGAAGCCGCCACGTGTCCCGCCCGGTCCATGCGCCACCCCGCGCCGCTGTGTGGACCGCGTCTTCTGCGCCAACCAACCAAACACTGCCACGTGTCCACCGCGCTCCACTGGAAAGCCGCCACCTGGCACACCACTCCTCTTCACCCCGCGCCAGCCCGTGCGCCCTGCCCGCGCACCTCCGCGCTACCCGCGACGCTGCGCCGCCGTGCTCCGCCGCTTCCCGCCGCCGCCGGCGCTGCCCCCCAGCGCCGGAACAGTACTCAAGCCTCGAAATTCGTGCACGGGCATCCGGGCTCCAAAAATTCAAGTAAATAGTCCATTTTCATCATTTTCGCGCGCTGAATCCAAATCCGTTGTCCGATTTGCCAAATTCTAACTCCAAAATTTGCCGAATGCATCCAGACAAGTGTTTTTAACCCTAATTTTGCACTGAGTCCAATTCTAATGTCTGTTTCACGCGAAACCCCTTCTAAACATTCGACGGGATCATCCGATTACCCTCGTGATCCATTTTAATCCCTGAGTCCAACACTTGTGTCCAATTTGTGCGCGAACACCTCCAACATACAGTATAGGCCCCTAGAAGTCACCCATCGCACTGCAACAGCTCTGTGGGGATCCAGGTCATCACACAATGACTGATTGTGGAATGAGAACAGTGACCCTTCCGCGAGTGGGATGGGAGGAGTTCATTTTCACTGGTTGCCGAGGTACCCTTCCTGCAGCAATGGCTTCAGCGGCTTTGGACGGACGCCACCACTATAGCGTATGTGACGATTAGGACTAGAGGTTGTGTTCCTAGGGGTCACGATTAGATCGTAGCTTTCGTATTTGTAGCCACAGCAGGAACGGCTTCAACACTTCTCTCCCTTTTTATCGTCTTTATGCTGGAACTTACGAACGGGACGAAAACTTCGAAAGGCTACTCCAGAAACGGAGACAGTGCCCAAACCTGTTCTTGTTTGATTGGGGCAAGGGCACCGACCTTTCGTAATTTTCGAACTTTTCGTTATTTTCGGCTGCTTTCCAAATTGAGAGTTGGAGTTGATGACGTTCCTGATGGTGGGGCCTTTACCTTTCTTGTTGGTTGTATTGGCGTACTTCGAGTAGATTTGGATGAGTTGGTTTTGGTGGTGCGTTTTAGTTTCGGGGACGAAACTTTCTTTTAGTAGGGGAGGATGTGATGGTCCGGATCTCCGCAGAGAGGTTGCAGTGTGATCAGTGACTTCTGGGGGCCAATACTGTGTGTTGGAGATGATTGCGCGCAAATCGTACCCCAGATTTGGACCCGGCACGAAAAACCGATCAAGTTTGCTTTTCTGAGAATTTTTGGCAAATTTTGGAAGTGGAATTTGGCTAAACAGACATCGGATTTGGATTTAGCGTGTGAAAACGATGAAAATGGACTATGTACTTGTATTTTTCGGAGCCCGGATGCCCGTACACGAATTTCGAGGTATAAATTACTGTTCCGCCCGGCCGGGCAGCGCCGGCGGCGGCGGCGGGCGGCGGAGCGCGGCTGCGCGGGCGCGGGCAGGCGGCGGAGCGGGCGCGAGCAGGAGCGCGGGCAGGGCGCGGGCAGGTGTGCGGTGCAGTGAGGGCGTGTGCCACGTGGCGTCTTCCTGTTGGCGCGGTGTGGACACGTGGCAGCGTGGGTTTGGCTGCTGCACCAGCTCGGTCCACGGAGCAGAGCGGGTTGTTGCCTTAGGATGCGTGCGCGTAATGGTCGCCGGCAGCGCGACGTGCGCGCACGTGGGCACGCGGTCCGAGGCGCTAACGCGCGCGAAGGCTGGCGCGGGGGCGAGGCCACGTGTCGCGAGCGGAGTGGCCGCGTTCGCTATTTGCTGTGCGGGGACACGTGTCGCACTGTGAGCGATCCGGGCGCTGGATGAACGGTCCGGATTCTAGCGTGTTTCGGGCACTATAGCAACCCGAATCGGACCGGGCGCCCGAATTCAGGGACACAGAGGGAATTTCCTGAATTGTTGGTTTTTGACTATAAAAGCTCCCCTTTGGGCTGCAATTTCGGGCCCTTTCCCGAGCCCATTTGCGAAGGTGACCTTAAGAGATCTTGTTTTTCATCTTGTGCTCCATCTACTGAGGGACTTTCAGATTTTTTGGAGTCCTCGACATCCGCACTTTCTGCGACGCGACGCACTGCGACGTTTCTTGGATTTTGGCTTCCACCGTCACTTTTCGGTCCGCGAGGCACCCTAGATTACTCCAATGGTATTTTGAGCCCATTTTTGTGGCAGCGTGTTCACGAGAGGTACGCCTTCGATTTTCGTGTTGATCACCTTACTTCGTTTTGAGTTCTTGGCATGGTTTACGAGTCATCTTTGAACCCCTTTTCTGCTGGTGGTTTTTCTGGACATCGGAGGCTTGTCGGATTTTTATCTCTGCACTCGGGTATCGAATTTCGACATGTGAGACTCGATCGACATCTAAGCTTCGCGAGGATCGCCGTCGTATTTTTATTGGCATTTTTGGAGTTTATCTTACAGGTGGAAATTTTGCATCTTTGGGACTGAAATTTCAGCAGATTCTGTACTTTGATTAATTGTGTTGATTATAACATTGGACTATATCTTTGTACCCAGGGGGAGTTGGTTGGGTGTTTTTGGACCAGTTGGACTTGTGGGAATTTGGAGAATTATTCCCGGGTATTTTCAGCTTTTTGAACTTTGGACAGTTTAGCACTTTCAGGTGGGTTGCTTCGCCTCCAAAATCGGTGGACTATTCATTAATTCTATCGTGTAGTAATCATACATGATTGTTAGATGTGTTAGGAAGCATGTTAGATATAGAGAGGATGTTCTCGCATTGTTATCATGATCATGTTGATGCATGCTTCCTATCTGTGTTAACTTAAGTACCACTATTGGAACTTGACCTAGCACCCTGTCATATGTTGCATGTGTAACCAGACCAGTAGAAAACCCTCACTTGGGCTAGGTTTATTTATGCTTTAGACATCCACACTTCTTATTCTATTCCTGGACATAGTGTTATCCTCGCCCGGGTAGTGGGCCGAGTGGTCGGGATTTCTCTTAGTGTGGGATGCATGTTACACTCGTGCTTGGGGGCAGAGTGGATTCTGGTAGATGTAGCTGGTCTTCTATCTGTGGCGGGAACTGTTTGGGTGAACGGTGGTCCCGGGTTGTCTTGTTTCTCTATTTTTTTGTGTTGCCACTGTGTTAGTGGCAATAGTATACTAGTGATAGCAGGACCTAGAACCCAGACTGTTTTTGGACACATATAATTTCTGTAAACTAATGTTTTCCTTCCAAACTTCGAGCGGGTCGCCGGAGCCTGTTCTTGTTTGATTTGGGTGAAGGCAATAGCCCTTCGGGGTTTGGAAAATAAAACTTATTTGAACTGATTTTTATTAAAAAACTAAAATATATTAAATTGGGTTTCTCAGATTAAAATAGTTTTCAGTAATAACTGTCATCTTTTTATTACAACTTCCTCATCCGAGAGAGTTTGGGTGATCTGGATTCTAGGGGCCGTTCCTTTTTCGGGACGAAAGCTACGGGGGCTGTGCCTGAAACCTGTTCTTGTTTGATAGGGTTGTAGGTGTTAGTCTCCCGAAACTTTCGGACCCTGGTTGGTGTCTTCCGCATGTTGTACCGAGGTTGTCGTGTTCCCGAACTGTAAGGGGGTCGGGAACTTCGATAGGCGGAGCCTGGAGTCTGATCTTGTTTGATTGGGGTTCTAGGCACCGACCTATCGGGATTTCCGAACCCTTATGGTGTCGGTCCTTCCTGTGTTATCTGTGAGTTTGGTGTTCTGTTGTGGGAGCTGTCGGGTTGATAGTGGTCCCGACTGTGAGTATTACCAGCCAATGAGTTAGAGAGGTGATGTTAGTTACCGTCGATCTTGTTAATCGTGGATTTGGACTATAGCCTGCATGAGCCATATTGAGCTCGACAGAGATGCGCTGATACTTTCCTCGGTGGGGTCGTGCCCCTCAAGTGCCACTCCGGAGCTGGGCCTGTTACTTTACTATCGCGACTTGTCGACGCAGTCCTTCTGGGTGGGCCAGTTTTGGCAGTCACGGACGCCCTACGGTAGACCCGTCCTCTTGTGGATGTGCGGCAGTAGGTGGGCGCAGGTTTGACTGGACCCTATGTGGCAGTCACTGTGATTGGGTTGATTGAGTATACTGGGTTTGAGTCGATGCATCATTTTCATCTGTATCACCCTTTGAGCATAGTAGATAGAGGCATGGTAGCTGTAGAGTTATTTTCAGCTTTCCTTTCTTCAGTTTTCTGTTATCTTATGCCTCTAGTAGACTTAGTGGGCAGACCGTCGGGTTTGGTTGCGGTACCCACTGAGAACTACTGTGGGATGTAGTTCTCACACCCGCTGTGGTGTATTTTCCCAATGGACCCCTTCTCCAGTTCCTGTTGCTCTAGTTGCTGATTCTTCAAACCGAGGCGAGGGAGTCGCGAGCTAGTTCCCTACCCGTCTTTGGAGTATAGCGGTGCCCCATCTTTGGAGATTTGTAGTACAGTCAGTAGATTAGTTTTATTTCCACTTTTGAGAGACTATTGTATTATGAGGATCTGACTTGTACTGAGAGCCTGTACACTGATGTATCATTTCTGTTTACCTCCCTGTAGAGTTCTGAGTTTTTGTAGCAGAGGATTTTGTATATGATCGTATTTGGGAGATAGATATTGTATCTTTATTTCCAGTTGTACAGTGATTGGATTTTAGTTTTACAGTAGTTTTCTTTTTAGCTCTGATATCTGTTTAGCTGTAATACCTTTTCTTGCATGTTGGACGCTTCGCCTATGCGGGATTTTGTATAGGCGGCGGATCTGTTGGCGAGCCCGGATCGCAGTTTCGATTCCGGAGCGTGACACTATGACTGCCTTGTGAGTCTGACTAGAAAGAAGAACAAAGTGTTCTAAAAGCAATTTTAATGGATAAACACTCTACTGTGCTATTAATATATATATATATATATATATATATATATATAACGACGTATAATCATAACAACTGCTATAGCTGAACAAAAAGTAGGACCATTTGAGACCTATTTTTTAGAGATTTAATAGATCGGTCAGTCCTAAATCACTTAAATATTTAAAAAAGTGCCCTAATAAAAAAATAAATAATCAGTCAATTACCATAAGTTCTTATGAAAAGATGAATAAAATAATAATAATTTTATTGGCATGAAGAGAAAGTAATACGACAACAAAAGGTTTATCGATAGCCCTCAAGGATAACCACGGTAGTGAAAAATTACCATGCTTAATATTAAACACTATTTAGAATATAAATATAGAGGGAAAAAAAAAAGGGATTTTTTCAAAATGACCCTCCCAAACTTTATATTTTGCCAAATGACCCTATATAAAAAAAATTTGTAAAACTAACCCTCCTTTTGCCACCTCGGCGCCACGTTGGGCAGACCGCGTGAAGGCGCTGAAGCGGTCAGCGCCTTCACAATATTCCTATGAAGGCGCTGAACCCCTCAGCGCCTTCATGCCATATGTGAAGGCGCTGATCACTTCAGCGCCTTCATGCTGAAGGCGCTGGTTCATTCAGCGCCTTCAGCATATACCATAACCGCGTCGAGGACTTAGTCATTTTTGGGGGAAAAATGGCTAAGTCCTCAGTGTAAGCCAAATATGGCTTCTCTGTAAAGACGCTGAGCCAGTCAGCGTCTTTAGTGTTCTGCACTGAAGGCGCTGAGTGCCTCAGCGCCTTTAGTGTAAAAGAGTAAAGGCGCTGAGTGGCTCAGCGCCTTTAGTGTAAAACACTAAAGGCGCTGAGCGGTTCAGCGGCTTTTAACTTAATGTTAAAGGCGCTGATCGGATCAGCGCCTTTAACTTAATGTTAAAGGCGCTGACCGCTTCAGCGTCTTCTTCACCACAATAACCCCGCGCGGGCAGTAGTGTGCGGCACTTCATCTTCTTCATCTTCTTCATCCCGCAGACCCGCAGAGAGCTCGTGCCGATCTCGCCGTCGCATTGCCCCTCGCCGTCGCCGTCGCCGCCTTCGCCGTCGCCGTCGCCGTCGCATTGCTCCTCTCTCACTGTGAACTGTGAGTTCTCTCTCTCTCTCTCTCTCTCTCTCTCTCTCTCTCTTTCTTTCTCTCACTGTGAGAGATCTTGATCTCTCACTGTGAGAGCTTCACTCTCTCACTGTGAGAGTGATCTCTCACAGTGAGAGAGCTTGATCTCTCACTGTGAGAGAGATTGATCTCTCACTGTGAGAGATCAAGATCTCTCACTGTGAGAGAGATTGATCTCTCACTGTGAGAGATCAAGATCTCTCACAGTGAGAGATTAGAGTTATCTCTCACTGTGAGAGATCTTGATCTCTCACTGTGAGAGCTTCACTCTCTCACTGTGAGAGTGATCTCTCACAGTGAGAGAGCTTGATCTCTCACTGTGAGAGAGATTGATCTCTCACTGTGAGAGATCAAGATCTCTCACAGTGAGAGATTAGAGTTATCTCTCACAGTGAGAGAGCTTGATCTCTCACTGTGAGAGCTTCACTCTCTCACTGTGAGAGTGATCTCTCACAGTGAGAGAGCTTGATCTCTCACTGTGAGAGAGCTTAGCTCTCTCACTGATTAACCCCCCCAAAAAAATAAAAATTTAAACGATAAGAACACAACTTATAATTTTGCTGCAAAGTCTATTTAAACAATACTGTAATTTAGGGCTAGAAGCACTGTGAACTCACTATGAGCTCACTGTGAGAGAGTAAACATCACTCTCTCACAGTGAGAGAGCTTCCCCTCACAGTAGTGAGAGATCGCTCACTGTGAGAGATCCCCTCACAGTGAGAAGTTAAAAGTAGTATTTTGAAGTGGTTAAATTTTATTTTGTAGTTGAAATGGCTACTCATCGCATGCCCATAAGTGTTCATTGGGATGGACAATTAGTTATCGATGGGAATGGTCCACGATATATCGGCGGTCAAAAAAAGTTAATCGCGATACCTTCTGATTGTACATATAGTAGGTTTGAGAGGAGAATGTATCGTTTAGTAAATTGTACAAGAGAACAATTTCGTTTAAAATTTACTATTGGTTGTCCCACGGTCGGTGGTGGATATTTAGCTCACGAAGTACTAGATGATGAATCATTGGAGGGAATGATCGGATTATGTGAACATCATGGTGTTGTGACGGTATACATTGAGAAAGAGTTACAACCGTCGGAAAATTTTGAACCGCAAGGTTATTACACGAGTATGCTCCACAATTATATTGATTTGGGTCCTTCCGCCAATGTAATGAGTGATCAACATATTCCACACGAAGGTGGTGTCAGAATGACAAGGTTAGAACAACAACCTAATAATTTTGTCATTTAGCATATTCTTTAAATGGACTTAAATATTGTATATATTGCAGAGAAAGTGAGTATGACCCTATTGAGAGTGTTGTACCTTGCTCGTTTAGTAGTGTGCCACCAACGACCACATGTGTGGCACCTACGACCACACACACGCAAGCCACGACCTCACGCGGACACACGCAAGCCACGACCTCACGCGGACACCGCACGCATGCCACGACATCACGCGAACAATGCACGACCTCCCGTATTGAACCAAGGATGTCTCATTTACAACTAGAACCTTCTGATTGGGGGTAAGTACAAATATAAATTAAATGTTAAGTTTTAAATTAATGGCAATGTTGGAATTTTAGGTTTACCAAATTTACAGGTTATCTAATTCCTATGAACATTGGAATCCACCTGCTATTAATGAATTTGATACGAATGTTGAGGAAGGAGGTGATAATGTTGACAGGGGTGGTGATAGTGATATTAATCATGAGGATTCACCAATCCATGATGATCTGAATAGTAGTGAGGATGACGAACCGGATGTTCCATTTCCAGATATAGATGAAAATCATGATGGAGGGTTAAATGATCTTGCAAATGCAATTTACACTCAAGTGGACAACCCACAAATCAGCAATGATTACGTAGACAATCCTGACGAGGAAAATGAATTTATTGATCATCCGGATCATTTTCTTTCCGATACTAATCGGATTAATCAGTATGTTGTAGATCATACAGATCTTAATATTCGACAAATCAATACTGGTCGACCTAGCATCGACGAGAGTTGGGCTGGACGTGTCTTTCAAGATAAGCCATCTTTATTGGATGCACTAGACCGGTGGCATATTGAGCATAATGTACAAATGAAAGTATTGAAATCTACAAAAACGACGTACACTGTCAAATGCTTAGTAGAGGAATGTTCTTGGAGATTACATGCTTCAGTACCCAAAAATACGACATATTTTAGGGTAAAAACATATGCTGGTCCACACACATGTGTAATTCCAATACTGAATGCGGCGAACCGTAACTGTAATTCCACCCTTATATGTCAATTGATCCTTCCGGTGTTAAAAGTTAGACTTAATTTAAGGCCAAAAGAAATTCGAGATATGGTGCAAGCAGAGTTCCATACTGACATAACATATTGGAAGGCTTGGCAATCAAAGATGAAAGCATTACAAATTATTTACGGGAGCTGGGAGCAATCGTACACTGACTTACCTCGTTACCTTTCAATGGTAAAGAATTATAATCCTGGTACTCAATGGCATCTGGATCATATGTGGCCGCGAGATGGCATTTTTACCTTTCATCGTGTTTTTTGGTCATTTGGACCTTCGATCCATGGATTCGTAAATTGTCGGCCGTTGGTTAGTATTGATGCCACACATTTATACGGCAAATACGAAGGTCATGCTTTGATAGCGACGGCTGTAGATGCAAATGATGGATTATATCCTTTGGCATTTGCAATTTGTGAGGGAGAGAATGCCGGGAGTTGGCAATGGTTTTTGCATAACTTGCGTCGCTATGTTACCCGTGATAGAGAGATTTGTTTAATATCTGATCGATTTCCTGGATTGAAGGAAATAGTTGCTGATATCTATCGTCCAGCACGAGGGCACGCGCATCGTTGGTGTCTTCGACATATGAAAGCAAACATGAAAAAACGCTTCAAGACCGACATATTGTTAAATAAATTCTGGGAAATCGGAAAGGCTGCAACACCGACGGAATATAATCAGCTGAAGGAAGAATTAAAGGTGTTGGATAACGATGCATGGGAGTGGGTCCATAATCTAGACAGATATAAAGAGTACTGGGCAAGAGCATTTGATGGAGGCAGACGGTTTGGAATGTTGACTACAAATCTTTCTGAATCCTTAAATGGGGTTCTTAAGGACACCCGTGGTTTGCCTATCACAGCTTTTGTTGCGTCTACTTTTTATAAGCTTAATAGCTATTTCTGCCAGCGCCGTGAGGACGGTGAACTTTGGACTCACGCTTTTGTCAGTAAAGTAAAAAATCAGATTACTGCAAATTTAGATACGGCGCGGGCACATCATATTGTAAGATTTGGACTCACCGAATTTGAAGTTAAAACTGAAGATTTCGACTACAAAGTGATCGTCAATGGTTCGAATGTCGAATGCTC
This sequence comes from Tillandsia leiboldiana, assembly GCA_029204045.2. Taxonomy (NCBI): domain Eukaryota; kingdom Viridiplantae; phylum Streptophyta; class Magnoliopsida; order Poales; family Bromeliaceae; genus Tillandsia; species Tillandsia leiboldiana. The sequence continues at coordinate 37,392,062 of CM055063.1, read as the reverse complement.
ATGTTGTGAATTATATCTAACAGGAATACCTTGCTCGCATGTCTTAGCAGTTTGTAGTACATCACATATGAGATTACCATACGAGAATTTTACTTCACACTGGTATAGTACAGACTGCTATCGTGCGACGTACGCACCACAATTACATCCTGTTCCTGATAGACGCCACTGGCCACGACCCCAAGGTCCCCCGATTGTACCGCCCCCTTTATGAAGGAAGAAAGGTCGTCCACGATCTACACGTATTCGTAATGTAATCGACGAGGGGGGTGGCCGACGAGGGAAATGCTCCATTTGTAAGCAGGAAGGCCATTATAGGAGCACTTGTCCACAAAATACAGCAATAGTGCAACAAGGACGTCGGCGTATGATTTACACAATTATATTTATCTTGTCTTAATATTTAATTATTTCTAGCTATCATGTTACTAATATGTAGATTGCTTATTGCAGATGGCAGATCACGAGGACGCGGGGCCGGTTGATGCTACTGTCTTGGTAGACCAGCATCGTCATAGGTCGGCCTTTATCAGGACTGAGGTAAGAGCTATCATTTTTTATTTTTTTCAAATATTATAAATAATCTGAATTCATGTTAGAGCTAACTATATTTTTTTTCGCATCACAGGATTATCGTCCCGTCCCGTTCGCAGAGCACGGCCGCAAGATGAACCAGTGGGAGGTTGATCATCCAGCAGTACTCGATCTACTTCGCCAGTCGGGATTCTACGGGTTATCCTGACTGCGACGGTTGGTACTGGATCAGTCTCTACTGGGGGCTCTTGCGGAGAGGTGGAGACTGGAGACCCAGACCTTCCACTTCCGCCACGGGGAGATGACCGTCACACTGCAGGATGTGGCGGTTATTTCGGGTCTCCGTGTGCATGGGGCGCCGGTCTCTGGTTCCACCATCCACGATTGGCGTGCTCTGTGTATGGAGTTGTTGGGGGGGTTACCAGATAACATCCAGAGGTATCAAGTTTCACTAGATTGGTTATATCGGAATTATCATAATATACTTCTGGATGCCCCCGCCGGGAGAGTCGCAGCTACCGCCCGTGCTTATATTCTTTATCAGATCGGGGGTAGTCTGTTTCCAAACCCCAGCGGATACAAAGTTCATCTAAAGTGGCTACCACTTTTAGCGGACTTTGATATCTGCGGCGCTTATGCGTGGGGTGCCGCGACTCTCGCATATCTATATCGGGCACTAGCAGATGCCGCGGTGAACGGGAAGGCCGAATGCTGTTGTTTTGCTACCCTATTGCAGGTATAAAATCTGATTTCTGGATTTCAGATTTATCTTTATATTGGTAATATATATTTGTTTAATTAATTTAACCTGTTGGCGTGAATTTACAGATCTGGGCTTGGGACCATCTTCACATCGGCCGACCTACGCGCATCCTAGATCAGCCCGAGATAGTCGATCGACCCCTGGGTTGCCGGTAAGATATTTTTTTTCATAAAGTAGATTTTTGTATTTCAATTATAAATGCAACTAATATATGTTTTTTATAATCTAGATGGGGCAACACTGGAGGGCTGCGTTACGGAACCAATGTCAAGACGTGTGACATTGAGTTCTACAGAGACGAGCTGGATCAGCAGCGAGAGGCGCAGGTATGTAGATCTTTTATTAAATACTTTAAGTATGTAGATGTTTTATTCAACACTAATCATTTTGTCGATTAACAGGTTATATGGATGCCCTACACAGATCAGGTTATAGAGACATTACCTGATTTCTGTGTGCATGGCTCAGCGGTCTGGCGTGCACGGACAGTCCTGATATGCTTTCATATCGTGGAGATGCACGTGCCAGACCGAGTCATGCGGCAGTTCGGTCTTCTGCAGCATATACCTGTCAATGTGGAGTCAATCCCACGCATCACAGTACGTGGGCGTGCGGATGAGGACTGGATAGCATTTCATGCTGCCCACATTGAGAGGTGGTCCGAGAGGCTTGATCACATTTTTGATCAAGCCCCGGCTGCTGGTGAGGACCCACTGCAAGCGGCATCCATATACATGCAGTGGTACTGGAGCATTACACGACGATGGATTTCTCATCCAGTACAGCGTCCTCCGCTGACTTTCCACCCTCGTGGGCATGTCGAGAGATCACTGGTATTAAAATTTATATATATAAATTTACTGTATTCAACTTTCCTCATATAAATTTAATTTTAATTTCTAATTTATAATGCAGGCCGACACACTACGAGATGTTCAAACCATTGTCGACCAGATAGTGGATGACAGACCGCCGACTGATACTATTATTCAAACTTTGAGACAAATGAGCGGCAATATTCGGATGGTACTACAGCATGTGCCATCTGACCCTGCGGCCAGAGAGGCAACCCGACCTTCCGATGAGGGAGCGACTTCGAGTCATCAGGTACCATTTAGCATATAATTCAAATTAAGTTTTCAAATTCATATTAACAAACTATTTACACTCTTTCAGGTGCCACGATCTTCATCTCCTACCATTCAGGCACCGATGACATTACCTTCATATGAGGGAGCCCGACCTTCCGATGAGGGAGCGACTTCGAGTCATCAGGTACCATTTAGCATAGAATTCAAATTAAGTTTTCAAATTCATATTAACAAACTATTTACACTCTTTCAGGTGCCACGATCTTCATCTCCTACCATTCAGGCACCGATGACATTACCTTCATATGAGGGAGCCCGACCTTCCGATGAGGGAGCGACTTCGAGTCATCAGGTACCATTTAGCATAGAATTCAAATTAAGTTTTCAAATTCATATTAACAAACTATTTACACTCTTTCAGGTGCCACGATCTCCATCTCCTACCATTCAGGCACCGATGACATTTCCTTCGACGTCAGCATCGCTCCCGCCGCCAGTCTCACAGACATATTCACGCCGTCGTCCAAGATCATCATCGCCACAGGAGCGCGAGCATATTGCGTCACAGGATCAGGGTGGTATCATCGAGGAGCTCGATCAGTCGGCAGCAGTCGAGCTTCTCGATGATATACCTATCATCGAGCTTGCTGTTCCCCGTGGGCGAGGGCGAGGGCGAGGGCGTGGACGTGGGCGTGGGCGAGGACGTCGAGGTCGAGGACGTGCTCAAAATTGAGCTTTTGAGTTCAATTTTTGTAAATTTTATTCTTTCATGTTACTCAACTCGATTCTGTGAATGAAATGATTACTGGTTGATTGATCAATGTTATTTGTTGGTGTTTGTGAATGTATTTTGTCAATGCTTGAACTTGTTGTACAAATTTGAAATTTTTTTAATGTGATCTTTAAGTGCTGGCTGGGTGACCAGCTAAAGGCGCTGAGCCATTCAGCGCCTTTAGTGGTCTGCACTAGAGGCGCTGAGTGGCTCAGCGCCTTTAGTGTAAATCACTAAAGGCGCTGAGCCACTCAGCGCCTTTACAGAGAAGCCAATTTTGGCTTACACTGAGGACTTAACCATTTTTCCACGAAAAATGACTAAGTCCTCGACGCGGTTATAGTATATGCTGAAGGCGCTGAATGAACCAGCGCCTTCAGCATATATCATGAAGGCGCTGAAGCGGTCAGCGCCTTCACAATATTCCTATGAAGGCGCTGATCCCTTCAGCGCCTTCAACAGAAGACATGAAGGCGCTGAGGGGTTCAGCGCCTTCATAGGAATATTGTGAAGGCGCTGACCGCTTCAGCGCCTTCACGCTGTCTGCCCAACGTGGCACCGAGGTGGCAAAAGGAGGGTTAGTTTTACAAAAAATTTTTATATAGGGTCATTTGGCAAAATATAAAGTTTGGGAGGGTCATTTTGAAAAAATCCCCGAAAAAAAAAAATTGTACTTCTATATTTGGATCATTTTAAATACAAAAGCAGCTAGGAATAGAAGTATTTAAAAATTTTAATACGAATCCTGTGATGGATTCCGCTATCGGGTTTGGTTCCGCCCAAATGCTTTGTACCGGCTATATGCTATTTACAGCCTTAAGTATAAACCAAGAAAAGATTTTTTTTTTCTTATTCAACCAATAGTTCCAATCAGTCCTAGACAACTTGCGAAATGAAGAGAAGATCATATGTCCACATATTTATATTTATTTATCACTAAAGCATGATTTAAGAAATGAAAAGAAGATCATACAACTGTCGGCATATTTGTCACTGAAGCTTGATTTACATATATCTCGAGTTAGTAGTAACATTTTCTCCAAACCAGATCAATTCATTATTTCTTTCAGAAGCAGAAAAGGCAAACGTAATGCCTTCAGATACTTTAACCACAGCAGGATCCACACGCAGGAAGAGAACCTGGAATTACAGTTGTCGCCTGCCCCATTAGTCAACATAACACTAGGAAATATAGGCATACATACCCTCGCAGCAGGATCTTTCGACAAATATGTCTCTGCAAAACCTGAATCTTCATTTACACTCTTCAAAAGCTCTACTTTTTGTAAGAAATTTTTGTAATTACAAAAATATACCTTTTCAAAAAACTCTTACAGATAACCAAGATAAGGTTTACTTTTTGTAAGAAATTACACAATCAATGGGTTATATAGAAGAAAACTCTGACTAGGTTAGTGCAAATTAATAGATGATTTACTGATTTTGCAGGGATATATATATATATATATATATATAGAGAGAGAGAGAGAGAGAGAGAGAGAGAGAGGGAGTTGAGCTAGTATACTATTTATAGTACAAGAGAGAGAGAGAGAGGGAGTTGAGCTAGTATACTATTTATAGTACACTTTTTACTATAAATAGTATACTAGCTCAACTCCCTCTCTCTCTCTCTCTCTCTCTCTCTCTCTCTCTCTCTCTCTCTCTCTCTCTCTATATATATATATATATATATATATATATATATATATATATATATATATAATAGAATTGAACTCCTATGCTTTTAAAAGTATCAAGTTATTGATGCTTGTGGGTTTTAGCCCTTAGATGAAAAGATGTATGATTAGGATGAGTGATTGGTGGAATAGTATAATCTAAAGAATGAAATTAGTTAAAGGGATAGATCTAACGGTAGAAAACTTATAAGCATCAATTGCTTGGTACTTTTAAAAGCATACTAGTTGGACTCTATATATATATATATATATATATATATATATAGCTAGGCTCCTATACTATCGATAGTACCGGAGCTCCGGTACTATAGTCTCATTTTCGATCTTAGGGCGTTCAAATCAGCAATCCACACCGTTAAATATGATCTAGGTTTATGAAGTTCTTAAAAATAAAATTTTAATTCTTTTCGACATCGTTTACTTGGTAAATAAATCATGTCAAAATGAACGGTGGAAATTGAATAATCTTTAAAATTTGAGGATAGGACTTTTGAATTCAAAATCAAGGATGTTGATCTTAATTTAAATAGTTTAAAGTATTTTCTATCAAAATTTGAATAAATTTAGACTCTTCTATACCGTTAAACTACAAACTCGCCATAGTAGATATTAAAAATTAACAATTTTACAATGGTTTGATCATAAAGTAAATTACGTCGAAAAAATATAAAAAAAAAAAAATTAAAAAAACTTTAAATACCTTAGATCATTTTTAACGGAGTTGATCGTTGATTTGAACACCCTAAGATAAAAAATGAGACTATAGTACCGGAGCTCTGGTACTATCGATAGTGTAGGAGCCTAGCTTTATATATAGAGAGAGAGAGAGAGAAAAAAAAAAAAAAAAAAAAGAAGAGAAAGAGAGAGAGAGAACTAGGCTAGAATACTATTAATAGCACGAAGTCATTGGTGATATTAGGTTTTCGGCTCTTGGATGAAGGAATGTGCGGTTAGGATGATAGTGGTTCCTTGGGTTTAGTGGATAGTTGGTGAAATAGTATGATCTAAGGGGTGGTGAAAATGGTCAAAGGGGTAGATCCAACGGCGGAAAACTTGGTAGCACCAAGTGTTTGATGCTATCGATAGCATTGTAGCCGGACTCCGTATAGCTAAGTCCGGCTACAACGCTATCCATAGCATCAAACACTAGGTGCTACCAAGTTTTCCGTCGTTGGATCTACCCCTATGACCATTTTCACCCTTTAGATCATACTATTTCACCAACCATCCGCTAAACCCTAGGGACCACTATCATCCTAACTACACATTTTTTCATCCAAGGGCCGAAAACCTAATATCACCAATGACTTCGTGCTATTAATAGTATTCTAGCCTAGTTCTATATATATATATATATATATATATATATATATATATATATATAAGCCTCAAAATCAAATATGAAAAAGAGAAAGTATAGGAAAATGGTAAGTTACTATGATCATTTGACTGAAGGTCCGCTAATGTTCGTGGCCCACGAGAATGGCCACCGCCGCCGCCGCCGCCGCCATATGGACCCCCTCCAGGGCCTCCACCAGGGCCACCATCCCATTTTTTTGCTGCTCCTGACCTTCTACTGTACTCATTCGATTTATCCATCTGCCAGGTAATAGCCAATTACTTTTTTACAATGCTGATTTTGCTCAACAAACAAACAGACAAAAGCAAAGGCATGAAGAACTTAGAAACCAGAACAACAGGATTCTCAATTACATACTGAGAACATTGTGACAAAGAATAATCCAATGAAGTTGACAATAGCCCAGAAGAAATCAGATATTATGCTCAACCGCCACACTGACCGCTTCTGCCTTACAACACCTGCAGGACAAATGCAAATGAACCAAACTTAGGTTTAAGTCATAAAGGACACCTTCATGTATCACCAAACACTTGATAAGAAATTATTACAAGGTCAACAGTTTTTGGGGGAAACTCGCGAACATTGCAATAATAATGCTAATCATGTTCCTACAAAATCCAGGAAAAAAGTTCTTCTAGAGAATCCTGCTTCAGCCGTACAGGAAGAAAAAGATTAAATAACCAACATGGACCTTGTCCGGTACCATTGCTGGTTCTTTTTTGTTTTCATTCTTTTAAATGCAAAGTACATCATCTACTGGATCATTAGGTGGATGGATCACTATATTTGTTGTTTTTGGTTGGCTTGTGATTCTTATTTGTTTTTTTAAAGAAAGTTTCAAATAAAAGTGCAGGAGTGGACTGTCGATTGCTTGCAATCCTTCCATCCAAGGTATTCGTTTGACAACAACTTGAAAGTATCCTTTTTTTTTTTTTTTTTGCTTCTTTGTTTTCTTCTGGAGTTAGTAGCCATCCATCATCCAGAAGGGTTGCATAACAAACTAACCAACCAAAGCAACAAGAGGGAATGCCATCTGCTGACAAACTCCATTACATAGAATTTATGTTTGAAAAAATTGAAGAAAAAAGGAAAACGATGCCAAACAAGGCTTAAGCTTAGTAGTAAGTTTGTGTTTTCTGTAGATACATAATTCAAGAAATTCACCATCTGCCCAGCGCATCCCACCATTTATAATGTGTCTAAAAAAAGTATCACAAGACGAGGCCTTAATGTAAGATACTATAGCTTAGCGATAGAATTAGCATATATAAAACCTTTAGGCCCCGTTTGGACGGATGAACATATTCATCATATCTCTTTGATTTACACAAGCTTGTAGTATTTGATAGAAGAGTATGATCAAATGTCTATCATTTCATCCTAAGTTATTTTCTCCGGAATAAACCAAGATGCGCAAGAACTTTGAAGTAGAAAAAATTAAAGCTTTCAATTACATAAGAAATCCTCATACCGAACAAGATATCAGTGGATATCTTACTTCGAGATCTAAACAAGGCTTTATATGCTGGGGACAAAGAACTCACCAGTAAAGCGGATTATTCCAAGATTGAATTATAAAGATGAATTATGCAGTCAGTTATTGCCAAACGATCTTCCAAGAACTAAACCAAATCCCTTTCACTCAAATATGATCACATCTAGAATACCAAATAAATTGCGAAATGCAACCCATGGAAATTTTCAATCCTAAATCCTAGTACAGTCCAATCATTTGGTCAAAACATATCAACGAGTTAAAAAGGATTAAATGGAAATAACAACATAAAAACTGAAACTTAAGGTTGGACTATGTAAGACTGACCCACATCAAGGATCAAAAACTTAAGGTTGGACTATGTAAGACTGACCAGATAAGCTTATATGGTTCCATAGAATCCATACGAAAAGAGATATCATTTTGTCTCCTTTCTTTGTGTATTATAATCAATCAGTTGATATGAAACAGGTCATGAGGTAGCTTTGAAATAGAATAGGTCATGAGATCAGTGTTTGAAAAGGCACGAGCAGCAAAAAAGCGCAAAGACTTTTTGGAGCCTAGGCGCAAGGCGCACCACGAGGCGCGCGCCTCAAAAAGGTGAGGCACACTTCTAAAAAAAATAAGACACTCTTCACAAGCCTAGTTCAAATTGATATTTTATATAAAAAAATTTTAAAATAGACATACAAAAATAAAATAATCATAAAAAAAAAAAAAAAAAAAAAAATTACATGTATAAATGTTCTCGAACTAAGAAGAAAAAAAAATATATTTCAAATTTCAACTTAAAGGCGCTTGCTACCTTGTTGCAATTTGAGGAAGAGAGAACGACCAAGTAAAAAATAGAATAAAAGATTCAAATTAGGGAATTTTTTCAATCCCTAATATTTTAGAATATATATTGAAAAAATTCAAGACCCAAAAAGTCAAACTCTAGACCAATTTTACTAAATATCACAAGGCATTTGAGGCGCGCCCCTCATGCCCTGAGGCCTTGAGGGCCGCGCCTAGGCGCCGAGGCGCGCGCCCTTTTTAAACACTGCATGAGATAGAATTTTGAAACAGTGATTCATTAGAACAGTTCAACTCGGAGAAAATCATGAAAATCTGTAACCCTTTTATGTAAAAAAGAACATGAAAAAAAATCCAGCCAAATTTTCAATAACTGCAGATTGGAATGCACAAATAGAAAACAGCAAACTGGCTCTTAAAATGTAGAAATCATAAAATTAACCTATTTTCATAAATATGAGTCAACACCAAAATATAACACTACCATCCTCTAGGAGTCTGCAGGCAGACGAAAACAAAATCCCTGAATGATGAGTTCTCTTAGGCTGCGTTTGGTTCGGGGATAAGAAAAATTTAGTTATACCGGGGATAGGTATAAGTTATGGTTTTAGCAGGAACTAGTGTAAATTTGCATTTGGTTCGGTTTAAGAGTTATACCGGGTTTAAAGAAAATTGTGTTTGGTAAATTATATAGGAATAAGAAGAATAAGACGAATAAGAGAAAATTGTGTTTGGTTGGGAATAGAGGAATAAGAAGAATTGAGGGGTTAAATATTTTTATTTACTAATTTACCCTTTATGATATAATTTAAAATTAAATAAATTTATGGTATTATTCAACCTTATATTTAATTTAAATAAATATTAAAAAATTCAAATAATATTTACAATTAAATATTAAATTGTAATATTAATATTTAATATTAAATATTAAATATTAATATTTAATATTAAATATTAATATTTAAAATTTAAAATTAATAATTTTTTTTTACAAAACTGAAATAAAATAAAATTTTTAGATTTATTAAAAAATAAGTTAAAAAAATAATATTTATTAAATAAAAAATTTTAAAATTTATAAATTTAAATATCTTTTAAAATTTAAAAATTCTAATTTTAAAAAATAAAAAAACTAATTTTTATTAGTGTATGGAAAAGAAAGGAAAAAGAAAAAAAGAAAAAAAAAAAAGAAAAAGGTGTCATGGAGAGAGAGAGGAGGAGGTGCAGAGAGAGAGAAGGAAAAGGAGGCCCACGTGATGCTGCCCCCCTGGCCTCGGTCACCGCGCCGCTAAACCCTATTCCTCTATTCCGCAGTGGGGGGGGATTGCTAAACCCCCCCCTTAGCGGGTTATCCCAGGATAACCCGCTAAGGGGGGGTTTAGCAATTCCCCCCCCCCCCCACAACTTTGCGTTTGGGTATAAATCCGGGGATAAGGGGGTTATCCCCCCCTTATCCCCGTTACCAAACGCAAGCTAAATGTATTGAACTCATTATATCTCAAAGATATCAAAACTAATATGCTTTTTCTGAGCTTCCGATAGCTTCCTTCACTGTTTTATAATTTCTGCGTACTATGTACCATCTTTAATTCTGTATCAGCAGCTCACAGAAAATTAGAAATTTTTTACTTAGTGCTTCTTTTAATTCAAGGCCACTAATTCATTCTGAAGAAAATGGTTAGTCCAGTGAAAAAATATCCATCCTATGAAACTCTTAGGCTGCATTTGGTTCAGATATAAGCTAGAATTGCTTATTCCAAAAATAGGTATAAGTTCAAGAACAAGCAGGAATAAAATCAATTTTGTATTTGGATGAAAATTGGGTTGTTCGTGATAATAAGAAAAATAGTGTTTGGATAGTTAGATTGAAATAGTGAGAATAAGAGTAATTATAATTTCAAAATAATAATGCTTTATCCAATTAATTAATATAAAAATATTAATTAAATAATAAATAATAATATTTTATGTAATTAATTAATATAAAAATATTAATTAAATAATAATTTTATTTATTTATTTAATTATTGTTAGATAATTCTAAATATTAATTGATAAAATAATTAACAATAATGATTTAATTAACTATTACTAGATAACCCTAAATATTAATTAATAAAATAATTAATAATAATGAGCATTGTTAATAAATAATTTAATTAACTACAAATAATTTAATAAATTAATTAGTTAATTATCTAATAGTTAAATAATTAATTAATAAAATAATTAGATTAGTCAAAATATTAAATTAATTAAATAGTTAATACAATAATTAAAATTATATTTACTTTAATTAAGCTTATTCTCAAGTGGGAATAAGCTTGTGCCAGGAAAAAGGCTGGAACTACTTTTCCGGCCTTATACCAACTTATTCCAGAGAGACGAGAACCACTGTTCTCATCCAAACCAAGCGCGTTTGAGGAACAAGGCTGGAACAAGGCTGGAACAAGGCCTTATTCCAGGCCTTGTCCCCATGCCAAACGCTGCGTTAGGGCCTGTTTGACAAACCCCTGATACAGAGTAATATGCTAAATTATTGTTTTCTAAAAATCTCTATTTTTTTTAGTTGGCCTGTTTGAAAGAATCAATAAAGTAAAAAAATTACTCAGTAATATTGATCATACAGAATAATTTTGGGGTAAAAAAAAACTAGTTAGACCTCTTTAAAAAAATACTCTATTCGTCGTATTGCTTCCCCACCCCTCTCTCCTTCGTTCCCTTTCGTCCTCCCTTCCTATCCTCTCCCCTTCTCCCTCCCTTTGCTCCCTCCGCCAACACTGTCGACGATGCCACCGCTGCCAACGACAATAACAACGCCGCTCCTACTAACGGCCATGGCGGCATAAGAAAGTGATAGGCTACAATAAAGAAAAAGATAAAATTTATGATGTTTTCGACTTTGCGATGAAATTTATCATATTTTAAAATTTTTAGTGAAGAAGATTACGGTTAATATAATATATGTTTAATTATTTTCTTTAGTTATGTTTAAAAAAAAATTCAATTTGGTATAATCTACTAATGAATTATCTTTTTTTCATACTTCGCTCCAAAAACAAACAAAATTTGTTTTGATTACTACAATTTTTTAAATTTATTTTATATAAGAATTAAAATAGAGTATTTTTTAAAAAAGACAATCCAAATAGTAAAAAATAGAGTAATTTTTTTTACAAAGTATAGAGTTTTTCAAAACGTCAAATATATTGTAAAATAAAACTCTTTTATTTTTCATCGATTGCCAAACAGGACCTTACTACAGGATGATATAGTGTTAGGTATTTTTCACACAATAAGAGCCTACTATGTGCTCAGCAGTAGAAAATTGCACCTACAGCCTAAAAGGCTATTGCTTAAGATATGTCAAGCTTACATATCATCCCATTATCCCTCTTAACTCGTAACCTTATGCAGAAGTACGAAACACATACTAGGCAATGGCCACTACTTACAAAGCATATACTTTTAATATACAAATTTCAATAGTGTAACAATAATCTGAGTACATATATATACAAATGATGCTTGATTTTCTAAGAAGGTATTTAGTCTGTACTCTGTAGGGACCCGAAAACTTAACTGTCGAAATAGCTACAGTAGCAATAGCAGGGCGACATTCTTTCCGAGTATATCATGAGTCAGAGACGTTTGCGCCCAAAATGGACGTGAAAATGGACTCGGAGCACCGAAATTGGAGTAGAACTGAAGTTCTACAAGTTTCGGGCGCCCAAAACAGGGAACCGGGTGCCCTGAAATGTGTTATGGTTGTTGCTGGCTAAAGGCTGTTTCGGGCTCTGGTTTCAGGTGCCCTATAGTACTGTAGCAGCCCGAAACCCATGGTTGGTCTCCCCCTGTGAGTATCGTCGATTTCCGACACATGGCAGGGGGTAGGTGATCTTTCGGGCGCTGTCCCAGGTGCCCGAAAAATTTTCGAAAGCACAAACAGTGGCCAAACCTGGTCCAGCAAAGTGCGGAACAGGGATTCGGACACCCGGATCCACTCGCAGACGCCCGAAACTGCTATTTCAGTGAGTGGATTACTTGTGCAAAAGTTGTTCCTTGGGCTCATTTTATCCAATCAATTGGCTTATAAAAGAGCCCCGTCCTCTGGAACCACTTTGCCATCTGCAACCTCAGAGCACCCCTTTCTAGCTAAAGATTGAAGCATAAACTCCCTTTTTCCTCCATTGATCTTCACTTGGAGCTTCCACCTGCAGCTGGCAGCAACAACCACCTAGAAAGAACTTCATCCCCTCAACTCAAGGAGAGGTTTCATAGCTTGGAACTTCTTGGAGAGTTTCTACACTGGTGGATGTTGAAGTTTTGAGCTTCTGAAGCCGGCCATTTCATCAAATCTTCAGATATTTATGAGTTTTATGGTGCTAGTTGAACTGTTGCTGAGTTTTTGACCAAGCTGAGGTTTTGATGAATTTTCTTTGATTTTTCCTCTGTGAGTTGAACTTTAAAGTGGATGGGAATGTTCTAGACTTCATTTTGGTTTTAAATGAATTTTGGATTTTAGTGAGCTCAATAACCAGAAAACTGCAGTTTTGAAATTTTTGGGTCCTTGAACTTTGACCAATTCTAAGATGTAATTTCGTGGCATTTATGAGTTCCTTTTTATGGTTTAGGAGCTTGGAGACCTTCTCAGAGGTATGGTGAGCATTTTCTTTATTGGAATTACCCTGTGATTTTGCTGGATTTTACCCCCACAACTGTGAGAACTAAGCTATTTGAAATTCTGCAACAGTCTGGACAGCAACCTGGCATTTTGGATTTTTCCTTTTGATTGGATCTTAGTGGCTGTATTTTGAGATTCCTAAGTGTTCCAGAGGTGGAGAGAAACCTAAGAATTAAGTTTGAGCTATCAAATTGAGGTATGTATTGCTGAATTTCTGTTTTTGCCAAACCGAGTGTAGTTGCTAAAATTTTGGGTTGAATTTAACTAGATTTTTTTTCCGGCTCGATCCGACAGAGATCTTTGAAGTTTTGTTGATCCATTTGGTACTTAGGGACCAGAGGTACGTGCACGCCGAGTTCCGCCGCGATCCGAAGTTGGATTAGCGCCTTTCAGGTGGGTTGAATGTGTACATCGAAACTTTGTTCCTACACACTATGTTTATCAATTGTGGCATGTGCTATGTTTGAACCGAGCTGATTATCCTTGATTTAAATCATGTAAAAAACTAGACAAATGATCCCCTTAATTGAACCTATCTTATTTGGAACAGTTGCATGAATTGTATGACCATCTAGATAGGATTTATTTTATTTTACACTATTGTTGCGTAGAAATTAAACTCAGGTAAAAACCCTTTTTCTCTTACTTTTGATTCATATATGCTCGGGGTTGGAGCATGGGTTAGTGATAGTGTAGGGATTCTCGAGTCAGGGTGGGATAACACCGGATTGTTGGACTCGTGCATTGGTCGGTAGCCATAGATTTTAGACGGCTGGATCGAGAGATTAATTATGCATTAGTGTGGGTCGGGTTTTCGTCTTAATGGATAGGTTTTCCTACTTTGAGCATGAGTGTTGACCTTAGCCCGCAACATAGACGACCTGGTTACTTTCTTCGAGCGGGTCGTTCCCCTCGAGCGCCACTCCGGAGTAAGGATTTTCATATGAGTATGGTTCCAAGTCGGTGATCCACGGTTGTTAGTGAGATGAGATGTGATGCCAATGCAGACGGGACTGGGACCTTTGGGCTAGTTGGTTGATTGGGTTATTCATGGTGGTTATCTATAGTTGATGCATACACCCTCTTTGCACAGATCTTGCATATCAGTAAAGGGATAGTAGCGGTAAACCTTACTTTAGCAGTTACTTTTCTACTTTTACTGCTTTCCTTCTCATTTTCCTCTGGTAGACTTAGTGGGTAGGTTCGAGTATTCAATGACGTACCCACTGAAGACTACTGGTTTTTAGTAATTCTCACACCCGTTGTTGATCACCTTTTCACAGAGTCCTCCGCGTCAGTAGCGATGACTGTGGATTGAGGTAAGGGGATCGCAAGCTAGATAGATCTTCTTTCCGTAGTTGAGCATTAGTGGTGGATCCGGAGTTCTTTTATTTTTTAAACTGTTGTACTTTCTTTTGGGTCTGGCGGGTAGCTAGCTGGTTGTATATTATTTCATTCTGAGAGTTGTTGATGTATTTTGGAGTTATTTTATAGTTAGTATGTTAGATGTTTTATATTTCAACTCTGTATTGCTCTTTGTCTGGGATGCACAGATACTTTAAAAAATAGTCCGTACACGTATCCGATACGTATCGGACACGGATACACGTCCGATACGCGCCCGATACGTATCGGACACGGGATTGAAGTATCTGAAATTTTAAAATAATAAAAAAAAATCAGATACGGATCGGATATGTTGGGATACGGCGGGATACGTTTCGGGATACGGTCGGGATACGGGAGACGTATTTTCGGATCTAAATAGGTCGGATTTTAAAATTTTTAAAAATACCCGCATTCAAAACCATAAGAAATAAAAAAAAAACTCTATTCTTTCGATCTAAACGGGTCGGATTTTAAATTTTTTAAAAACACCCGCATCCAAAACCATAAGAAATTAAAAAACACTATATTTATTTTCTCCTTCGATCAATTCCAGCAAAACCCCACGGAGAGCGGAACTCCAAAAGAGCGAAACCCCGACCCCGAGCCTTGTTTTGGCGAGTGGAAACAACGATGGAGATTGGAAAACCTAAATCCCGAACCCTGCTTGTGGCCATCTTCCTCGTGAACGCTTGTGGCCGGCAGCAAGCTCTTGGTCCTCTCTCTCTTATTAAACTCCAAAAGCTTTTAAATCTCTCTCTTTCTCTCTTCTTTTTTTTAGTATTAAATGTCATGGGTTTAGGTGTTTAGGGTTTGGTTTGACTGTTGCTTTTTTTTTAAATTGGCCAATGATGTTACTAACCTATAAAGATTATTTTTTTTTCTCTGTTTTTCTTTTTACATGCTAGCATTTTTTTTTTTTTTGTTAAAGTCTTAAAAATTTATAGTTTACATACTAGAAGCCTAGAACCTTATACAGATATAGTATTTGAAAATAGGCAAAACATGATTGAAGGATTAATTATTTTAGGAATAATTTTATTTAATCAATCCAAAGAGGTTTTATGACAATTAAATGATTGCTAAGGATCTCAATATCACACATCATATATGTAATTGCGTTGTACTTTTCCATATTGAAATTGTATATGATTGTATGTGCTATATATTTTTATAATTTATAAATAATGTTATATTAATTATATTTATTTATCTTGACATGCATAGGAAATGAATAGTGAAAGCCAAGCTTCTACCGATGATAGTGGCAGTGGTAGCGGTGGTAGTGGTACCGGAGGTAGTGGTAGTGGTAGTGGTAGTTCAAGTAGCATTAATGATAATACTCCATTATGGAAGTATGTAAGAAAGGTGGAAAAGTTAGGGAAGGGTGGAGGAAACATGAGGTTTGAATGCAACTTTTGCAAATAAGTTTATAATGGATCGGATTATAGGGTTAAAACTCATTTGTTGAGAATTTCAGGACAACGAATCAAAGGTTGCTCAAAGGTTACTAGCGATAATATTGCGGAGATGAAAAGACTTGTTGAAGAGGTAGAGTTAAGGTTAAGGAATTCTATTCCTAAACGAGTTCCTTTGCCAAAAACTGGTACCAATATTTCTTCTGACATAAGTATAGAGAGTATAGGGGGGCAATTTTTCGAGCCAAGAAAAATAAGGGCAACATCAACACGTGAAACAGCACTAGAGAAATCTTTCAACGTGGCGGTTCGAAATCAGCTACATTGCGAGATTGCTAGAATGTTTTATTCTGGTGGTTTGCCCTTTAATCTTGCAAGAAACCCTTATTATGTTAGCTCATATACTTTTGCGGCTAATCATAATATTTCAGGTTATATACCTCCCAATTATAATATGTTGAGACTTGAGAACTAGTCTTCTTCAACAAGAAATGACAAATATTGAGAGGTTATTGGAGCCTATAAAAAGTACTTGGAAGGAGAAGGGTTTAAGCATTGTATGTGATGGATGGACTGATGCACGAAGAAGGCCTTTAATTAACTTCTTGGGCGTAACCGAGAGTGGACCGATGTTCCTAAAAGCGGTCAATTGCGAAGGAGAGTATAAGGATAAATATTTTATTACTAACATGATTTCGAAAATTACTGAAGAAGTTGGACCCCAAAATGTGGTCCAAGTGATAACGGATAATGCTCCCATATGCAAAGCTGCGGGAATGTTGATTGAAGCGCAATTTCCTTCAATATTTTGGATTCCTTGTGTTGTGCACACATTGAACCTTGTATTAAAAAATATTTGTGCGGCTAAGAATACCGAGGCCAATGAAGTTACTTTTGATTAATGCAGTTGGATTACTATCATAGCGGAAGACGTAGCATGCATTAAGAATTTTATCTTAAATCATTCCATGAGTTTGTCAACTTGAAAATTTAATGAGTTTGTCAACTTGAAAATGCTTGCGGTGGCCGAGACTCGATTCGCTTTGGTAATCATCATGCTAAGACGATTCAAGCAAATCAAACGGGGTCTCCAAAATATGGTCATTAGTGACAAATGGGCTAGCTATAGGGAGGATGATGTGGGAAAAGCACAATTTGTAAAAGATAGAATTCTCAATGACTTGTCGTAGGATCAAATTAACTATATTCTTTCTTTTACCGAACCTATACATGAGATGCTTCGGATAGCCGATACCGACAAGCCTTGCTTACATTTGATATATGAAATGTGGGACTCTATGATTGAAAGGCTGAAAGTTGCTATATATAGGCGTGAAGGAAAGAAAGAAGAAGAGGAATCGTCATTTTATTCCGTCGTGCACAAAATTTTGATTGACCGATGGGCTAAAAGCAATACTCCACTTCATTGCTTGGCACATTCTTTGAACCCTAGGTAAATTTTTTTTTTCCTAAACCTCATATGTACTTTTTTGTTCATTTGTATTTTGTAATACAACCATCGTATCCTAATTTTTATTGTTTTTGTATTCATTTGTTTTTGTATTCATTAGATACTATAGCTCATCGTGGATTAATGAGGATCCAAATCGAGTTCCTCCGCATAAGGATCTGGAGATATCAAAGATGAGAAACAAGTGCTTAAAAAGATTTTTTCCAAATAACGAAGAAAGAAGAATTGTAAATGAGGAATTTGTAAATTTTTCTACTGTCGGAGGGGGCTTTGATGAGCATGACTCAATTGAAGATAGGGGGGTTCTTGACCTAAAGGAGTGGTGGGTCATTCATGGTGCTGCAGCATCTATGCTCCAAAACTTAGACCTAAAATTACTTGCCAAGCTTGCTCCTCTTCATGTTGCGAGCGGAATTGGAGTACCTACTCATTCCTTCACTCCATGAAAAGAAATAAGATTACGCCACAACGAGCCGAAGATTTAGTATATGTACATACTAATCTTCGCCTTTTATCAAGAAAGGCTCCATAATATATAAAAGGAGAGACCAAGATGTGGGATATTGGAGGAGATTCTTTTGACACGTTTGATAGTGTTGGTGTTCTTGAAATTGCAGATCTTTCACTTGATAAGCCAGATTTGGAGAGTGGTATTTATTGATGTTTCCAATGAGAATGAAACTGAACCAATTAAAGGCTTTTGATGAAAACCTCTCCTTTTCTTTTTGTTTTGGATGTGGACTATACATGTAAGTTGTAAGATGAATATTATAATGTTTTGTGGTCGGGTAAATTGAAATACTAAATTTGTTTTGCTCTTAACCATTTGTTTATTTTTTATAGTTCAATATGTCATGACATATAATCAACATAAATTTATTTATATATATTAAAATAATATATTATTTAAGTACTTCAGGCGTATCATATCCTAGAGTTTTGGGACAACGTCGTATCGTTGTGTCCGTATCGTGCCGGTTCCGTATCCGTGCTACATAGCTCTTTGTATGGTTATTGTATATTTCAGCAGGTTACCAAAACTTCGTGTATGCGGGGTTTCTTGTATAAACGGTAGAACTGTTGACGGGCCCGGGTTTGAGTACATCCCGGGGCGTGACATAGAAAGCGATTAGAGCCAAAAGTGATTTTTCTTTCAATACTGGTAACCTCTTTTTCAAAATATGATACTGAGTTTTAGAATTAGTTTTCGGATTTTATATGCCCAAAAATCTGAAGTAGCTACAGCCTGCGTGTTGTAATCTAATCCTGATTTTTGACACAAGTTTTAAATTCAAATTAAAATTTTGGATCAAAGTTAAAATTTTAAATTTAACATTTCAACTTTCAACTTTTAAATTTTAAATTACAATTTCACGTTTTAAATTTTAAATTTCACATTTCAAGCATTATATTTTAAATTTCAAATTTCAAAATTTTAAATTTAGATATTAAATTTTAAATTTCAAATATCAATCTTAATTTCAAATTTCAAAATTAAATTTCAAATTTGGAATTTTAAATTTTATGTATTATTTTTAGAAATTTCAAAATTCCAATTTACATTTTAAACTATAAATTACAAAATTAAAATTTCAAAATTTGTAAACTATATTTCAAATTTTAAACTGTAAATTCCCAATTTCGAATTTTAAATTTAAATTTTAAATACAAAATTTTCAATTTTTAAAATTTAAATTTAAAGTTGAAATTTTAGATTTAATTTTTAACTTTAAATTTAAAGTTGAAATTTTAAATTTTAAATTTTCAAGTTTAAAATTTCAAAATTTTAAATTTGAAATTTTAATTTAAATTAAGAATTTAATTCTCAAATTTTAAATTTTATATTTTATATTCTAAATATCAAATTTCAAACTTGAAATTTTAAATTTAAAATTTTCAAATTTAGATTTTAAATACAAATATCGAATTTTAAACTCTAATTCAAATATTAAATTCAAAATTTTAAATTTTAAATTCAATTTTTTAATTTAGGTTTTAAAATAAAATTCAGGAAAAATATCATTATTTGCAAACAATAAAAAAATTTTGCCAAACACTTTTACAAAATCAATTAAAAAAATTGCTTTCTTGCGTTTTCCTGCTAGACACAACTAAATGCTCTATAACTTCTAACCAAAATGAAAATTAATTCTACAAAAATCCTTTCTCTAACAGCTAGGCTAAACATGCCCTATATATCTAATTGTATAGTAGATGCCTACAAAAATCAAAATTCAAATTTTCTTTTCCAATAACTAGCACTTATATCGTGTTATATTATGTCAAGTTGTCAACTACTTGTCAATTTAAATGATGACATTGTTTAACTAAGAAAAAGTATTGCTCCCGTTGTGTCAACATTTCCCATAATCCCGTCGCCTAAGCTCTAATGACACATCAAGACTCAGAAATCTTTTCTAACTTCTACATCCGTACATCACACCTAGGCTTCCGAGCTAGTGACCATCCGAAAGATTCCAAGTATCACTTCCTCCCGCATCAACCCATCCTTCCACCCATTATATGGCCTGGCCTGCCAATTTATGTTTTCACCGACAAACAATAATATGATCGAATTGTCAACACTTTTGCCATTTGCCTTTTTTGATATTATACTGAACAAATTACTCACATTTCTCTTCTTTATGTGCATACTTTGGGATATTGGAAATCACACAAAACAAAGTGTCATAGGAATTAGCAAACTTAGTTATATT
The DNA here is from genome assembly GCA_029204045.2 of Tillandsia leiboldiana. Taxonomy (NCBI): domain Eukaryota; kingdom Viridiplantae; phylum Streptophyta; class Magnoliopsida; order Poales; family Bromeliaceae; genus Tillandsia; species Tillandsia leiboldiana. The sequence goes on along the minus strand of CM055063.1, from coordinate 37,371,873 downwards.
TGAGCTGTGCGTTTTGGGAGAGAAGAAAGTCTCTTTGCCTAAGTTTAAAATTAAATTTTAAAATGTTAAAATATAAAATATAAAATTTCAAGTTTAAAATTTTAAATTTTCAAAATTTAAATTTAGATTTTAAATATCAAATTTCTAATTTTAATTTTCAAATTTTTTATTTTAAATTCTAAATTTTAAATTTTAAAGTGTTGGATTGTTCACTCACCAATAGGGAACGTGAGCTGGATTTAGACCGCCGTGAGACAGATTAGTTTTACCCTATTGATGACCGCGCCGCCATAGTAATTCAACCTAGTACAAGAGGAACCGTTGATTCACACAATTGGTCATCGCGCTTGGTTGAAAAGCCAGTGGTGCGAAGCTACCGTGTGCCGAATTATGACTGAATGCCTCTAACTCAGAATCCAAGCTAGCGTGTGACGCCTCCGTCCGCCGCCCCACCAACCCGCAATACGGGCCTCGCCCCCACGGGCCTGTGCCTTCGGACGCGCCCCCTCGGCGGACGAGCCCCCGCGGCGGACGAGCCCCTGCAGCGAAGGAGCTGCGGGCGGCCGCCTTGAAGCTCAATTCCACGCGGGCGGCGGGCGGAATCCTTTGCAGTAAATACGCAACGGGACATTGTAAGCAGCACAGTGACCCTGCTGCCACGATCCGCTGAGATCCAGCCCCTCATCGCACGGATTCATCCCTCCCCTCCCCATCCCTCCTTCCTCCCGCCCCCGCACCCGCCCCTCACCCTCGAGACTTTACTTTACTTACAAAAGAAAGTAAGGTTTTGTTACTTAATAAGTGCCTGGCCCAGTAAAGCCCGCTCATCAGAACTACTTGCAAAACCGCCGCCACCTTTTGCCCCAGCCGAGCTCGCCGCCGAAACTCCTTGCAAAGCCGCCGCCGCTAAGCTCGATTCGATTCCAGGCTAAGCGCCTGACAACCGCCCCGCGAAGGCGACCGAGATGAGATCGTCCTTTCTTTCCAAAACCGTCGTACTATGGCCCGCTGAGCCGAGTCGAGTCAAGTTACTATGGCGGCGCAGCCTGATTCGCCGATCGATTCCAAGCGCCCACACACTTCCGCTCCTACTTCCGCCGCTGACTCGACTCGTCCAAGCCTACCGTCGCAATCTGCCCCACCCCGCGCCGCCGAGCTCGACTCATCCAAGCTCGCCGTCGAGCTCCGCCCCGCCCCATGCCGCCGAGCTCCCTCGCCCGCCAACGGGCTGGGCTCGGCTCGGCTCGGCTCGGCTCGGCCACCGCATCCCGGGGGGCCACATTTTGGGGGCGTTTGCCTTGACGAAGCTGCAAGGTTTTTAGTTGCGGCCGCATCACGTTGCCACAACTAAAAACGGAGCCGACGTTCCTCACAAACAAGTGAGCCCGTGCGCCCCCGCAAGGTCGCCTCACCCGTGCCGCCCGTCGATAACGGCCTCCCGCCGGCAAATTCGCCCGCAAATGCCTTGGTTTTTCCTTACCTGAGCAACCTATCACGTGTCGATCGCTTGGGCTCGACAGGGACGTCCATGGGGGCCACTTTTGGAAGGCATTTGGGTTGACGAAGTTACGGAGTTGCGAAGTTGGAACAATCCGTCAAGATTGAGCCAATGATGGATCAACGAAGGCAATTCCCTAGCAATGGCCTATCCCATGACAAGGAGTTTGGTGCCGCATGCGGGGACTGAAAACGTACCCCTCGATGAGCACTTTGTACCCCCGGGGTGCCAAAGGGGAGGAGGCCTTGCCAGGTATATAAGAGGAGGGGTAGGACACTTGCAAAGTGGCCCCGACTCCCCCGTCGACCCACAGGACATGGGTCATCCCTTGGCAAGCGAAGTTGCCAAGCTTAGTGTTCGTGCAAGCGGAATTCAAAGGTCGTTGAGCACACGGGCCTAGGGTAATGTCAAAGACACGAGGTCGACGACATTACGGAGCAGGGCATACCATGAGGTTTCCCCTCTAGGTTCGCTTGCGCTACTTTATGCCATCTTGGATCTCTATAGTGGAGCGGACGAGCGGATGAGGGATAGCCTTGCGACGGTCGGTCCGCCGTAACGGACAAGGCTCGCGAAGGTAAGTGTGCCGAGTGGGGATTCGTGGGGCGCGAGGCCTACGAAGTTTGCGAGGCAAAGTATAATGAGGCAATCGATGTCGATTTTCATAAAGTGAGCCTAGGAGTTGGATCGAGGGTGTTGGTGGCCGAGCGGGGCCATCCAAGCGGCGAACGATGCGGAAGTAAGCCGGGTTTATCGTAAGAGATATCCGTAAAGCAAACCATGGAAGTTGGGCAGAGTGTGTTGGCGACCAAGCATGGTCGTGCAATGGAGGTGCCACGTGGTTAGCGACGCAGAGCAATATCAATTGGTTAGCGAACCCTTGTGAAGGGAACACGCGCGGGAACAAGTAGCGTGGGGTATTCGGGAAGCGGACCTTTGGACCGGATCGAGAGCGATGACGGAACTAGGTGGCCGACGGAACGGAACAAGCCAGACTCGGTTATGTATCCCGTGGTGGAAATTTAGGGCGCGGGGCGCCACGGTGAGGCAAAAGGCTTTATGAACGGGCGGGACACGCGAGGCAAGTCGCTCGGTCGAGCGAACGAGCATGACGCGTGTAGGAAGCTCACTCTGGCTTACTCGAAAGGACTAAGTTAAGAGAACTTGTATTGTCCTTGGTGCTAGCTTTGAAGGCAAAGGGGCATTCGGCTAAGTAGCACTCTTGGGTAAACTTCGTCTGGCTAGGCGGAATGTACTCAGCTTGGTGGCCAACCTCAATAGTGGGGTTGTTCGTTTGGAACTCGTTGAGTCCGACGAGGGGTTCGACATAAGGCACGACGCCGAGCAGTCAGGCTAGCGGAGGAGCATGCTTGGTTAATGCTTAAGTTGAGATCCCACTGTTTAAGTTTGGGGGCATGTCCGTGGCAAAGGACTCGAGAAGGCTGACTCGGGTGTGCGACACTTGAGCGCCGCACGAAAATTTTCAAGGCGAAAAAGTTAACCCCGTGACAGGCCGCTCCAAAACATACCCCTCGGTGAGCATCTTCGTACCCCCGGGGTGCCACGACGAGAGATGCTCCGCTCGGGTAGTATGAGGAAGCCGTCGCTCGCCGGAAACAGCCTCGCGGGAGCAAATTTGCCCGCAAATGACTTGGTTTTCTCCCGCCCGAGCGGCCGCTCAAAAACGTACCCCTCGGTGAGCACCTTCATAACCTCAGAGTGCCACAGGGGGGATGCTCCGTTCGGGTAGTAGGAGGAAGCCGCCGCTTGCCCAAAACAGCCCCGTGGGGGCAAATTTGCCCACAAATGCCTTGGTTTTCCCCCGTCCAAGAGGCCGCTCAAAAACGTACCCTCGGTGAGCACCTTCAACCCCCTAGGGTGCCACGGAGGGGAAAGATTGAGGATGCTCCGCTCGGTAGTAGGAGGAAGCCGCCGTTCGCCGAAAGTAGCCCCGCGGGGGCAAATTTGCCCGCAAATGCCTTGATTTTCCCCCGCCTGAGAGGCCGCTAAAAAACGTACCCCTTGGTGAGCACCTTTGTACCCCCGGGGTGCCACAGGGGGGGATACTCTGCTTGGGTAGTAGGAGGAATCCGCCGCTAGCCCAAAACAGCCCCGCGGGGGGGGATTTGCCCGCAAATGCCTTGGTTTTCCCCCACCCAAGCGGCCGCTCAAAAACGTATCCCTCGGTGAGCACCTTCGTACCCCCGGGGTGCCATGAGGGGATGCTCCGCTCGGGTAATAGGAGGAAGTCGCCGCTCACCAAAAACAGCCCCGCAGCGGCAAATTTGCTCGCAATGCCTTGGTTTTCCCCCGCCCGAGCAACCGCTCAAAAACATACCCCTCGGTGAGCACCTTCGTACCCCCGGGGTGCCACGGGGGGGGATGCTCCGCTCGAGACTCTTTTATGGTTGCCTGTGACCTTCACCTTGTCTTGAAGAACTGATTCTAAACTAGCGCCTAGCACAAAAGTCTACTGCCTTATTTTCGAGCACGACAGTTTGGCTTAGTTCAAGCACTTTCGGCTCCACCAAAATTCTTCACCGCCAACACTTCCCGAACTCGTCCAACCACAAAGGGTGCTGTTGCGGTTGACCGCATCTCAGCTATGGGAAAACGTTTGAAACAAGACTTCGTCTCTGTCGTTTTCCAACCGTCGAGAAGAGCAACCTTTGATGAATTCTTCCGTCGGCCGTGGAGGGACTTATGTAACATTCTTTTTACATTATCACCGGAAAATTGTCTTCGCAAGTTTAACTACCAATCAAATCTCCTTCTGAGAAAAGAAAATCCAAAGGTATCTCTTAATTGTTTTCTTCCCTTCGGCTATTCGCATAATTTTTAATCTTTTATTTTTCTCTATCATAGCCGGTCCGTCCAAGGGGAACCGAATTGTCGGTGACCCATCCAAGAGTGAAGCCTCAGATGTCGACTGAGATGGAGAGAAGCTCCCCTTTGGTAAGCCTTTATTGGTAATTTTCTTGCATCCCTCTTATTTTTTTTCGTGAACTCCCTACCTATTTTTTCTTCTCAATTGATTAGTCGGTTCAAACTTTTCCTTGCCGAGCTGCGAAGCACCCAATCAAAGATAACTCCCGATCTAGAAGAAATTGAGAACTTAGATTGCGGATCCTTTCTTATCAACCACAAAGAAGGAACTCTGGTTTCGTGAACCGCAAGCTCTTTTCGATCGGCTCCAAGAAGAGGGCTGGAAGTAACGAGAAGAAGCCTTCAAACAAACTAATACTAAAGCGAGTCAAGAACCATATTTGAGGGAGTTGGCGGCTAAACAACAACAAAAGAAGGCTAAGAATTTCCTAGTTAAGAAAGAGGTGGGAAACTCTAAGAGGAGTCAAGTAAATAAAAGAGGGTGGAGATCAAAAATGAAAACACGAGACATCTCTGAATAATAGAGAAGCTGGCCGATTGAGAGGTACAGAAACAAGAAAAAAGATAGAAGAAAGAAAGACTGAGAGAGAGGGAAAAAAAAGAGAAAAGTAAGAAAAAAGAGATAGAAGTGAAAAGAAAAGAAAAGGAAGATAGAGAAAAGGAGCAAGAAAGAAAAGAAAGAGAAGACAAAGAAAGAAAAAGAAGAGAAGAAGAGTAGAAAATAAAGAAAAACGAAGAAAAGAAAAAAAAAAAAAAAAAAAGAGAGAACAAAGAAAAAAAAGAAAAGAAGAATTGATTAAGGTAGAGCAAGAAAAGTCAAGGACGAAGACAAGGAATGCGGCCGAACCATTCTCAAGGATTGATCAGGCAACTGACAACTGAAATCAGACCTTCTGCCAAAGCTATAATGGCATATCCCTCGACCTAGGGCCCAGTTCATATGATTATGAGCACAAGTTCTTCATACGAGTTCGAGGAAGGTTGCAGCCCTTTGTGAACTTGTGGCACAGAGTCCTTCAGTTGATGAGGGCAAATCGCGAACAGTTTATCATTTCGGCTGAAGCGAAGGAAAAATTAAAGAAGTGCATTGAGCTATACAGAGAGGACTCCCTTATCTTCGCTTGAGATCAACACAAACTTGGCAGATTGGAGTGCTTTCTTGATGATCTCGCTACTTCAGTCATGTTCCACGGTAGGCTTCATAGAAAATCGACGGAGATCATACTACTCTCCGCTCAGTTGACATGTACACACACCCTCTAGAGAGCCGAGAATAATCGAAAAACTCCCCCAATCGATTGTCCTATACACACCTCATAGAGAGCCAAGAATGATTGAACTACCCTCCAATCGGTTAGCCTACACACATACCTCATGGAGAGCCGAGAATGATCGAACTGCTCTCTAATCAGTAGACACGCATCTCATGGAGAGCTGAGAATGATTGAACTGCTTTCCAATCGGTTGGCGCATGGAGTCAAGAATGATCGACACTTCGGTACGTAATGGAAGTCGAGAATGATTGGCCCTCCCAATGCACATAAGGAAATTGAGAGCATCTTCTTGACATTTCCAAAAAGCTGCAACATTATGGAGTCGAGAATGATCGGCACTTATACATAATGGGAGTCGAGAATGATCGGTTTTCCCAATGCATTAAGGGAATCGAGAATGATCCGCATTCCCTTGATACTTCTGGAAGGTTGCGCCATACGCATAATGACACTTTAAGCTCACTAACCCCTAGGATTATAACACCTTATGGAGAGCCGAGAATGATCGAACTACTCTCCAATCGGCTGATCTACGCACACCACATAGAGCAGAGAGAGAAATCAAATTTCTCTCCAATCGGCTGGCACGCACTCGCCTCATCATCATACCCGAGTGGTTCTCTAGTTCAAGTTTAACCTAGAGTTCATAGTCTCTATGTCTCACCTTAGGTTTTACCTAAGTTAGATGGCACACAATTTAACCTACAATCTTGGTTCTTAGTTCCCATACAAAAGGGTTTGAAGCCCTAGCTCTTGTCTAGTATGCAATTAAATCATATTTGGATTAATACTTCTACTTTAATCATGCTAAATAAACAAGAAACCATGGATAAAAAAAGAGATTATCCATTTTCGGTGATATTTCCACCTTACATGAGCTTTCTACTAATCGAGTAGAAAGAATCTCTTGGAGCACCAGAAAGAACCCTGAAAATGGTTCTATCACTATCAAAAACCCAAAAACTCCCGTTTGATAGCCTAAAACCAAAATCTCTAAAGATCTTAACTCACCTCTCTCCTGTTGTAAATCAAAATGTAGGAAAGAAGGTTATTTTCTTCCTCCTAGGTCTTTCTCTTGGAGCTCCTCGTCGTCCTCAAGCTTCGGATGAGATCAAGCTTAGTCTTTAGCCCAGAACTTGTAAACTGAGCCCTCGCACTCTTTCCCCATAACTTTTGAAGCATTTTTTGAAGAGATTAATGAATTTAGTTTAGTTCGGCTCTTATTTTCAGTTGACCTCTTATAAAACTTTCATATTCAGTTTGCCCTAAGAGCTTATATTTACTAACCAAGAACTCAACTAAGCAGATATTTCCTAAACCTATCGCTTGATCTTAAAAAAATCTATCAACCGAGGATCACTTTCACAGCTGAGTTACAAGTCTATTGGAATTTTCACTTGGTCAAAGTTCGACTTGGCCAACCGATTTGGGAATTCAGCTCGCAAAACAATTACACTGTAGTGCTCCAGCTTTCGCTAAAGTGGCAAAGTGAGAATAAGAGACCCTCAATGCGTCTAAAGTATGGGTAAGATGAGTTTGAGTAAGTTTGGTTCAAAGCAAAAGGCATTTGGATCAAAGTTGAGTTGAGAAAGTGAGCTTGGGAAGATCAAAAGCTACAAATCACATATTTTTGAGTTGAGTACCGGAACCCTGTAGAAGGATGGGGAATCCAACTCTCGGGATGGAAAAATTCTGAAAAAATTCTAAGTGCTGGAGTACCGGAACCCCAAGGCGCGTACCGGTACCCCATGCGAAACAAAAAAACTCAGCTCTCGGGTTGAAAAATCCTTATGCCGGTGTACCGGAACTAGAACCCGGGTACCGGAACCCCAGCCCGTGTCCCGCGTACCGGTACCCCAGCCCGTGTACCAGTACTCCAAGCCCCTAACAGCATAAACAGAATAGGATTAACCATGGTTAGTGGGAGGGTTTAGGTTGGGTTAGCCCACTTCAAAACACAACCCTCTCTCACAGAACACCCATTTCCACCCTCCCCTCTCACTGCTCTCTTCTCTCTCTCTCTAGAAGCTTGAGAGAGAAACCCTAGCTAGAAGAAAGTGAAGGGATTGATCTCTTGGAGGGCAAGAGACTTGAAGGAAGCTTCAAAAGGAGGTTCTTGGAGCTTGAAGGAGCCCTCTTCTCCATGTTTTGGAGCAAAAACAAGAGGTAAGGTACTAGGATTTAAGTATTTTCGAGTTTTTATGGATTTAAAAGAGATAAAATGATTTCTTATGAGTTCTATTCCCCTTTTTAGGGATTTTCTTGGAGAGGAAGTAGATCAAACCCAAGCTCTTGCAAGAGGAATACAAATGTGAGGGATTTCACCGAAAATGGTGAATTAATTCTCTTTTCCATTGTTTTCTATGATTTAAAAGTATAGTGTAAGAGTAGATGTATTTAGTGCAAGAGTGCATGCATGAGATTTAGGATTTTAACCCTAAGTAAAATAAATATCAAGGTTTAGCCTTGCATATATATATATGATCAAGAAAACATAGTTGTAGGTTACCTTTGCATGAAAATGGAATTAGGAGAAACATAGGTCACACTTTGCATGAAAATGGACTTAGGAGAAACCTAGGTCACACTTTGCATGAAAATGGACTTAGGAGAAACCTAGGTCACACTTTGCATGAGAATGGAATTTAGGAGAAAACCTAGGTTGAATTGTGTGGCATTGGACTTAGGAAGAATCTAAGTCATAAATCATGTGGCATGGAACTTAGGAGAAGATAACCTAAGGCAAGCATGTAGAGTATAAACTCTAACTTGGAAGCATAGAGTCAATGAACTCTAGGTTAAAGTGTGATATGCAACATAGAGTTAATGAACTCCAGATTAAGTATGAAATGGATATAAAGTTAATAAACTCTAGATTGAATGTGGTATAAGAACATAGAGTTAATAAACTCTAGATTGAATGTGGTATATGAATATAGAGTTAATAAACTCTAGGTTAAATGTGGAAATGAGAATATAGAGTTAATAAACTCTAGGTTAAATGTAGAAATGAGAACATGAGTTAATGAACTCTAGGCTAATGTGATTGGAGCATTCAGTGTCCTTGAGGCATCGTGGCACCCTAAGGTTGTAAACATAGGGTTAATGAATAAGTATAAGTGAATTGGAGTCTATGGAATATCTTACAACCCTAGAGTAAAGAACTTAGGGTCGAATGGGCAAAGTGAGTAAAGAAATAACTCCAACTTAAATTAATGTCCTTGGGGCATCCTAGTTATCCTAGAGTTAATAACCTAGGGTAAAAAAAGAAAGTAAAAGAGCGAAGGTAAAGAGGAAGGTAAAAGACATATGTTATAGTCCTAGAGCCATGGGACCTAGGGAGAGGCAGTGGCAAATGTTGCAACTTTCCGGAATGGCTCGGTGGGAGATGTCGATCACCCTTGACTCCCAGGGGAAATGTCGATCACCTCGACTCCCAGGGAAAATGTCGATCACCCTCGACTCTCTATATAGTGCTTGGTGATGTCGATCCCCCTCGACTCCAAGTGACTAGCGGGCACGGCGATGCCGACCACCCTCGACGCCGTGAGCCCACCGATTGGAGAGTAGCAAACCTTTAGGACTCTTCATGAGCTATTGTGATGTGGGTGGCCATGTGGCATAAAGAGTATCCGCCTGATTGGTATGTGAACAAATGGGACCCAACTAGCTAGTGGGCTAAGTAAAGATCGTGGCAATATAGAGATGGAAAAGAATTTAAAAGTAAAAGGTAATATAAATGCACCTTCGGATTTGAGACTCGTCAATTGGTAGCATGACTACTAGGACACGGGCCCATCGGACAAGGTATTTCAAAAGGGCTAAAGAATTAAAGAAAATGTAGAGTGGCCAACATGGCCGGGTTTAGGTGTAACTCTTGTATAGTAGCATAGTGGCCGAGTTATAGTATAGTGGCCTAATATGGCATAGCATGGTAGCATTATGACTTTGAGTATGCACTAGTAGTGTAGTGGTTTTATATCAGCATGCTAGTATAGAAATTTACAGCTTTCCTATTATCTTGCTACCAATGCTTCCATTGGACCAAGAGGTGTAGAGCATGTTTCTCGGTGGATGAACCCACTGGAAACTATTCGTAGTTCTCACACCCTGTTGGTGACCATTTTTTATAGATCCAGATACAGCCGGTGAGGCATACGACAGGGGCAAGAGCCCAACAGTATAGAAACCTAGAGGGTCTAGCAGTTTATTACCATTTTGTACTTTGAAGTAAATAATATATTTGGTGAGGATAATCAAGAGAAAATTGTAACTAATTGTTATATATTAAATGTTCATTCCAGCATTGTATTTCAGCTTTATTCAGTTGTATTTATGTTTAAAGTTAAATGCTCAGTTTAGTAGTAGTTTTACTCTGATATTGTATCTCGTTATACTTATTGTATTGCTTGAGATGGTTGTTCCGTTCCATTCGGGTGTAGAGAGGTCAGGTCCGATTGGCAGGTCTGTTGCCGTGCCCGAACTGTTCCAAATTGGCGGTCTCGGGGTGTGACATACACTAAACAAATTACTCACATTTCTCTTCTTTATGTGCATACTTTGGAGTATTAAAAATCACACTAAACAAAGTGTCATGGGAATTAGGAAACTAAGCTATTTTTGAACTATGCCTTTTAGGAGAGAAGAAAGCCTCTTTCTGCTTAAGTTTACATTTAAATTTTAAATTTGAATTTTTTAAATATTATTCAAGTTTAAAATTTCAAAATTTTAAATTTTAATTTCAAATTTAGATTTTAAATCTCATTTTAAATTTTTTATTTCAAATTCTAGATTTTAAATTCTAAATATCAAATTTCAAATTTCAAAATTTTCAATTTTCAAATTTAAAATTTAGATTTTAAATACAAATATCAAATTTTCAACTTTGGTTCATATTTTAAATTCAAATTCAAATTTTGAAATTAGGTTTTAAAATAAAATTCAGCAAAAAGAATTATTAGTTGCAAACAAAAACTTTTGGCAAACAACTTTACAAAATCACTTTAAAAATTCGCTTTCCAGCTAGACACAGCTAAACTCTCTACAACGTTTAGCCAAAACAAAAATTAATTCTGCAGAAATCGCTTCTCTAACAGCTAGAATAAATAGGCCCTAAATCTGATTGTATAGTATATTCCTACAAATTTCAAAATTTAAACTTCTTTTTTTGCCACATTGTGTTATCTTAGGTCAAATTGTCAACTACATGCCAATTTAAATGATGACATTGTTTAACTGTGAAAAAGTACTGCTCTCGTTGTGTCGACCTTTCCCATAATCCAATCGCCTAAACTCCAATGACACATCATGATTCGGAAATCTTTTCTGACTTCTACATCCGTACATCACACCTAGGCTATGAGCCATTGTGTTACGATATATTTAGTATTATCTTTATTGTTTCTATACTATATATTACTTACCATCTATAGCGTAGGATTATATAGTATGTAATCCTAGTTATATTATTACTATGGTTGTCATTGTTACCATAGAAATACCTTCTCATGTACTATATAATTGATGTTAATACAAACCATAGGACATGCTCTTTTGCCCATCTATCATGGTATCAGAGCGGGAACCCTAATATTGGGAATATCGATCCTTAGCCACCATCTACCACGAGTCTCACCTTCTTCCATAGTTTTTTTTTTTTTTTTTTTCTTTGGATTTCTCTCTCCGTCACAACTGCTGCAACAGTGCCGCTGCTACAGTACCGCTGCTACAGTACCGGCGCTACAGTAATTTCGGCCTCTCTTCATTATTCTGGTGTCGTTCAGATGCGTACTTGCTCCCTGGTGTAGTTTGGTTCTTCTCGGGTGCAATCAAGGTCAACTTTGATTCATTCAGCTTTTCCCATCGGGTTCTAATCTGACTTACTTGTCTTTATTCTGGATTTGTGACTACTTGATATTATTTTCTACTTGTCGGATTTGCCTCGGTTACTCTCTCGTGGTGATATTTTCTTTTTGTGGTAACATGTCTTCTTTCTCAAATTTACCAGTGGTTAATATCAAAACTCTCATACCACTTGAACTAAAAGATTCCACATATCTTGTGTGGAAACAAATATTTCTTAATGTTTTGGAGAGTTTTGGTGTTACTCCACATGTGGACGGAACTGGTATTATACCGGCTCAGACTATTGACACTTCTGAAAAGAAAACAATTATGAACCCGGAATATCTAAATTGAAAAAAAGAAGACACCACTATACTCTCGTGGATTAATGCCACCCTTTCGCTTAGCATATTACAGATGGTTGTTTCTAGCTCTCCTAAAACTGCGTATGATGCTTGAAAAATTATCGAAACATATTTTCTTGATAAAACTGCTTCCACCGCTTTCTCTCTAAAGTCTGAATTACGAAGCATCAAGAAAGGTTCAATGAATATGACCGATTATATGCAAAAGATTAAATCTATTGGCGATGCCCTGCAAGCAATTGGTGAAACTGAGTCAGACCATAACTTGGTCATGACTGTTCTTCTCGAGTTACCAGAAGAATATAGAGGTTTCGTCAGTGCCCTTAATACACACCGAAACAAGCCCACTTTTGATCAACTTCGTCCACTTCTGATGCAAGAAGAAACAGAAGTACAACGTCGTACTAGTTCAACAACATCACCTGCCATTCCCACTATCGACAGCGAAGCTCTCTATGCAAATCATGGACGCAGAAATCGTGGAGGTCGTGGAGGCAGATATCGCGGTGGTCGAGGACATCGCGGTAGACACAACTCATATCATGATCGTGGATCTCCTGGAATCTATCCACATTCTTCACCCAATAATCTTCCTCAACCTTATACTCCAAATCAACAATCTTATTTTTCGAAGTCTGGCACACAATGTCAGATCTGTGGAAAGTACAACCATTCTGCTCTTCAATGCAGACAACGCTTCAATCACTCATTCGTGGCCGATGATGTCCCTCAAACTTTTGCTGCTATGAATCTCTATGAACCTGCTGAGGAAGTATGGTATCCAGACACTGGAGCTTCCAATCACATGACCGCGAATTCTGGTATTCTTTCCTCTTCCAAACCTTATACTGGGCATGAGAAAATTCTAGTTGGTAATGGAAATTTACTTGATATTACTCAGACAGGTGAAACTCAATTGAATACATCTTCTAAATCCTTTGCTCTTAAAAATGTTCTTGTTGTTCCTTCCATCAAGTAAAATTTACTTTCGGTGTGTCAATTCTGTCGTGACAATAATTCCGTTTTTGAATTTGACTCTTCTGGTTTTTCTGTGAAGGACAAGGTAACAAGGACGGAGCTTCTGCACTGCCCTAGCTCGGGAACATCACTCTATCCAATTCCTTCTAAAGTTGCAAGTGTAGGGAATAAGCAACAGATTGGTCTTGTTGCATCTAGATTTAGTAGCGATATTTGGCATAGACGATTAGGTCATCCCAGTCTTCCTGTTCTTTCGGCATTTATTAAAAATAATAACATTGTTTTTGATAGTAATTCTGCTTTGACATTATCTGTTTGCAATGCTTGTAACATGGGAAAACATGTTAAACTCTCATTTTCTGATTCGGAATCTAAATCTGCTTTTCCCTTTCATATTGTGCATTCTGATGTGTGGCAATCACCTGTTCCATCTGTTTCTGGTTATAAATATTATGTTATATTTATTGATGATTATTCTCGATTTTCTTGGCTTTACCTTTTGAAATTTAAACACGAAGTTTTTGACAAATTTCTCGAATTTAAAGCAATGGTGGAAAACAGATTTCATAGCTCAATCAAGATTTTCCAATCTGACAATGGTACGGAGTTTGTAAATGATAAGTTTTCCAACCTTTGTTCACAAAATGGAATTTTTCACCGTTTTTCTTGTCCTTATACTCCTTAACAAAACGGCCTCGCCGAAAGGAAGCATAGACATTTAACTAACGTTGTTAGAAGTTTACTATTTCAAGCTTGTATGCCTCCTCGTTTTTGGGCTGATGCCATTCAAACTGTTGTATTTCTTGTGAATCGAATTCCCTCTCTTACTGTTTTAAAAGGACAATCGCCATATGAAATTCTGCATGGTTGCTCTTTCCCTGACTTGCAACTTGTCAAAGTTTTTGGATGTTTATGTTACCCTGATGTGCAGGATATTGCAGCTCACAAGCTCTCTCCTCGGTCACTTCCTTGCGTCTTCTTAGGACTCTCTGATAAACATAAAGGTTTTCGATGTCTCCATCCCAGCACTGGCAAGGTTTTTATTTCTCGACATGTTACCTTTGTGGAAACTGTTTTTCCGTTTTCTTGTCTTTCTAAATTCTCTTCTTCTCCTTCCTCTACTTTTTCCAACCTTGATATGTTTCAAAAATTTGTTTCAAATCCTCTATTGCTGGGTGAGAATCCTTCTACCATTGATGCAATCTCTGGCTTCTCCTTCACATGCCCCTCTGCTGAGAGTGGTTCCGGTACACGTCCACCTGTTTCACCGTCTGAGAATTTATCAACGTTTCCTTCCACCTTGAATTCTGATGACTCACAGGTTAGGAATGGGAACGATGCCACTGTCGTTGGTCCATCAGAACTCCGTGTCTATACCAGATGACACATTACACGATCTGCTGCTACTACACCTACTATTGTTGAACCACCACCGTCCACCTCTGATCGTCCGCCCTTCCCTCAGCCTACTATAGTGCCGTCTGAGCCTTCTTCACCTCCCCGCATACATCCTATGCGCACTCGATCTATGACTAAGGGTTTAACTGAGTCTACCTCCTTACTAGCCTCTACGGGTTCTGCTCTACCTACTGAGCCTAACTCATTTCATGAGGCCTTTCAGGATGCAGGTTGGCGCGCTGCCATGGCTGAGGAGTTTGATGCCCTTCTGACAAATGCTACTTGGGATCTTGTACCGCCTTCGCCTGTTAATCTTATTGGTTGTAAATGGGTATACAAAGTAAAGCAGAAGGCGGATGGGTCTCTTGAGCGTCTCAAAGCTCGGCTTGTGGCTCAAGGTTATAAACAGCAACAAGGCATTGATTTTGATGAGACCTTTTCTCCCGTTGTCAAGTCGACCACTATTCGCACTGTTCTTTCGGTGGCCCTCTCCTCAGGGTGGTCTCTTCGACAACTTGATGTGAAGAATGCTTTTCTTCATGGCACACTCTCTGAAGAAGTTTATATGAGACAACCGCCTGGTTTTGTGCATCCCTCTTTTCCGCATCATATTTGTCGTCTACGTAAAGCCATCTATGGTCTTAAGCAAGCACCTCGGGCTTGGTTTCAACGGTTTACGTCCTTTCTATCTGAAATTGGTTTTGTTGGGAGCACTGCTGATCCTTCAATGTTCATTTGTCACTCCTCTTCTGGCACTCTTATTCTTCTATTATATGTTAATGATATTATTGTCACTGGCAGTTCCTCCTCTCTTCTAAGGGCTCTTATTACCACCTTACAGCAGGAATTTGCAATGAAGGATCTCGGGCCGCTACATTATTTCTTGGGCATTGAGGTAAATAGGTCATCTTCTGGTTTTCATCTGACTCAGCACAAATATGTGCATCAGCTGCTTCAGCACCATGGTTTTCTTGATAGTAAGCCCGTCTCTAGTCCTCTCTCTCCAACCTCTCGTCTATCTTCTCATGAAGGGCAACTTCTTGAGGATCCCTATAGCTATCGTCAGCTTGTTGGTGCTCTCCAGTATCTTACTTTCACCCGACCGGATATATCATATGCTGTAAACTCTGTTGCCCAGTATCTACATGCTCCTCGTGAACCACACATGCAAGCGGTTAAGCGCATTCTACGATATATTCGGGGCACGCTGACTTATGGACTGCCTATATCTCGCTGTGTCAATCCCTATCTTGTCGCATTTGCAGATGCTGATTGGGCCGGTTGTCCAGATACACGCCGGTCTACTTCTAGATATTGTATATTTTTAGGGCCCAATCTTATCTCCTGGTCCGCCAAAAAGCAGCCCACCATTTCTCGCTCTAGTTCTGAAGCAGAATACCGTGCTGTCGCCTACGCGCTTGCGGAGACGATATGGATCCGTCGTCTACTTCGTGATCTTCGTGTTTTCCTCTGGCGACCTATTAGCATCTACTGTGATAATCTAAGCACTACTTATCTAGCAGCAAATCCTGTTCTTCATGCTCGCACAAAGCATATTGAACTTGATCATCAATTCTTGCGCGCAAAAGTTCAGACTGGTGATTTAGAGTTGGTTCATATCTCTTCTGATAAACAACTTGCTGATATTTTCACCAAGCCCTTGTCACCCTCTCGGTTTTCGATATTACGGCTCAATCTTCGCATCCGTCCACCTGATGCTTAGCTTGCGGGGGGATGTTACGATATATTTAGTATTATCTTGATTGTTTCTATACTATATATTACTATATATTACTTACCATCTATAGCGTAGGATTATATAGCATGTAATCCTAATTATATTATTACTATGGTTGTCATTGTTACCATAGAAATACCTTCTCATGTACTATATAATTGATGTTAATACAAACCATAGGACATGCTCTTTTGCCCATCTATCACATTGACCATCCTAAAAATTCCAGTATCACTTCCTCCCACACCTATCCATCCTTCCACCCATTAAATGACCTGTCAATTCATGTTTTCATGCACTAACAATAATATGATGGAATTATCCACACTTTTGCTATTTGCCTTTTTTGATATTACACTGAACAATTGTGCAGACTTTGGGATATTATAAATCACAGTTGAAAACTTAAGTTTTGAACTGTGCCTTTTGGGAGAGAAGAAAGCCTCTCTTTGCTTATAGTTTGTTCTAGTTTCTTGTTCGCGCGCCGCCCCCGCCCACAGCACACACCAAAAAAATAGAAAATATTAAACTAAAATAAGATGGTTTATCTAATGCTGTGTTAAACTAACATATTACCTTTTCCCTTGTTTTGGACAGTTGGATTTTAGACATTATTCTTATGAAAATCTGTAAAACAACAACAGCACGAAGGTCCAATGCACATTTTGCAATGAAACTTTTTGTTGGTGGGATTAATAAAATTAGGTATATATTCCTAGGAGAGCGGAACGAGTCCAATCCTATCCACTAGCTACCAAATCCAGTACAAGAGCTTGCACTGTATTGGAGAGTGCACTGAAGAGGATACATGAGTTGGAGGCTAAGATCAAAAGGTAAAGAATTTTAGGCTTGGATTCCACCACCAAGTTCTTCCAGTTCTGCTTCATAGAATGAGGCGATTGGTCACAATGGGCATCAAATACATGGCACAGGTCAAAGAATAGTGAAAAAAAGGAATTAGACAAAGTAATTAAGAAGTGCATTATCATTTATCAATGATAACTTTGCATATGATTCACTAGGTCCAAACTACTTTTGCATTTTGCAAAGCTCGTAATGGTGTAGCAGCGGTCGATATTGCTAGTGACCCACCAAATAGATAAACTAGGAAGTACAAAGATATATAAATTAAAAGCTAGAAAAAGCATGTACATGCAATATGGCAATCATTAATGATACAAATCAGAGATACTATAATGTCAGATAGGGGGGGGGGGGGAGCGGTTCAAGATATCGGCAACATTTAATTTTATTAACAATTTATCTGGCTTTCCTAGAAGTGCCATCTTTCCAAAATCACTTTGTATAATTAGGGAACAAAAAGGATGCACAATATGTTTTCAACTTTATAGTTCTTGTCATCAATGAAAAAGGCCCAAAAAAACCATCCAGTTTGTTACCAGAAATGCATCAAAATATTGTTGCCAGGGATATGATTGGAGAAAAGTATCCAGATATTTCTTAAGTCAATAATGATACTCTTTAAATCAATCTTATGTTTAAAAAGTTTAATACTCTCAATTTTGTCTCTCCTGTTTAGAGAATACTATTGTAAAATTTAGTTACACAGTGTGCTAGATTCCTAGATGTTATAAAACAAACAAATGGCTACAAGATGAAATGACGGAAGAAAGTAAATTTGCAATAAACCTTATATATCTTTAAAAAAAAAGGAATAGATTTGTCATGCTTAATACAAGGGGATCATCTTTGAGAAACCGGAATAGAACTACTATGTGGGAGCCTATAGTAAGGTACCAAAGCTGGTTAATAGTGAAAGCTCTACTTCATGACATACTTATCATGAATTGCATAAAGAAAAGAAAACAACATAAAAAGGAACTTAATAAAGATCATTGTAATATATTTACTAATAAAATTGAAAGTCGTTAAAGATGGACCAAATGTGTGAATTGTCGTTTACATGTTGCATGTCCATATTTAAATCCAGATTTAATTTACAATGGCCATGAGAAAATGGGCCCAACAGTGAAAATGGAAATGGAAAAGGTGATTAAGTGAATGTTGCAATCACACGATGAAGGATTAAAAATTATTAGCAGAGCTCAAAGATTATCACTCGTTAGATTCAGACAAACTTACGGTATATGACAATTGATTATCTCGTAAGTCTTATACAAGTAGAAGTCTTTTATTTAGCTATTCTAAAGCATGCAACAGTAGAAGATATAGTTCGCATATAAATTGAAAGAATTTAGGGGCAAATATAGGATGGTTTTGTCCCAACTTATACAAAGTTTTATTGAGCCAACCTACAATTCTTCGGCATGTGAAGGGAATCATAATGTTTCTCAAACTAGATATACAAAGAAGACAAACTGATTAGAGCCTAAATATCTACAAGATTTGGTGTTTCAAGAGTACTGTAGCAAAGAGAGAGAAGTTGATTCTAAACCAATGTGTCTAAGACAAAATTTGATGCATATCAAGGTGCTTTTGAAAACTTGATTGAAGATTGCAAAACATCGATGCTGAAAATGATAAGTTAGAATGACTATGCATTTACTCTAGATGACCACCTTTTTAGGGAGAGCTAATACTAAATGATTGGGTATTTGGGATTGACACTGCTTCACATCCAAAAAGAAAAGAAAGCTATCTCTAGGCTCAAATGTGGAATCGCTCTTCATTTTCTCAACAGCGAAGCAAAGCAGGACCAAGTTTACAAGCTTAACATACTAGGTCTGAAGAAGTTACATGATATGATCTACTTTTTACCCATACGGCCTAACCAGACAGGAAAAACATGGAGATGAAAATGAAAGACAGAGAGATGGGTTTTCTCGTTTTTGGTATAGCATGTCTCTCACTAGAAGATCCACTGAATGGGCAACTAGCTCAGTAGTATAATGCACCCTCATTAACATATTGTAACATTTAATTTATGATAACTTATGAATACCCCTTAGTTTATCCTTTCCCACTCGGCAATGGACTAACTTGCCTAATCAGTGTGGAGCAAGGTTCGAAGTGCCGTGGCACGGGGGCGTGCCGCTCGCCGCTTGGCACGGTACGGTACCGGCACGCTTGTGTGCCGACACGTGGCACGGTTGCGTGCCGATGGATACGCATGACCTCCCAGTGGCACGCTCTGGCACTTTTTTTTTTTTTTTTTTTTTTTGTTCCCAATAAGCTCTTATAATATTGTTTTGAAATGTTTAGTCAAAAAATTATGAATATTGGCTATATATAGCTTACTATACTCACCAATTAACATATTGATATATTGATATTTTTATATATATATAAAGTACAATGGAGTTTTTTTTCAAAATAACCTTCTAAAATTTTATAATTTGCGAAATAATTTATCAAAATTTTATTTGTAAAACTAACTCTATTTTTGCCATATCAGCTTGCCATATCAGCGCCACATACAGAAGGCTCACCGCCTTCTAAAGACGGTGGACCGCCTTTAACTATAATTTTCATAATTAAATTAATTTCAAACAAAATTACAGAGAGATACGTAAATAAAATAGGAATGTGGGTACGAGTCAGATTTTTAAGAGATTTAGATTGTTATTGTAGAAAGATAAGATAAAATGAGAATGTGGGTACCGATTAGATTTTTAAAATATTTAGATTGTTATTATTTATTAACTAATATAAGAAGGAAAAGAGATAAAAAAATATTTTTAATCATAAAACCTAAATCTTTAAAAGATTTAGATTGCTATTAGTTAGTAAATAATAACAACTTAAATCTTTTAAAAATCTGATTTATAACCACATTCTCATTTTATCTTATCTCTTTACTTTTTATATTAGTTAGTAAATAATAATAATCTAAATCTCTTAAAGATACTCACATTTACTAACAACCTAAATTAGTTAGTGAACAAAATAACCTAAATCTCTTAAAGATTAAAACAAAAAAAACAAAAAATATGTACCGTACAATATGTGATTTTTTAAAAAAATAATAAAAATAAAATACTCTACGCATGTGATTAAAAAAAAAAAAAAAAAAAAAAAAAAAAAAAAAAAAGGAAAAAAGGCCGTGCCGCTCGGCACGGCACGGCGATACCCCATGGGTATCGCCATGTCTCAAGCGATACCCAAGGGTATCGCTCGAGACGGGGGAGGTGCGATACCCCCCCTGTACCGTGCCCCCATTTGAGGGGCACGGTACGTGCCGCCCGTGCCGCCGCGGCACGGGCGGCACTTTAAACCTTGGTATGGAGTATGTAAGAAATCAGAGATATACCAAACTTTGTCAATAATTTCAAGATTAACAACTGCTATACCAAACTTCATCGATAATTTCAAGGTCAACAACTATCCTCTTGTGGAATATTCCATCATGCCCAACACCTGACCTCTCCTTAAATATCCTTCCTATAATTATCATCCACCCTACCATTCTCTTCTCATACCATGGCTTAAATTCTCCATCTTGTACACCATAACCATGAAGGGCTTTCTCAAGGGCTGCTATACAAACCAAGTCCATGGAATACTTGAATTTGGTCACTAGAAAAGGATTAGAAAACATATTCGTGGGATTGTCTATAGTGCTTAGGTATGTCAACAGGGCAGATTCCAGGTGGGTTTTCAAAAAGCCGAACCCGAACCCGAACCCGACTACCAAAACCGAAACCCGATCCCAAACCCGTCAGGCTTTGAAAATCCATAACCAAAACTGAAACCGACAAAAAAAACTGAAACCCGAAAAACCAAATTCGAGCGCAATAATTTCTCTTTACCAAATTTTAAAGCATATCATACTCAAATCTAAATTATCAAAGTACAAATTTAAATTTTGATATAATATATAATATAAAATCGGTTCGGGTTTGGTGAGGGCTCAAGTCAGGAATAGATAAAAACCATACCCGAACATGCATCCATCGAGTTTTCTTTATTTTTTATTCCCGTAACATAAACCATACCTATTTAGCATCGGTTAAACCTACCCAATCAGGTCCGCATTCGAGTAAAATCTCGGGTATCTGCATCCATTGACATCTCTAGTGCTAATCTTTTTCTTCCCCAACAATGCCTTTTCCAACCCTTGTTCCATCAAGAAAGGCATACATCTTAACTTGCCACAAAGTGAAATCGCTAGCACAATCAAACTTCCCAATCTCAAACTTCATCGACATCATGAACACCCAAACAAATAGCTCAGCTCTAATAGCAATTTATTGCAACAAAAGACTAAAAACCATATTTCTTTGAGTAAAAATAAAACCAAAGAGATTCGTGAAAGAGAAGAAAAATAAAACAAGCAAGCAAAACGTCCACAGACAAAGATGAGATGAAGCTTTTATTATCGCCGAAGGTGGGGCAGAAAAATTGTTTCTCTCACAAAACCCTAGCTTCCAAAATATATCCAACGCTCTCTCACCTCTGCCACGCAAATCCATTAAATATCATGTATACTTGTGTAGGTGGTTAAATTCCAATAAGGATACTTTTGGTTTAGAACTAAGAAAAATTCTGGTTTAACAAAAACCTATTATTAAGACTACAAATAATCTTAGCTTAACTTAATTGGTCGCCCATATTAGAACAGGGTTTGGAAAAATTGCAGTACAAGAACTTGGGATATCTAACAAATCCCTATCTCTACTTGAATTCTGTCCTCTCCACCTAATCCCAAAAAACACACAATGTACTCTCTAATCTTCCACACAAATCAACGGAATAAGCGATATATTTATATAAGCAGCTAAATTCCAACAAGGGTAGAAATAATCCTTATAATCCTAGTTTAATTAAGTGGGTCAACCAAATAAGCATAGGTTAAGAAAACAACATATACTCCTCAATATATTACTAACTGACAATTAAACCAACGAATAGGATTGTATGCCTCAAACTAAGCATTTCGCAAGGCAAAACGGATGAAATTCATAGATCAGGACAGGAACCGCTGAGATGTATGCAAAAGAAAATTGTAGAATTTTATGCAGAAAAATCAGATTACGAAATATCAACATCTCTGCGTCCAATTAACTGGAACCGATTCAATATTCCTGACAACTAACGAGCAAACTTTAATTTCTCATTTTCCTTAAAGAAACGATACTTCCATACAAAATTCTAACGATCAAACCAATCAACAAGAAAGAATCAGCAAAGCTTTCAGAAAGAGAGGAATAATTCATTTAGAATCAAAAATTGAGATAAGAAGATGATCAAAAACTGACGCCAATTAACGATGATTTACTTCCGATTGGGAACAGCAGATCAAAAAGAAAATACATTAGAAGAACTTATACCATTTTCGACGTACGCCATGGTCGGATCCGAGAAGTCTCCGCGGAGTCTTCGGTGCAGAGCGGAATCGACTTATAAAGCTAATTTGCGAACCCCTAAAATTCTAACACTGCCTTCCCGAAAGTTCCTTAGAAACAGAAAGGAAACCGGAAAATGGAAACCAGGGTTGCAAATTGGGAAAATTACACGGGAGGCCCTGACATTAACTCATTTTTCAATTGGGTTCCCAACTATCTAATTATTGCAACGGGCCTACAACATGTAATCCGAGTTTCAATTGAGTTTCCAAACTTCCAACTTGTTGCAGTCAGTTCATAACCTTTTATCCTATTTAAATTTAGCTTTCAATCTTAGTTTTATTGTTCAATCAGATTTTTTTTTTTTTTGGTCCCTTCTCATTCTCAATTAAAAAACAGAAAGTGTTTAAGGGCCCATCCCTCTCTTCGTTTTCTGTCTTTTCTCTTCTCTCCATTTAAAGAATTCTTTTTAGTAATATTTAATTTTGCATAGTTAAAATAACTAATAATTATCTATTTTATACTTATCTATATGTATAGTAATACTATCCAAACATTATCTACACTTCACCCATCCTAAAATTTTTTACTGGTCACGTCAATATAACTAATAAAATTTATTTCATCCTAAAATAAATGGAGTGTAAGATATACATTCTTTTTGAATGTACAAGTAGCATTTTTCATATATATATATATATATATATATATTTGTTGAAACTAAAATTTTCGCCACCCAAAAGGGTGACACGTGGCGTTCACCATCGATTGAAGGCATCAGCCGACAGAGAAATAAGTCAACAAAGAGGGACTCGTCTCTCGATTAAAACCGATCTCAGTCGCGTAAGAGTGCAGCACGCGACGCATGCCATTTGGCCAGTGGCATCAGCCGACAGGAGAAGCGGCTGAAAACAAGAAGATTACCGCCTCATCCAAGGCCGACCTCGGCCAAATACAAATAACAAATCGCTTCAATCGAGCGACGGGATAAGCGAAGTCAGTGTCAACCCTCGACTGCTCGAGCCGAAAATGGAAAGACTTTAAAAGGAAGGAATGCGAGATTTGTGCGTGAATCTCGTAACAGCTTCCAGAACGGCAAGCGACGCCCAGCATTGGAAAGCGCCGAGAATCACGCTTCGGCGCGACGATTGGGGGATGAATATGGATGGAAAAACGGCTACTATCCTTCTAAGGAAAATCGACTTAAAAGGAAGTAGTTGAGGAATTTATGATAATTCCCCTTAGATCACGCCGATTTCTAAAATCGCGCGGTTATACACATATGTTCGTAAATGTATAAATAAGCGAACCAACGAAAAAAATGGGGTTCTGCAGTCTCGTAAGCTAGGACCAACTCCCTGCTTTTTCATATATTTCATATATGCATTTATCGCATTTCCTGGGAGTAGGCTTACTGTTAATTGGCTACCTATTACTCTTGTAACCCCAACTTCAATCAATACAAATTTCTAATCGGCTCCTTAACCGTGTCAAATCATTGTCTCTACTTTCTGGTTCAGCTACTCTAGGCCGGACTCAGCCTCTTTCTATCGCCATATTCCAATTCGGCTAATTTAAGCTGGATGATCGCGAGAGTTTAAGTGAGAAGAACCCGGTCGAGTGGATCCCTCCTCGGCCCGATCGCTTGATCCATTGACGCGCGGCGCATCACATCCAAAGGGTCAACCTAACCACGTAGCTGATCGGCGACCGACATTTTTAGCCCCAACAACCTCCTTGGCATGCCCAGTGGGACACTCAAGTAACTCTTACCTTTTCCTGCGAGAGGTCGACACTACCGGAGCCGACCTTGTCGCAACTATTTGGGCCTGAATGATAAGATCTCTCGAGAGAACACAACTGTCTCTCGAAAGGAGTGCCCAAGCCTTGGACACGACGGCCGACATCACGGCTTCAAATGATAGTATTTCTCGACTCGGGCACTTTTTAGCCCGAAGAGAACTATGCCACGGAGGTCTACCAGGATCTCCACCAGCTCTGCTACCGCTAGTGCTGACAAAAACGATTCTGACCGCGCCGACAACAATGACGGCACAGCAGATTGCGCTCCCCACAACGACACAGCCGTTGGGGGCAGTACAACCGCAAAAGTTTCCGTACCAGACGAAAACGGGGCCGATGGGACAGAACATCGGCCATCAACAAGAAAACTACTAGGGTGTTCCTCTACCTCTCCCACCGTCGTTCGTCCAGCTATCTGCGATCATGAATGACTCATCTCGCGCGGTTCCTCTTTTTTTTTCGGGATTCCCGTGGGATGGTATTCACGATTCAGATGAATATTTATATGTGGATGGGTGTATATGTATCAGGTATTGCGGATCCATGACTTCCAATAGACGCAAGCATCTATTGTTAATTACCCCCGTGTGATTGGGGCACCTTCGATTAAGAGACCTTTATAAGAAGGATAGAATAAATCGTATCCTAATGATTGGCCAAATCCTAAGTATATGTGTTAGGATTTAGCTAGGTTTGAAATTGACTTGATCCCGATTATATGTGTTGAGGACTAGTCGATATTAAACTCTAATTATATGTGTTAGAGTTTGATTGAGTTCAATTGGCTCTAAGTATATGTATTAGAGTCCAATTATATTTAATTTTACATTTGGTGTATGTTCCAAACTGAAGGTATGACCAAACCCCAAGGATATGTATTGAGGTGGGTCGGATTTGATGCTACTCGAAAGTAGGAGACGGCTAAGTCCTATATGTATTAGGATTGGCCAAGTTTGATATGTTTTTCACTCTAGTTATATGTGCTAGAGTGAGAATTTGACTAAGCCCTAAGTGTATGTATTAGGATTCATCAAATTTAATTGATCTTTCACTGTAAATATGTGTGCTAGAGCAAAAGGTTAACTACACCCTAAGTATGTGTATTAGGGTTAGTTGGGTTGGTTTGGATGAACTCTAAGTATATGTGTTAGAGCTCGATCGAATTGGATTTGACTAAATTCTAAGTATATGATTTAGAATCTAGTCGGTTTGGATGTAGTTTTGCCTTAGTTATATGTGTTAAGGCGATGGGATTGAATAGGTCTTGGGCTTTATTTATGGATTGGATTGAGTTTTGGGTTTTATTTGTAGATCGAATGTGTTTTGGATTTTATTTGCGGGTTGGAATGGGTTATCAGTTTTGTTTGTGGATCGAATAGGTTTTGGATTTTATTTGCAAGTGGACTGGATTCGGGTTAGTATATGGACTGGGCCCATGTTATATATGGATTGGATTTGGGATCCGTATGTGGACTGGATTTGGGTCCCGTATGTGGACTGGGCCTATGTCATATGTGGATTGGATTTGGGACCCGTATGTGGACTGGATTTGGGACCCGTATGTGGACTGGGCCTATGTTATATATATATTGGATTTGGGACCCGCATGTGGACTGAATTTGGGACCCGTATGTGGACTGGGCCTATGTCATATGTGGATTGGATTTGGGATCCGTATGTTGACTGGATTTGGGACCCGTATGTGGACTGGATTTGGGATCCGTATGTGGACTGGGCCTATGTCATATGTGGATTGGATTTGGGATCCGTATATGGACTGGGCCTATGTCATATGTGGATTGGATTTGGGATCCGTATGTGGATTGGATTTGGGTTAGTATATGGACTGGGCCTATGTTATATATGGATTGGATTTGGGACCCGTATGTGGACTGGGCCTATGCCATATGTGGATTGGATTTGGGATCCGTATGTGGACTGGATTTGGGACCCGTATGTGGACTGGATTTGGGTTAGTATATGGATTGGATTTGGGACCCGTATGTGGACTGGATTTGGGATCCGTATGTGGACTGGGCCTATGTCATATGTGGATTGGATTTGGGATCCGTATGTGGACTGAATTTGGGTTAGTATATGGACTGGGCCTATGTTATATATGGATTGGATTTGAGATCCGTATGTGGACTGGATTTGGGTTCCGTATGTGGACTGGGCCTATGTCATATGTGGATTGGATTTGGGACCCGTATGTGGACTGGATTTGGGACCCGTATGTGGACTGGGCCTATGTTATATATGGACTGGATTTGGGATCCGTATGTGGACTGGATTTGGGTCCCGTATGTGGATTGGGCTTGGGTTAGTATATGGACTGGATTTGGGACCCGTATGTGGACTGAATTTGGGACCCGTATGTGGACTGGGCCTATGTCATATGTGGATTGGATTTGGGATCCGTATGTCGACTGGATTTGGGACCCATATATGGATTGGGCCTTATTTTCATATGGATAAATTTGATGCATGCATATGGGGTGAGCCTTATTTAATAAATGATTGAATTCATTTATTAGTACTTTTTGAATCGGACTTAGGCTCCAAGTTGATTAGGGCTTATTTGAATTTTGTCTGGATTCAAAGAAATTTCCATTTATTTCGATATCCCCTTTTATTTTTATTTGATTTAGGGTCAGAAGAAAATCCCTTATTTTATCTTGGGGTCCGAAGAAATGTTATTTTGTTTTTGATTCTGGTCCAACGAAATCCCCTTTTTTTAAAATAATTTGAATCCCCGCTATTTTATTTTTATTTGGGGTCCGAAGAAATAATTTGGGGTCCGAAGAAATTCCCGTTATTTTATTTTGATTTGGGATCCGAAGAAATCCTTTTTTAAAAATAATTTGAATCCCTGCTATTTTATTTTTATTTGGGATCCGAAGAAATCCTTTTTTAAAAAAAAAAAAATAATTTGGGATCCAAAGCAATCCCTTTTATCTTATAATTTGATTTGGGATCCGAAGAAATCCTTTTTTTTTTTTTTTTTTTTTTTTGAACCTAAGTCCGAATGTCCGAAGAAATCATCCGAACCGGTTTTAGAATGACCCTAAAGTTAGGGCATCCGAATAAAACCCGAACCGGCTTTATTTAATTTTTCCTTTTTTTTTTGAACCTAAGTCCGGATGTCCGAAGAAATCATCCGAACCGGTTTTGGAATGAGCCTAAAGTTAGGGCGTCCGAAGAAAACCCGAACCGGCTTTATTATAATTTTTCTTTCTTTTTTTTGAACCTAAGTCCGGATGTCCGAAGAAATCATCCGAACCGGTTTTGGAATGAGCCTAAAGTTAGGGCGTCCGAAGAAAACCCGAACCGGCTTTATTGTAATTTTTTTTTTTTTTTTGAACCTAAGTCCGGATGTCCGAATAAATCATCCGAACCGGTTTTAGAATGAGCCTAAAGTTAGGGCGTCCGAAGAAAACCCGAACCGGCTTTATTTAATTTTTCCCTTTTTTTTTGAACCTAAGTCCGAATGTCCGAAGAAATTATCCGAACCGGTTTTGGAATGAGCCTAAAGTTAGGGCGTCCGAAAAAAACCCGAACCGGCTTTATTTAATTTTTTTTTTTGTTTTTTTTTTTTTACCTGAGAGAGTACGCCTGAGAAGATACGATACGAGATGGTGAGGTGGCGGGGAAGTCGAAGATAAGGGAATTGGAGCTGTACGATGTCGTGAGAAGTCGAAGCTGTAATTGGGGAATTGGGAACGTACGGCGTATTAGAGAATTGGGGAGGTTTTTTATTTTTTTGTGAAATATTGCGTTGGGGGAATATACGATATGGGGTGGAATTTGGGAGGAAGTTTTTTTTTTTTTTTTTTTTTTTGCAGTGGGCTTTGCTGTTCTCCTTCAGATAAAAATCCCCCTTTTCTTCTTTCTATTTTCTCTATTTATAATGGGGAGTGGGAGAGAGACGTCGCGTTGGGTTTGTTAGGATTTGTTAAGGGATTGGTGAGGAAATGTTGGTTTGTTGAGGGAAAGACGTGCGTGGGAATATGAGTTCGTTGAGGAAAAGACGAGGTTTAAATTTGAATACGTTGAGGAAATTATTATATTCTAATTTCAAATTTTAAATTTCAAATTTCAAAATTAAATTTTAAAATTAAAAAGATATGTTCAAATTTTAAAATTGAATATGTTCAAATTTCAAAATTGAACGGTTATGTTCAAATTTCAATATGTTGAGGGAGTATGGTTATATATATTCAAATTTTAAATTTCAAATTTCAAATTTGAATATGTTCAAATTTCAAAATTGAATAGTTATGTTCGAATTTCAATACGTTGGGAAAAATATGTTCAAAAATCAAACGGTTATGTTCAAATTTGAGAAAGTGTGGTTTTAAATTTTAAATTTCAAATTTCAAAATTGAATATGTTGTTATGTTTAAATTTCAAAATTGAGCGGTTCAAATTTCGAACGAGAGAATTTGTTTGGATTCAAAAATTCAAAATTGAATTCCAAATTAATAGGATATGGGTAAGTTTGGATAAATCGGTTGAAAGATATTTCGAAATTGGGTTGGAAATTTGAATTTCGAATGAAATAGGAGTCTGAGAGATATTTTGAAATTTGGTTGGAGATTTGAATTTCAAATATGAGTTTGGATAAGTCAGTTGAGAGATATTTTGAAGTGATTGATGGATGAAGGATTTCGGCTGAATTCAAAATTCAATTAAAGTATAGGTGACGTTTGAGAGATATTTTGAGATAAAATATTATTGAGGGATTTCAGTTGAATTCAAATTTTAAATTTGAGTATATGTGGCATTTGAGAGATATTTTGAAATTTGGTTCAAAATTTGAAATTCAAAATTCAAAATTTAATTTGAACATAATTTTTGAAATTAAATCTTTAAACAAGAAGTTTACTATAATGTAAGGTCCGCTGGGCAGAAAAAAATAGGATCCGACTAATTTGGTAGACTAAAAAAAATCGACGGAGCTTTGATGAAACCCATAAGCTTGTGTTCACAAATGGCCTAAGCTTGTATTCACAAATGGCCTAATAAGGGATTGAATTTGCAGTAAAATTTGTTGGACCCAAATTATTAATATGTTAAAAATTTTGGACTTATACAGGGCTTATTAGAAATATATAGACAAATCGATATTATGGACCAATCATAATCTTTCCCCTTATTTATTTATTTTTTTTTTTTTACGCCAACAAAATGCCCCCCATCTTTTCGTTGTATAAGGCACGAGTATGGTGAAAAGATGCACGTTCAATTATTTTTTCTATTCATTTTTTTTCCCAAATATTTTTTTCCATTTTTTTTTGTACGCATCCAATTTAATTTCTCAGTTTAATGACATGGCGGTCAATATGATATGCGTTGCTCAGTTTATTGACATGGCGGTCGATATGAATATGGGTTGCTCAGTTTAGTGACATGGCGGCCGATATGAATATGGTGTCACGTCCCGAGTCCGCCAATTTGGTCAGTTCGGGCACGCCAACAGACCCGCCAATCGGGTATGACCCTTCACTATCCGAAAGGAACGGTAACATTCATAATAATACAACAAGTGTATGCGGAAGCTCAATATCAGAGTACTAAAAATCACTACTAATTTAAAACTTTCATTCAATAACAAACAGTTAAAGCGGAAATGAAAGCATACAAGAGTGAACCATAAATAAATTTATTACACTTTACATTACTGAACTTGGAATTAAAATTATTACAATTCTTTTTACATAATCTCCTCACCATACAAGGTTCACTCAAGAAATATAAAAAGGGTACCTCTGTTAGACCCTCTAGGTCTCTATGCTGCTGGGCCCTTGCCCCTGTCGTATGCCTCGCTGTCTGCATCTGAACCTGGAAAAATGGTCACCCGAGGGTGTGAGAACTACTTAAAGTTCCCAGTGGGTTCAACCACCGAGAAAAAGTGTCCTACACCACTTGGTCCAATGGAAGCAATAATAATAGAATGCTAGGAAACTAAAATCCTCAATATCCAAAATGCTGATATAATGGGTCACTACACTATTTGTGTATCATCATCAATCCAACGCTACTCTATCCTGCCATACCAGGCTACTATGCACCAACTCGGCCACTATGCCGCTGTATACGGGGTTAAACTAACCCGGCCGCCTTGGCCTCTCTATTTCTCTTTATTTTTTACATTCTGGTGCTTTAGTTCAAGTTAACCCTCAGAAATTTTTATCCAACGGGCCCCAGCCCGATAGTCATGCTACCACAAGATAAGATTTCTAAGGTTGCCGATAACACCCGCAAGTGTTACCCCGTCCTACGGGAGAAACGTGCCAGACGGGTCACTGCCCGGGAGAGGGACACTGCCTACAACTCCAATAAGGGCTACGTTTCACCCCCGTAGGTACGCCCGTTTTATCTTTATATTTTCTTTCTTTTCTTTTCTTTCTCTTTTCTTTTTTTTTTTTTTTTTTTTTTTTACTTTAGTACTTAGCCTCTTTGCTTTTAAACACTTGCTTTTCTTTCTTATTTGAGCTTATAGCTCCCTTTGCCACTGGCAATCTCTTTCGCTTTCCTTTAAGCATTTAGCTCTTTACTTTCACTTTTAGCCTTTCGAAAGTACCACGCCCGACGGGTCACTGCCCAGGGAGTCCTACTCCACTTGACGAGTCTCAAATTCGAATGCGTCATTTATATTCTCTTTCTTTAAACATTTTCTTTGCACTTTAGGTTCAGATGAGTTTAAGGCACCTTGGCACTCGTCTACCCGGGAGTGACATATGCTCAACCCTCCCGTTAGCATTCATGCCTCAATGCTTCTCTTTTACTTTTCTCTTTATCTTAAGCAATTTGCTTGTCTTGCTTATTAACCACTTTTAGCTCTCTCTTGAGCAATTTGCTTGTCTTGCTTATTAACCACTTTTAGCTCTCTCTTGAGCAATTTGTTTGTCTTGCTTACTGGCCACTTTTGGCTTTCTCTTAAGCTTTATCTCTATTATCCTAAGTTCTTTACTCTAGGATAATTTGGGTGTCTCTGACACCAATTTAAGTTTGAACATCTTGTTCATTTACATTTACACTTATTTTGCCACTTGGCAATATCTTTAGTTTCCTAGCCCCTTTTAAAACTTTTCTTTTACTTGTTCTCAATTCACAACCCTATGTTTCAATTACCTTTAAAGTTACACTATGTCACAAGGACACTAGTCACTTTCAATTTTATCTAACTTAGAGTTTATTAACTCTATTTCCCATTTTCCCTTTCCTTTATTTAACTCAGATTGAAGTTAAAATAATTGTCCAGACGCCCTCTGACTTTCTAAGGTTATATTTGTTTAATTCTTTAACCTTGGGATCTAATCCCCCTTTTCTTGATTCCTCACTGAATCCTAGAGTTATACTAACTCTATTTTTCTGTTCCATGTTTATCTTAGGGTTGCACTAACTCTATTTCATCACTAGAGTTTAACTCCACTAGTTCACCTTAGGTTCCTTTACCTAAGTTCCACAACCTGTTTAACCTAGAGTTCCCTGACTCTATGTTGAATACTCTATTCTCAACCTTAGGTTATTTTCTAAGATAATGTCACTCATTCATCTAGGTTTAACTCCTAGGTCATCATGCCACTCGTTAAACCTAAATCTAGGTTTTCTCCTAAGTCTCACTGCCATCATGCATTTCTTTTCCCTTATGCTTTCACATGGTTCCTAGGGTTACACCCTAACATGATCATAACAATAAATAATTGTCTATTTCTACGCATGCAATTATTTCCATATCAATCATAAATAATATTTATCTTCTACGCATGCCACTATTATCATGATTCCCTAACGCCTCTAACAGGCTACTATCATGCTTCTGGATCGAAAAGCAAAGGAGCAAGGGGAGAGGTCACCCAATTTCGGCAGAATCCCCCACCTTGTGGTGTACCCAATTGCTTGTAGACACTTGCAATTGGTCTCCGTGCGATTCCTCTCATTTCCTCGAGCTTGCACGCAAAACGGTGCACCTCCCTCGAGTTCGTACGCAAAATGGTGCACGTCCCCCAAACCTGCACGTAAAACGGTGCACGTTATTAAAACCCGCACACAAAACGGTGCACGCTATTTCAGCCTGCACGCAAAACGATGCGCGTTAATTCAATCTACATGCAAAATAGTGCACGTACCTCGGGTTTGCACGTAAAACGGTGCACATTTTTCTTTAAGGTTGCACGCAAAACGGTGCACATTTTTCTAGCCCAGTACGAGAAACGATGCATAACATTAAAGATGGCACGCAAAACGGTGCGCGACAACTCAACCTGCACGCGAAACGGTGCACGTACCTCAAATCTGCACGCAAAACGATGCACGCCTTTTTGTAGGGTTGCACGCAAAATGGTGCGCATTCTTCTAACCCTGCACGCAAAACGATGAGCAATATTAGAGTCTGCACGCAAAACGGTGCACGTTAATCCAATCTGCACGCAAAACGGAGCACGTACCTCAGATTTGCACGTAAAACAGTGCACGTTCCTTTTTCAACGTTGCTTGCACGCTATTCGAGTTTGCGCCCAAAACAGCGCATGTTCGTCGAGTCCGCACGCAAAGCGGTGCATGTCTTCCACAAGCTTGCACGCAAAACGGTGCGAGCCAAAACGCCCGCCGATACTCCGCGCAGCAAAACGACACAGTAAAACTCGGTCCCTATCACGCACAATGGCATGGGGTCAAATCCAAAATCCAAAAGGAACCCACAAAACTGTGCCAAAAGTACCGCAAAATGACATACGGGACCTACCTCGATAACGTCGCGCCGTCCATTCGACTCCTTGGAACACCTTGCGCACTCCACGGGGTCCACGGCGCGCTCGCGCGTCCTTGAAATCCCCCCTCGGAATCGCCCCTCTCCCCTCCTGGTACGCTCGGCTTGGAGCAAAAAGGGAAAAAGAGGGAGAAATGGGGCCATTCGGGCCCATATAGGCCGGAAACCCGAATTCGGGCGCACCTTTCGGGCGCCCGAATTGGATTCGGGCTGCTACAGTAACCAGCCCCCCCTGGTCCACGCGTCCACGCCGCGCCAGCGTGGCTCCACGTCACACGCGGTGGCCAACCAGGAGGCGACACGTGGCCCTAGACCCATGCACCGCACCCACGGACCAGTGGCAGCCAATCAGAGGCTGCCACGTGGACCGCACTCGCGCCCGCGGTAGCTGCGTCGCGTCGCGTCACGCATCGCGTCGCGCTGACCTGCGAATGGGAGGCCGACACATGGCCCAGCCCGCTGACGCCGCGCCAGTGCCCGCGCACGTTCCCCGCGCACGGCTGCGCCCTCGGTCGCCACGACCAATGGGGAGACGCCACGTGGCGTCCCCCACCTACCCCCGCGCGCCTCGAGCCGCGCGCGCTTGCCATGACTCGGGATTCGGGCCCGTGCCTCAGGATTCACGCCAACTGCCTCGGGATCAGTGCCACTGCCCCGGGATCCGTGCCACTACCTCGGGATTCATGCCACTGCCTCGGGATTCGTGCCACTGCCTCAGGATCCGCACCACTGCCTCGGGATCCGCGCCACTGCCTCGGGATTCGGGCGCGCTACTATAACTTTCGGGCGCTCCTCGGTCTGGATCGGGCTGCTACAGTGAACCGGGTTCGCTACAGTGCAGCCCGATTCGCTGCAGCCCAAAAATCCGGTTTGCTACAGTACTTTCCGGGCGCCCGGAACCAACTTTCGAGCGCCCGGAACCAACTTTCGGGCGCCCGAAACTTGGGCCCAAGCCTAGTTTCGCCCGTTTTTGTCCGTTTTCGCCCGTTTCTCGCCCGTTTTTTCTCAAATTTGACGGGCAGGCACAGTTTAACTTGATTTACCTCATGGTACTTTAAATTTTCAGTTTTGGACCACCTCTGGGTCACCAAAAGCCCTACTGTATTCACAATCGCTGACGGGCCCCATTCTCACTATCCGGGCATCCGATCAACGCGAAACTTTTACTGTGGCCTTAAAACATATTTACGAAGCTCCCGCAATTTTTTCTCGGAACTTTCTGACACTGTGAATTTTTCCGCTTACAATCTGCGCCCACTTTTTCATATAAGACTCTAGATCTCTTATTTTAATCCCGATTTGGGCCCAATTCATTCCCAGGTCATCCTTTACTTTTCTAAACTCAATAACAATAATATTTCATACCATTTTTATTTACATTTATTTATATACCACATCTGGTACATTACATATGGGTTGCTCAGTTTAGTGACATGGCGGTCGATATGAATATAGGTCGCTCAGTTTAGTGACATGGCGGTCTATTTGATGTGTGTTGCTCAGTTTAGTGACATGGCGGTCTATATGAGTATGGGTTAATTAGTTTAGTGACATGGCGGTCGATATGAGTATGGGTTACTCAGTTTAGTGACATGGCGGTCGATATGATATGCGTTGCTCAGTTTATTGACATGGCGGTCGATATGAGTATGGGTTACTCAGTTTAGTAACATGGCGGTCGATATGAATATGGGTTGCTCAGTTTAGTGACATGGCGGTCGATATGAATATAGGTCGCTCAGTTTAGTGACATGGCGGTCTATTTGATGTGTGTTGCTCAGTTTAGTGACATGGCGGTCTATATGAGTATGGGTTACTCAGTTTAGTGACATGGCGGTCGATATAAGTATGGGTTACTCAGTTTAGTGACATGGGGGTGGATATGAATATAGGTCGCTCAGTTTAGTGACATGCGGTCGATATGAATGTAGGTCGCTCAGTTTAGTGACATGGCGGTCTATTTGATGTGTGTTGCTCAGTTTAGTGACATGGCGGTCTATATGAGTATGGGTTACTCAGTTTAGTGACATGTCGGTCGATATGAGTATGGGTTACTCAGTTTAGTGACATGGCGATCGATATGATATGCGTTGCTCAGTTTATTGACATGGCGGTCGATATGAATATGGGTTGCTCAGTTTAGTGACATGGCGGTCTATTTGATATGTGTTGCTCAGTTTAGTGACATGGCGGTCTATATGAATATGGGTTGCTCAGTTTAGTGACATGGCGGTCTATTTGATGTGTGTTGCTCAGTTTAGTGACATGGCGGTCTATATGAATATGGGTTGCTCAGTTTAGTGACATGGCGGTCTATATGGATATTGGTCGCTCAGTTTAGTGACATGGCGGTCTATTTGAATATAGATTCCTAGTTAGTTTTCTTTAATTTTTGCCAGTGTGACTGAATTTTTTTTTTTTTGTTTTCTTCACAGCGGAATCCCAGTTTTGCCTGCGGGGTTATAACCGAGATTTTTTTTTTTTTTTTGAATAATCAAAATTATCATGCATAACTGAGAAATTATATTTTGGGTATTGAAAAATATGAGTTTATTTTGCCTCGAGAAGCAATCGAAATTGTTGCGCATAACTGACCCTAAGGTGAGTTAGCATTCCGTCATTGGTAAAATATGGTTTGGTGGCAATCGGACGCCCACATGGGTTTTCACCCGATGCCTTCCCCTAACTTTTGACTGTGAGTTCGAATTGTGTATTCTCACAGCGGGGATCCCATTTTTGCCTGTGGGGTTATACCACAGCCAGGATTTTATTTTCTTTTTTTTTTTTTGAGGGTTTTTTTTTTTCTTTTTTTTTCCTTTTTTTTTGTATTGAAATATATGAGTTTATTTTGTCTCAGGAAGCAATCGAAATTGTTGCGTATAACCGACCCTAAGGTGAGTTAGAATTCCGTCGTAGACAAAATATGTTTGAAAAAAAAAATATTTTTAAGTATTGAAAAATATGGATTTATTTTGGTTTATTTCGAAAAATATGGGTTTATTGAAAAATATGGGTTTGTTTTGAAAGAAAAATATATTTTTGGTGGCAATCGGGCGCCCACATGGGTTTTCACCCGATACCTTCCCTTAACTTTTGCCTGTGAGTTCGAATTGTGTATTCTCATAGCGGGGATCCCATTTTTGCCTGTGGGGTTATACCACAATCGGGAATGTTTTTTTTTTCTTTTATTTATTTTTTCTTTTTTTTTTCTTTTTTTTTTTATCCTTTTTTTCTTTTTTTCTCTTTTTTTGGTTTTTTTTTTTTTGAGATTTTTTTTTTTGTATTGAAAAATACGAGTATATTTTGTCTCGATGAGCAAACAAAATTGTTGTACATAACCGACCCTAAGATCAGTTAGCATTCCGTCGTAGACAAAAATATGTTTGAAAGAAAATTATTTTTTAGTTTTAAAAAAAATATGGGTTTATTTTGGTTTATTTTGAAAAATATGGGTTTATTAAAAAATATGGGTTTGTTTTGAAAGAAAAATATATTTTTGGTGGCTATCGGGCGCCCATGGGTTTTCACCCGATGCCTCTCCCTACCTTTTGTTTGTGAGTTCGAATTGCGTATTCTCACAGCGGGGATCCCATTTTTGCCTGTGGGGTAATACCACAGCCGGGAATGTTTTTTCTTTTTTTTTCTTTTTTTTTTCTCTTTTTTTTTTCCTTTTTTTTATTCTTTTCTCTTTTTTTTTCCTTTTTTTTTGTTTTGTTTTTTTGTTTTTTTTTGTATTGAAAAATACGAGTGTATTTTGTCTCGATGAGCAAACAAAATTGCTATATAACCGACCCTAAGAAAAATTTTTTTTAGTTAAAAAAATTATGGGTTTATTTTGGTTTATTTTGAAAAATATGAGTTTATTGAAAAATATGGATTTGTTTTGAAAAAAATATATTTTTGGTGGCAATCGGGGGCCCATGGGTTTTCACTCGATGTCTTCCCCTAACTTTTGCCTGTGAGTTCGGATTGTGTATTCTCACAGCAGGGATCCCATTTTTGCCTGTGGGGTTATACCACAGCCGGGAATGATTTTTTTTTTTTTTTTTTCGTTGCATTTTCTTTTTGTTTTTTTTTCTCTTTTTTTTGTTGTTTTTTTTTGAGATTTTTTTTCTTTTTTTTTTCTTTTTTTTTTTGCCTTTTTTGTTTTGTTTTGTTTTTTTTTTCTTATTTTTTTTTCTTTTTTTTTTTTCTCGTTTTTTCTCTTTTTTTTTGTTTTTGTTTTTGTTTTTTTTTTCATTTTTTTTGTGACATTTCCTTCAAATTTCTAATTGATACATTTTGACCATAAAAACAATAATGATCGCATTTTTTTTTTCACGAACCCCCTGGTAACTTTTTCTCGGTTGAGTCGGTGGCGATTACTCCTCTTAAAGGAAGCACCGGTTGGAGAGATTATAACGGTCGTGCCACCAAAAAATATCAGCCTATCAAATACCGACGATTTTTTTTGGCTGGTTCTTCGAAAATACGATATTGCCTTTGAACACCATCTTTTTGGATATAGGTGAGTAGGTGAGCTTTTCACCTACGGGTTGGTGAAGAGGATTGGGTATGCCCCCATTACATTATTTTTTCGATGTTGCAGCCGAGGAATTGACCATATTGTGTGCATTATTGGGAAAGGGTAGTAAAGGTAATCATGGCCCCAGTAAAAGCAGCAATGTTCATATATGATGGTGCTATTTTCTCGATGTAAGTATCAAGATTCACCTTTACCGTTTTTTTTTTCTTTTTTCTTTTTTCTTTTTTTTTTATATATATATATTAAAGGTTTCAAAGATGGAAGGAAAAGTCAAGTCCCACCGGGCGTGCCATTTTGTCTGCGATCATGAATGACTCATCTCGCACGGTTCCTTTTTTTTTTTTTCGGGATTCCCGTGGAATGGTATTCACGATTCAAATGAATATTTATATGTGGATGGGTGTATGGGTATCAGGTATTGCGGATCCATGACTTCCAATAGACGCAAGCATCTATTGTTAATTACCCCCGTGTGATTGGGGCACCTTCGATTAAGAGACCTTTATGAGAAGGATAGAATAAATCGTATCCTAATGATTGGCCAAATCCTAAGTATATATGTCAGGATTCAGCTGGGTTTGAAATTGACTTGATCCCGATTATATGTGTTGAGGACTAGTCGACATTAAACTCTAATTATATGTGTTAGAGTTTGATTGAGTTCAATTGGCTCTAAGTGTCACGCCCCGGGGTCATAACTGCGACCCGGGCTCGTCAACAGACCGCCGCCCATACGGGAAGCCCCGTATAGACGTAGCGACTAACCTGCAAAAGAATCATCTATCCGAGCAGATATCAGAGCTGAAAAAGTAAAAGCTGAAATAAAAGATAAAATAATATAACTACAGCCCTAAAATATACAAACCAACCTCACCAAATACAAGAGTCTCTCTGAACAGCAGTGAAAGAAAGGTACAACTCGATACCTCACTACAAAAGTCACTCAACATAACACACTCAAAAGTAGTAAGGGGGTACATCTACTCTCACTCTGAGAATGACAGGAAGGGATCTATCTCGCGACTCCCTTACCTCGGTCTGAAGGAACTGGATCAGCAACTGGAGCTGCAGGAACCGGAGCAGAAGTCCCTGGGGAGAAGACACCACGACGGGTGTGAGAACTACATCCCACAGTAGTTCTCAGTGGGTGCCGCCAACAAGCCAGACGGTCTACCTACTAAATCTACTAGAGGCATAAAGTAACAATGCAGTGCTGTAAGGAAAAACTGGACAAGTAAAGTCTACAGCTACTATGCCTCTATCTAGACGCTCAAGGAGTGGAACAGAAAGAACAGTATGCCACAACTAGCCCTCAACTCAGCTCACCCAATCTAAACTGACTGCCACATTGGGTCCAGTCAAACCTGCGCCTACCTACTGCCGTTACATCTCGGAGGACCGGACTTACGTAGGGCGTCCATGACTGCCAAAACTGGCTCAGCCAGAGGGACAATGCGTCGACAAGTCGCGACAGAAGTATCAGGCCCAACTCCAGAGTGGCACTCGAGAGGCGCGACCCCACCGAGTAAAGTATCCGCGCATCTCTGTCGAGCTCAAATGTGGCTCATGCAGGCTATGATCCAAATCCTCGATCAACAAGATCGGCTAAAACCAACAAAAAACTGTCTCACTCACAGGCTGGATTCTACACAACTGAGACTCACTGTCACTTTGACAGCTCCCAAGAACCCAGATCTACAACTACTATCACTCTCCCAAAGAGATCTGATCTACAGACTGCTATCAAATCCACTCGGTCCCTAGACACGATTGTAAATGCATCCCACAACCACCCGACCTCCAGCCCACAACCCGGGCGAGAAAAGCTAAGTCCAGAATGACAAGTATAACAGTGACGTGGGAAATGTCTAGAGCAATAAAAGAAACCTAGCCCAAGTTGAAGTTTTCTACAGTCTGGTTGAACATGATACATATGACGGGGGTGCTAGGTCAAGTTCTAAGATTTCAATAATTAACAAGATGTAGGAATCACAATAAGATCACAAGATTTATCAACTGATACCAAGAGTAATAACATTCAGTTTCCATATGCTTTTTAGTCCAATTACTAACATCATGATCCTACACACAAAGAATTAGCACGCAGTCCATAGATCTTGAAAGCAAAGTCACCCACCTGAACGTGCTAACTGTCCAGAATCGCACAGCTGAGAAAGCCCAGAAAACAGATATCTCAGTATAACCACCAAGCCAACAGTACAGTAGCAGTGCTCAATACATCCTGGGTACAAAATACATCCCAAAGTTACACTTAATTCCACAAAATTCCAAGTTTACAAATTCTGCGGTGAACAGTCCTTTTACTGTGAAAATTTCACCTGTAAAACGAACTCCAAAAATTCCATTAAAAATATGACGGCGATCCTCGCGAAGATTAGATGTCGATAGAGCCCTTAAACGTCGAATTCCGATGTCCGGATGCGGAGATAAAAATCCGACAAGTAGGTGCTGTCCAAACAGTCCATCAGCCGCAAAGGGGGTTAAAAACATACCCAAAACCCCAATAAAAGCTCAAATCCGGAAAAAGTAACCAACACGAAATTTGTAGATATACCTCTCGTGAAACCGTCGCCGCAGAAATCGTCCAAAAATATCGTCGGAGTAGCTTTGTAGACCTCCCAGACTGAAGTGTGACGAAAATGGGCCTCCAATAGTAAATCGTCGCTCCGCACTACGATGCAGAAATCATCGTCGTCGCGGTCTCCAAAAATTCTGAGCTTCCACCGAAAGATGCACAAGAGGAAGAGGAAGAACTTTGGTGAGGGGCAGCTAGGCAGAAACACTCGGGAAAAGCCTCAAAAAATGAGGCCCAAGGGGCCTATTAATAGGCCTCACCCGGAAAAAGCCAAAAGAAAGACAAGTATTGGGCTGTCGGGCCCAACTTTCGGGCGCCCGGCACTTTCAGGCGGTTACAGTGTTGGGCCGGCCCAACACTGTTCACGCCCGAATTCACCCGGTGATGCCACGTGGCCCGTCGAACAGCAAACAGCTGTGCGGGCCACTCACAGGCTGCCACGTGGCCTCCCCCCGCACAGGAAGGCGGCTGGCGCCCGCTAATGAGCGGGCGCCACGTGTCCAGCCGGTTCACCCGCCGACCGGTCGGCGCCCGCGCCGGTCGCGTGGCGTGGCCCCCTCGTGCGCACGCGCCCCGAGGCGCCAGCCCAGGTCCTCGTGCACTGCGCCCGGTGCGCCCGCAAATCAGAGGGTGACACGTGTCCCCTACACCCTGCCCACGCATCCCGCTTTGGAATTCCGTGGACCGCGCCGCGTGCATCGACCAACCGGAGGCTGCCACGTGTCCCCCGCCTTGGTCCATGCACCGCCGCGCTCACCCGATAGACCGCGCGCCTTGAGCCCGCCAATCAGG
Organism: Tillandsia leiboldiana; assembly: GCA_029204045.2. Lineage (NCBI taxonomy): Eukaryota > Viridiplantae > Streptophyta > Magnoliopsida > Poales > Bromeliaceae > Tillandsia > Tillandsia leiboldiana. The sequence continues at coordinate 37,331,137 of CM055063.1, read as the reverse complement.
CGGTGCCACGTGTCCCTGCGCCGGGTCTGTGCACCCAGCCGAGCTACTCTGTGGACCGCGCGCTATAAACCGGCCAATGATAGGCCGCCATGTGGCATGCCGGCGGTCTACGACCCCCCATGCAGCAGAAACCAATAAAAACTTCCGGGAGTCCGTTTTTGGGCATCCGGACTCAGAAAAAGGCAAGTAAGTAGCCGTTTTCAAGCGTTTTTCCGTGCTAAATCCGTTTCCGACCTCTGTTTGGCCTAATTCTTTTCAGAAATTTCGGCAAACCTAGCCGAAGGCCAACACAGCTAATAATATCTCACAGGGTTCATCTGTGGCATCCCATTGATGCACCATGGGCCAGATACACCAACACTAGGTGTTCTATCAGTGGATTCATCGGAAGAACGTTGCATGGGAACCAGGGCCACTACACTAAGTATATGTATTAGAGTCCAATTATATTTAATTTCACATTTGGCGTATGTTCCAAACTGAAGGTATGACCAAACCCCAAGGATATGTATTGAGGTGGGTCGGATTTGATGCTACTCGAAAGTAGGAGGCGGCTAAGTCCTATATGTATTAGGATTGGCCAAGTTTGATATGTTTTTCACTCTAGTTATATGTGCTAGAGTGAGAATTTGACTAAGCCCTAAGTGTATGTATTAGGATTCATCAAATTTGATTGATCTTTCACTCTAAATATGTGTGCTAGAGCAAAAGGTTAACTACACCCTAAGTATGTGTATTAGGGTTAGTTGGGTTGGTTTGGATGAACTCTAAGTATATGTGTTAGAGCTCGATCGAATTGGATTTGACTAAATTCTAAATATATGATTTAGAATCTAGTCGGTTTGGATGTAGTTTTGCCTTAGTTATATGTGTTAAGGCGATGGGATTGAATAGGTCTTGGGCTTTATTTATGGATTGGATTGAGTTTTGGGTTTTATTTGTAGATCGAATGTGTTTTGGATTTTATTTGCGGGTTGGAATGGGTTATTAGTTTTGTTTGTGGATCGAATAGGTTTTGGATTTTATTTGCAAGTGGACTGGATTCGGGTTAGTATATGGACTAGGCCTATGTTATATATGGATTGGATTTGGAATCCGTATGTGGACTGGATTTGGGTCCCGTATGTGGACTAGGCCTATGTCATATGTGGATTGGATTTGGGACCCGTATGCGGGCTGGATTTGGGACCCGTATGTGGACTGGGCCTATGTTATATATGGATTGGATTTGGGACCCGTATGTGGACTGGATTTGGGACCCGTATGTGGACTGGGCCTATGTCATATGTGGATTGGATTTGGAATCCGTATGTGGACTGAATTTGGGACCCGTATGTGGACTGGATTTGGGTTAGTATATGGACTGGATTTGGGACCCGTATGTGGACTGGATTTGGGATCCGTATGTGGACTGGATTTGGGATCCGTATGTGGACTGGGCTTATGTCATATGTGGATTGGATTTGGGATCCGTATGTGGACTGGATTTGGGACCCGTATATGGATTGGGCCTTATTTTCATATGGATAAATTTAAGGCCTGCATATGGGGTGAGCCTTGTTTAATAAATGATTGAATTCATTTATTAGTCCTTTTTGAATCGGACTTAGGCTCCAGGTTGATTAGGGCTAATTTGAATTTTGTCTGGATTCAAAGAAATTTCCATTTATTTCGATATCCCCTTTTATTTTTATTTGATTTGGGGTCAGAAGAAAATCCCTTATTTTATCTTGGGGTCCGAAGAAATGTTATTTTATTTTTGATTCTGGTCCAACGAAATCCCCTTTTTTTAAAATAATTTGAATCCCCGCTATTTTATTTTTATTTGGGGTCCGAAGAAATAATTTGGGGTCCGAAGAAATCCTCGTTATTTTATTTTGATTTGGGATCCGAAGAAATCCTTTTTTTAAAATAATTTGAATCCCCACTATTTTATTTTTATTTGGGATCCGAAGAAATCCTTTTTTTTTAAAAAAAAATAATTTGGGATCCAAAGCAATCCCTTTTATCTTATAATTTGAATTGGGATCCGAAGAAATCCTTTTTTTTTTTTTTTTTTTTTTTTGTACCTAAGTCCGGATGTCCGAAGAAATCATCCGAACCAGTTTTAGAATGAGCCTAAAATTAGGGCGTCCGAATAAAACCCGAACCGGCTTTATTTAATTTTTCTTTTTTTTTTGGAACCTAAGTCCATATTTCGGAAGAAATCATCCGAACCGGTTTTAGAATGAGCCTAAAATTAGGGCGTCCGAATAAAACCCGAACCGACTTTATTTGATTTTTCTTTTTTTTTTTTGAACCTAAGTCCGGATTTCAGAAGAAATCATCCAAACCGGTTTTGGAATGAGCCTAAAGTTAGGGCGTCCGAAGAAAACCCGAACCGGCTCTATATATATATATATATATATATATATATATATATATATATATATATATATATATATATATATATATTGAACCTAAGTCCGGATGTCCGAAGAAATCATCCGAACCGGTTTTGGAATGTCCTAAAGTTAGGACGTCCGAAGAAAACCCGAACCGGCTTTATTATAATTTTTTTTTTTTTTTAACCTAAGTCCGGATGTCCGAATAAATCATCCGAACCGGTTTTAGAATGAGCCTAAAGTTAGGGCGTCCGAAGAAAACCCGAACCGGCTTTATTTAATTTTTCCTTTTTTTTTTGAACCTAAGTCCGGATGTCCGAATAAATCATCCGAACCGGTTTTGGAATGAGCCTAAAGTTAAGGCGTCCGAAGAAAACCCGAACCGGCTTTATTTAATTTTTTTTTTTTTTTTTTTTTTTTTTTTTTTTTTTTTTTTTTTTTTACCTGAGAGAGTTCGCCTGAGAATACACGATACGAGATGGTGAGGTAGTGGAGAAGTCGAAGATAAGGGAATTGGAGCTGTACGATGTGGTGAGGAAGTCGAAACTGTAATTGGGGAATTGGGAACGTACGGCGTATCAGAGAATTGGGGAGGTTTTTTTTTTTTTTGTGGAATATTGCGTTGGGGGAATATATGATATGTGGTGGAATTTGGGAGGAAGTTGTTTTTTTTTTTTTTGTTGTGCGCTTTGCTGTTCTCCTTCAGACAAAAATCCCCCATTTTCTTCTTTCTATTTTCTCTATTTATAATGGGGAGTGGGAGAGAGACGTCGCGTGGGGTTTGTTGGGATTTGTTAAGGGATTGGCGAGAAAATGTTGGTTTGTTAAGGGAAAGACGTGCGTGGGAATATGGGTTCGTTGAGGAAAAGACGAGGTTCAAATTTGAATACGTTGAGAAAATTATTATATTCAAATTTTAAATTTCAAAATTAAATTTAAAAATTGAAAAGATATGTTCAAATTTTAAAATTGAATATGTTCAAATTTCAAAATTGAACGGTTATGTTCAAATTTCAATATGTTGAGGGAGTATGGTTATATATATTCAAATTTTAAATTTCAAATTTCAAAATTGAATAGTTATGTTCGAATTTCAATACGTCGGGAAAAATATGTTCAAAAATCAAACGGTTATGTTCAAATTTGAGAAAGTGTGGTTTTAAATTTTAAATTTCAAATTTCAAATTTCAAAATTGAATATGTTGTTATGTTAAAATTTCAAAATTGAGGGGTTCAAATTTTGAACGAGAGAATTTGCTTGGATTCAAAAATTCAAAATTGAATTCCAAATAAATAGGATATGGGTAAGTTTGGATAAATTGGTTGAAAGATATTTTGAAGTTGGGTTGGAAATTTGAATTTCGAATGAAATAGGAGTCTGAGAGATATTTTGAAATTTGGTTGGAGATTTGAATTTCAAATATGAGTTTGGATAAGTCGGTTGAGAGATATTTTGAGGTGATTGATGGATGAAGGATTTCGGTTAAATTCAAAATTCAATTAAAGTATAGGTGGCGTTTGGGAGATATTTTGAGATAAAATATTATTGAGGGATTTGAGTTGAATTCAAATTTTAAATTTGAGTATATGTGGCATTTGAGAGATATTTTGAAATTTGGTTGGAAATTTGAAATTCAAAATTCAAAATTTAATTTGAACATAATTTTTGAAATTAAATCTTTAAACAAGAAGTTGACTATAATGTAAGGTCCGCTGGGCAGAAAAAAATAGGATCCAACTAATTTGGTAGACTAAAAAAAATCGACGGAGCTTTGATGAGACCCATAAGCTTGTGTTCACAAATGATCTATTAAGGGATTGAATTTGCAGTAAAATTTGTTGGACCCAAATTATTAATATGTTAAAAATTTTGGGCTAATACAGGGCTTATTAGAAATATATAGACAAATCAATATTACGGACCAATCATAATCTTTCCCCCTTTTTTTTTTTTTTAAATTTTTTTACGCCAACACTAGCCTCAGGCTGGGGGCAGGATCGACGGGCAGGCCCCCTCTCAAGGACCACTTCAACAACAGGCTGATCATTACAGGCTGCCACCTCCGCCAGTACAGCCGGCGGCTCAGGTACCTCAGGGCGGGCACGCTGAAGTCGCTAGGGGTAGGAATGATAGACAGGTCCTTCCGCAGGGACCGCCTCAGAATTAGGTCGGCCAGTATGGGCCGCCACCTCCACCGGTGCAACCGGCGGCCCAAGCACCTACAGTGGGGCTCGCCAATATCCACACCCAAGTGGATGAAGCAATTCGCAATACCTTTGAAATGAAGGTCGGTCTTGTGACCCGGTCGTTGATAAGCGAAGGCGAATCTTCGGCCAAAGAGACCGAGGTATGTGCGGCCGAATTGATACCCGGCTGTCAGCCCCACACATGTCTGATGCTCAAGGCAAGTAAGGCCCGAGAGTTCAAGACTCAGGCGTCGGCTAACGCTTTTACTTTCGACGCGTCCAAAACTAATCAAATATTCGATCGGTTGTATAAAGACAGTCGAATCAAGCTCCAGAAGGGCCAGTCGATCCCTCCCTATGAGGAGCTTCGAAGGTGGAAGTACTGCAAGTGGCACCATTCCTTGAGCCACCAAACAGGCGAATGCTTCGCCTTTAAGAAGCAGATATAAAGGGGGATCGACGAGAGTCGGCTTATATTTACCGACCATGAAAATAATAATGGAATAAAAATTAATCGCTCTCTCCCACAGGTAAACATGGTGGAGACAAAAGAAAAGGAGCCGGCATCGAAATCTATGTCCTCTGAGAAGGGGACGCCGGCAAACGGCATCCCTCGGCCCTCGGCTCTGCATACGATGCAAAACCGAGATAACGATCGTAGAATGGGGAGAATTTTTCCTCGGAATGCCCGAGGGAGTCAAGAAATGGTTCGCCTTTCTAAATTTGAGCAAAGGCGAGGTTTACTAGGACCCGACGCCGAATCAAAATTCGGCCAAGGGGTCCAACAAGCAGCCTCCCAAGAAGGAGGAACAAGATCGCGCTATCCAGTGGGTCCTGAGTGATCTTTACTACCTAAGAAGGGCGAGGCCGCAAACTAGCAGCCACGGGGGGCTAGAAGCCCCACTACGACAATCCCACTTCGACTATTAGGAATGCCGGGGCCTGGGGGTACCCCAAGGAGCCTTCGGGACGAAGGTACGGGCCGCAGCCGTGCCCATGTCAGGCCAGGCCCCGTGAGAGGTTTGGACCTGCGGACGGCTACCCGTGCATGGGTTCGAAGCCCCAAGTCCCACACTGCATGAATGACAGGCTAGGGGCATAGGTTACCCCCTAGGCACCTGATTTTGAGTTCCCTTGGCTTACGGCGGGGGAGGTGGATGCCTTGGCGATCCGCCTAGTAGACCAACTCCAAATCCAGCCACGACCGAAACCATGGCAGAGGAGAGAGATCCTCTGGGAACACCTTAGGGAAGTGGGCCCACCGACCGATGGTATGGCCGAACGGCAACCCACTTGACGAGGGTCGAACTGGTGGTACGGTTCAGCCATTACTAAGACGTAAAAATGTCGACAATAGCGAGCCAAAGCCGACGCAAGGAAAGAGGCAACGACGGCTCGAGAGCCGCAGCTTGGATCGGGCGAAGCACGCTCCGTGCTTCACACATCGTCTCTGTCACGCCCCGGGGTCGAAACTGCAACCCGGGCTCGCCAACAGATCTGCCACCCATACGAAAAACTCTGGATAGGTGAAGCGTCTAACCTGCAAGAGATAGAAGCTAGCAACTATACAGATATTAGAGCAAAAAATAAAAACTGCTAAAAAAAATAATCAATCCACTGTACAACTGAAAATAAGGTACAAGATCTATCTCCCAAAAATAATAATACATAATCTGATCCACTGTATCATAGTACAATCAAAATCCTCCGATACAACATCTATGAATCCAAAAAGGGAGGTAAGCTAAAACAATAAAAATATATCAGTATACAGTAAAATTTCACAATCTGGGTTAGTACATCTATCTCACCAAAATAAACGACATTGGTAAGGGTCTATCTCGCGACTCCATATCCTCGATCCGTCAAGCTAGCTGGAGCAGGAACGAAAGGAAAAGCCTCTGTAAAAACTATCACCAACAGAGGGTGTGAGAACTACGTCAATCAGTAGTTCTCAGTGGGTACCGTCTCCAAGCCCAACGATCTGCCCACTAAGTCTACTAGAGACATAAGATAACAGAAATACTGAAATATGAAAAGGATAAGCTGGAAAGAAATCTACAGATATCATGCCTCTATCTACGATGCTCAATGGGTGAAATAGATAATAATATACAACCACTCGAACTCGAGGTGTCCAATCGACCCAATCGTAATGGCTGCCACATAGGGTCCAGTCAAACTTGCACCCACCTACTACCATTACATCCACACCAGGACTAGAATTGCGTAGGGCATCCCACAAGGATTGCATTGACAAGTCGCGAAAGCAAAGTAATAGGCCTAGCTCCGGGGCGGCACTCGAGGGGAGCGACCCTACCGAGGAAGTCCGCGCATCTCTATCGAGCTCAATATGGCTCATGCAGGCTATAGTCCAAATCTACGATCAATCAGATCGGCAAAACTCAACTCGCAACACTATCCCACTGGCCGGAGTGTCACGCCCCGCGAGCAATTTAAAAGTGGAAAACAACTCTATTTTTTTTTGTTAAAATCTCCCGCTCCGGCACGTGCACAGACCCGCCACATATACAAGATTTCTCTGCCTAAACGGACTGTAATGTACCAGATTTTTGGTATATAAATAAATATAGATAAAAATGGTATGAGATACTCTTTTTATTGAATCTAGAGAAGTAAAGGATGATCTGGGAGTGAATTGGGCCGAAATCGGATTAAAAATGAGGCTTCTAGAATTTTATATGAGAAAGAGGGGGCCCAGATTTTTAGCAGAAAATTTACAGTGCCAAAAAATTTCGAGAAAATTCTGGGAGCTCCGTAATTATGTTTTAAGGCCACAATAAAAGTTTCGTGGCGATCGGATACCCGGATAGTGAGCACGGGGACCGTTAGTGATTGTGAATACAGCGAGACTTTGGCGACCCGTAAATAGCCCAAAAGGAAGATGTTGGATATCCCGTGATAAATTAAGTTAAGTTGAGGCTCCCTGTCAAGTTTGAGCGAAAACGGGACGAGAACGGGCGAGAACGGGCGAAAACGGGCGAGAACGGGCGAAACGGGCGAAATCCGGAAATCTGGCCGTACATTCGGGGCGCCCGAAAAGTACTGTAGCGCGCCCGAAAAGTACTATAGCGGCCGTACGGCCGGCCGAATTCCACTGTAGCAGCGCCCGAATCCCAAATTGGCACGGATCCCGATGCGGTGGCACGGATCCCAAGGCAGTTGGCACGGATCCCGATGCAGTGGCACGGATCCCGAGGCAGTTGGCACGGATATCGAGGTGGTGGGCACGAATCCCGAGGTAATCGGCGCGCATCTCGAGGTGATGCGTGGATAATAAGGCTTGCGCACGGCGCGAGGCGCGGGGGCAAGTGGGGGGCGCCACGTGGTGTCGCCCCATTGGTCGCGCGCGACCGAGGGCGCAGACCTGCGCGGAGAAGGCCCGCGGGCTCTGGCGCGGGGATGGCGTGTGTCAGCGGGGGGCGCCACATGTCGGTCCCTCGTTGGCCGGTCAGCGCGTGACGCGACGCGTCGCTGCGCCGCGTTGACGCACGGGGCGCGGGGCAGGCCATGTGGCGGGCGCCCATTGGCCGCGCCGTGTGACGTGGTGCACCGCTAGCGCGGCGTTGACGCGAGGACCGCGGAGCAAGGCACTGTAGCAGCCCGAAAACCGGTTTTGGGCGCCCAAATGTGGGAAATTCGGCTATAAAAGCCCGAACTCCCCTCATTTCTTCTATTTTCCCCCTTTTCTCCAAACCGAGAGTCCAAGGGAGGGAGAGGGGGATTTCGTGGGAGAGTTTTTGGGGTGCCGCGAGCGCACCGGTGACCTCGTGGAGCGCGTGCAAGGTGTTCCAAGAAGCCGGATGGATGCGTGTGCACGCGTTGGACGGCGCGACGGTGTCGAGGTAGGTCCCGTATGTTATTTTGTGGTGTTTTCGGCACAGTGTTAATTAAGATTTTCCTTTTTGGATTTTGGATTTGACCCCATGCCCTTGTGCATGTTAGGAACCGTGATTTACTGTGCCGTTTTGCTGCGCGAGGTATCGCGGGGCATTTCGGGGTGCACCGTTTTGTGTGCAAACCCAAGGATGTGCACCGTTTGGCGTGCAAGCTCGAATATCGTGCATCATTTCGTGCACAACCTTGAAGAGAATATGCATCGTTTTGTGTGCAAACCTGAAGAACTTGCACCGTTTGGCATGCATCATTGAAAAGAGATATGCACCGTTTTGCGTGCAAACCGGAGGTGCGTTCATCATTTTGCGCGCAGATTTTGATAACGTACATCGTTTTGCGTGCAGACTTTGATGTTGTGCATCGTTTTGCGTGCAGACTCGAAAGGCGTGCACCATTTTACGTGCAACTTCAAAGGAGGACGTGCATCATTTTGCGTGCAGTCTTTGATGGTGTGCACCGTTTTGCGTGTAGATTTGGAAGACGTGCATCGTTTTGCGTGCCAGCTCGATGAGACAAGAAAAATTGCGCGGAGACCAATTGCAAGTGTCTACAAGCAATTGGATACAGCACAAGGTGGGGGATTCTACCGAAATTGGGTGACCTCTCCCATTTTTCCTCTGCTTTTGATTTAGAAGCATTATAGTATCATGTTAGAGGCGTTAGGGAATCATGATAAAAATCTAGGTATAACCCAAATTGAGATTTATGATGAACTTGATACAGATAAAGATTGTATGTGTAGATGGACACAGATGAAAAGTGCAACTTTTAGTTGCCAAAAATAGACGATAAATGTGCATGTGTAAAGGAACTTAGAGGAAAGTGATATTTATGATTTACCCAAAATAGTGGATTAACTTGCATGTGTAGATGAACACAGATGAAAAATGCAACTTTTAGTTGCCAAAAAGGAGATGATAAATTTGCATGCTTAAATGAACATAGAGGAAAATGCAATTTTGATTTATCTAAATAGATGATAAATTGCATGTGTAAATGGACATAGAGAATAGTGGCTTTTTCTAATTATCAAAAATAGAAGATAAACTTGCATGCGTAGATGGATACAGATGAAAAAGTGGAGTTTTCTGATTTGCCAAATATGATGATATTTGTATGCGTAGATGATAAATATTATTTATGATTGAGATGAAAATAATTGCATGCGTAAAAAGGGATTAATTGTTTTATGATTGTGATCATGTTAGGGTGTAACCCTAGGAACCATGTAAAAGCACAAGGGAAAAAAGTATGTTTGGTAGTAAAACTAGGAGAAACCTAGATTAAGGGTTTAACGAGTGGCATGATATCCTAGGAGTTAAACCTAGATGAACGGGTGACATTGTCTTAGGGGATAACCTAAGGTTGAGAATAGAGTATTTAACATGGAATCAATGAACTCTAAGTTAAGCATGATACAGAACTTAGGTAAAGAAAACCTAAGGCGAATTAGTGGAATTTTACTCTCAAGTAATGAGTTAGAGTCAATGTAACTCTAAGTTAAAAGTGGAACAAGAAAATAGAGTTAATGCAACTCCAGATTCAACGTGGAATAAGGAAAAGAGTATGTGGCCACAAAGTTAAAGAGTTAAGCAGATAGTAGAGTATCTAACTTAGAGTCAAACTCTAAAGATAAGTATATGTGATCACAAGGTTAAAGAGTTAAACAAATATAACCCTAGAGTGAGTCATAGGGTGTCTGGGCAAATGGACAACCACTTTAACTTCACTTTGAGTTAAATGAATAAAAGAGAAATGATTAAGAGTCCAGGTGACTCTCTAGGTATCCTTGTGGCGAGACCTAGGATAAGAGATAAAGTTTAAAAAGAAAGCTAAAAGTGGCAAAAAGCAAAAGAGAATGCAAATAGTGCTTCTGAATGTGAGACCCTTCTAAGGGGAATCGGATGTGGTACTCATTCAAAGGGCCGATTAAATAAAGACAAGTGTAAAAGCGAAAGTAAAAAGCTAAAAAGCTTAAAAGAAAGAGGAATCGATTGCCAGTGGCAATGAGAGCTATAAGCTCGAATAAGGAAGAAAAGCAAGTGTTTAAGAGCAAAAAGGCTAAGTGCTAAAGTAAAAGTAAAAGAAAAGAAAAGAAAAGAAAAGAAAAGAAAAGAAAGAGATAAAACGGGTGTACCTTCGGGGGTGAAACGTAGCCCTTGTTGGAGTTATGGGCAGTGTCCCTCTCTCGGGCAGTGACCCGTCTGGCACGTTTCTCCCGTAGGACGGGGTAACACTTGCGGGTGTTATCGGCAACCTTAGAAATCTTGTCTTGTGGTAGCATAACTACCGGGCTGGGGCCCGTTGGACAAGAATTTTTGAGGGTTAACTTTAACTAATGCACCAGAATGTAAAGAATAAAGAGAAAATAGAGTGGCCAAGGTGGCCGGGTTAGTTTAACCCCTTTTTACAGCGGCATAGTGCCCGAGTTTGTGGATAGTAGCCTGGTATGGCTGGACATAGTAGTATGGGGTCGATGAGTATACACAGATAGTGTAGTGACATTTTATATGCATATTAGCATGTTAAATCAAGATTTATACTTTTCCTAGAATTATACTATTATTGCTTCCATTGGAACCAAGCGGTGTAGGACATTCTTTCTCGGTGGTTGAACCCACTGGAAACTTTAAGTAGTTCTCATACCCTCGGGTGACCATTTTTTCAGGTCCAGATACAGCGGTCGAGACAGACGACAGGGGCAAGAGCCCAGCAGCATAGAGACCTAGAGGGTCTAGCAGAGGTACCCCTTTTTATATTTTTTTTGAGTGAACCATGTATTGTGAGGAAAAGATGTAAAGATTTGTAATATTATTTAAATTGCAAGTTGAGAGATGGAAATATAATAAAGTTTATTTATGGTTCATTCTTATCATGCTTTCATTTCTGCTTAAACTATTCGTTTATTGAATGAAACTTTTAAATTTGTAGTGATTTTAGGACTCTGATATTGAGCTTTCGCATACACTTGATGTATTGTTTTGGATGTTACCGTTCCTTTCGGATAGTGAGAGGTCATACCCGATTGGCGGGTCTGTTGGCGTGCACGAACTGTACAAATTGGAGGTCTCGGGGCGTGACACAGACAGTCTCCCCTATATATGCACGGCGTCCCCATGTACAAAACATATCCCGAATATACTCATCAACCACATTCACCATTTGATTTACAAATACCAGAATGTGAACTTTGAAAACACTAACATCTTATTTCATAAAACGGCGCACACCCGGCGCATCAATATTTTTGAAAGGATAAATCCACAAGTTTTAAAAATAGTGCCCACACGACACTTAATTTTCTAAACCATTATGACAAATCCTTTTTAAGTTTGAAGACCCGCGTCCACACGACGCATCCATAACATCACCTACTGAAAATATCGTTCTATAAAATATGTTCATTCAACAAACCACAAGACCGTCTCAACATCCACACCATCCACATTATACACGTCCACATGCACAGTATTCGACCAAAAAGGAAATAACCAACTAAAAATGAAGGAAGAAAAGAACCTAACTGAGGAAATCCTACATCTCACTAGGTAGCATCCTCTCCAATGCCCTGATCCCCAGCCCCGACCAAACCTGTCACACAGTGGGAGTCAGTAACATAAACTATGATAAGATAAAACACATTTATAACAATCATAGTGCTAGTAAAGTATTGCAGTAGTAAAAGAAACCCAACCATATCCAAGATACCGAAGTCGTTCTACTACCCACGGTGTCCTATAAGTAATACCACATCACTGTCTTCCATCGCACCGCCATGTCGGTCCACTGACCTCAGGCACTATCCTCCATCATACGATAGTCGCCATGTCGGTCGACTGACCTCAGGCAAAAGAACAATCCAGCTCAGAACCTGGTGCATAGTAACCCCCCACTGCACAAGTGCAGCACCGCAAATAGCCGCAAGGGGACCCCACTCACAACACCTTGTGGGGATCACGGGTCGAACAGACCACCTCTCCGGAAAAGTACACCCGCGCGGTGGCCAAAACGCTGGTGAGTGTGAAAAGCGCCATGAGCATATCGAAACATAACCAAATCCAAATCCCAATCCAAATCCAAATCCAGATCCCGCGACAATAGTCGTCCAAGTGATGTATAGAAGAAACCGACCCAACGGTCAAATATAATTATGACAGAAAATAATCGAACACTACTTTATGATAAACATTGTTCAATTACCGAAAAGTGCACTTCCCTGCTTATGCCGCCCAACGGTCGGATAAGCCACACAATGCCCATGTTCAGTGCACACCCTTTTGTAAACGATGTATGCCATAATATACTACGTCGTCACAATAACCGTGACCGATAACCCTGCTGCTGACACACACTAGTCATGTGGAAATAACAAAAAGAAGCAAGGTCTGATGTTACCGAGTTTCCAGTGTTCTCGACTTCAGATAGGAATACCCATCTCTACCGGATGGTCAACCTAAGTCCATGACTCCTCCACGAATACCTGTGAATCATCCGGACCTATCCAAGATCCACCAATAGCGAATATCTAGTTTTACATTAACCTGCAGTTTAGTGGTCCCGACCATTGTGCCAAAATCCCATTTTGTTCCAGTTTACCAGAACCCCTTCCCGATTTCCGAATAGTCACACCGACCACTAAAACGGCCAAAATATGCCCCGAATGACTATACCGTTGTTCGGATGAGGACAAGTTTTCCACAAAAACTTTTACCGTGACATTCATTCATTGGGAGGTCAAACCCATAGAATAACACCCGAAATATTCTTCCATGTAAAGGATTACGCATAAATATCAAAACGTGCAACAAGAGAATTCCAAGGGTGTACCCACATGAAACGGAGATAAACGACCGCGCCCGCGACCATCCTAAGCATTCAAAACCTTACGCGGGCCTAATAAAATATCCAAATAAACAAATCAACATTTTACCCCAAACTGGCAAATTCAGTGGTCCCGACCATTGTACCAAAAATCCCTTCTGTCCCAAAAGCCGGAACAGCCTCCGGTGTCCCGATTGTCGCACCGATCAACAACCCGAACAAAATAATTCCCCGAACAATTTTACCATTGTTCAGATATGGACAAACAGTCCACCGGATCTCATACCACGATAACCGGTCACCCGAAAGGTAAAAATATTCTAGCAATACCCCTAACATTAAAAGATAGGAAAAATCGTGCAAAACCCGAAATTACCGAACAAGGGGATTTTATAGGTGTACCGAAAATAACAGATAAAATCACGATGGTGAAAGAAAAGACCGGACTTAAAAACGGTACCCCGCTATCCCAAAACAACAAACCGATAAAAAATTCTGTGTCCAAAAATCTCTCCGGTTGCAAAACCATACCCTCGACGCGACCCGACTGTCGTCGAGGCAACTAACGGAAACCGGGTTCCAACCGTTGCCTTGACAAAGTACGCGATGAAAAACCACCAAGCGGAGGATCATCTGACGAAAAACGGAAACGTTGAGTAAAGCGGACTGCACCGTCAAGCGGAGCTAGGGGGCAGTGGCGCGGCCCAGGCAGCAAGCAAAGTTAGCGTTGAGCGGCGGCGGCCTGGCAGCAGCGCGCGGCACAACCCCGGGCAGCAGCATGGTGCAAGCTTGGCAGCGGCGCGACGCGATGCTGGCAGCAGTGCGTCGCGCGGGCGGCCTGGCAGTAGCGTGCGAGCGGCGGCCTAACAGCAGCATGCGGTGCAGCCCCGGGCAGCAGCATGGTGCAAGCCTGGCAGCGGTGCGGTGCAAGGCTGGCAGCAGCGCGTGCGTGCGCAAGCAGCGCCCGGCGGCGGCGACTAGGGCATCTAGCGGCGGCGACTAGGGCATCCAGCGGCGGCGGCTAGGCAGGGCGCGGCGCGCGCGTGCAGCAGCACTGCCCGGCGACGGCCTGGCAGGACGCGGCCCTGTGCGGCATGCCCTAACAGTGCTTGGGCGGTGCGCCTGGCGGCGTGCGGGGGCAGCGCCTGGCGCCTGGCAGCGCGCGACGGCAGCGCCTGGCAACGCGCCTGGCTGCGCGCGTGGGCGCTCACAGCACTAAGTTGCGGCGCACGCAGCACCGGCCTCAACGGCGCGCGGGCAGCGCGCAAGCGACGGCATGCGGGTGGCAACGTGCGGCGGTAGCACTAGGCAGCGGCCTGGCTAACTGCGCGCGCGGGCAGCGCGCAGGCGGCGGCCTGCGGGTGGCAGCGCGCGGCGATGGCAGTAGCTCGGCTAGGGCATCGAGCGGTGGTGGTGGCGGCGGCTCGACTAGGGCATCGAGCGGTGGTGGAGCCACCGTCGACGACCTTTAAGCAATCCCCGCCGTAAACCCCCAAGAACTCATCACAATGAACCAAATCAAACGAAAACCTCAACGAACAACATCCAAGAACGAAACCAAACGAAAACCTCAACGAACAAATCCGAGGATGAAAACCTCAAGGAACAAATCCGTGGACGAAAACCTCAATGAACAAATTTGAGGACGAAAATCTCAACGAACAAATCCGAGGACAAAAACCTCGATGAACAAATCCGAGGACGAAAACCTCAATGAACAAATCCGAGGACGAAAACCTCAATGAACAACATCTAAGAACGAGACTCCAAATACTAAAAATTTAATGGCGCCCACTAACCTCGCTCTGACGGAGAAGACGGCGCGATCCCGATCTCCGCAGACGGTGGTGTTTTTGGATCCGCTCCTCGGTATTGGCGACGCTTTCGGTCTTGATCTTCGGCACGCACAATGAGGAAAGAGGAAGAAGAAGCGATCTAATTAGAACTAGGGTTATCTGGTAATTGGGATTTATTTAATTATTTATTTTTCTCTCATTGTACGTACGAAGGTCCCAATATCCGGTATTTAAAAAAATATTTTCAACCGACTTCCTCGATAAGCGTGCCGATCCTCTGAAATGTCCCGTAACCGCTAACACGGATCCCGATGCACCAACGACACTTAACGGGTCCCGAGAAATTCCGAACTTATCTTTTCGGACCCGCTAATATTGAAAACCTCATTCTGGAAGATCCGTAAGTCGGATTTCCAATCCGATTGCATCGTCGTTCTCCGTTTAACGAGCTCTATCGCGATACGGTAACCGCAACCCAAAAACTCCATACGAACCAACACCAAGAAATTCCCACCTAAAAACTAGCTTTATTCCAAAAGTCGACATTTTGGACAATAAAAAAAAGTGTTATTACACGGAGGTACTCAACAGCCGGGACTACCGCCAACCCAAACGGCTCCCAAAACAGAACACCCAACTCACCACACTAAACTCACTGGCCGGAGGTACTCAACAGCCAACAACAACGAAGGGTCCAAAAATTTTGGGAGATTGGCGCTTATAACCCCAATCAAATAAGAACAGGCTCTAGGCACAGCCTCCCCCGTAGCTCTCGATCCAAATGTGAAAACAACCCTTAGAATCTAGATCACTCGAACCCTCTTTGGGTGAGGAGGTTTATATGAAAAGATGATATTTATTCTTGAAAACCATTTCCGCTCGAACCCTCTCAGGGTGAGGACAAAAAGTAACTCCTTTTTAGAAAACTATCTTGATTTGAGGAAACTCATTTTAATAAATTTTAGTTCTTGAGAAAATTAGTTAAAAACAAGTCTTATTTCCCAAATCTCGAAGGGCTAATGACTACGCCTTAATCAAACAAGAACAGGCTCCAGCGATCATTCGAAATTCGGAAGGAAAACATTGATTTATTGAAATCTTGTGTGTCTAAAAACATCCTGAGTTCAAGGTCCTGCTATCACAAGCTCAGCACCACCACTAACTAAGTGGCAACAAAACTAGTCGGAGAATACTCGACGACCTGGGACCACCGTTGTAGAATACCGGGATTTCGGATGGCGCACCGACCTCGCAAGATGGCGTGGTGCGGAGAAATCGCCTTGGGCGTGTTCCATATTTGTTTACAGTTGAGTTCGGGTTGATTCGGATCAACGCGGAAGCCCCAGCTTGAATCAGAGTTTTCCGGGCTTGTACGTCGTTAGAGTACTGGTTTGTTAGAGCTTCGGCTCCGCAGTGGGGCACAGGAAATTGGAAAAATGCTTGGAACAGGTATACTTTATCTTTACAGTGGAGTTCGGGAGGTTCCGGACTGACGCGGAGGACCCGAGGGCGAAAAGTGAGTTGGAACTGGCGATTTTGGAGCCAGTTTTGGATTGAGCACACCGTCTCCACCGTTGAGCTTTTTGAGGGAGAAAAGCTGTGGACATGTGTATTTTCATATTACAGCGGAGTTCGGGAGGTCTCGGGCCGGTGCGGAGACCCCGAAGGCAAAAAGTGACTTGGAGTTGGCTTATTTGGATTAATTAATTTATTTATTTAATTAGAGGCATTGGTGGATTTTGGTCTGTGATGTATTTGATTGAAAGAAAAAAATTAAAGAAAGGGGTTAAGAAGAGAGTGAGTTTAGATATTTTTTTTGGTGAGGGATTATTTTATTCTGCTACAGCTGCCCACCACCTCTCCTAATTAAGCCACTAATTATCTCAGCCACGTCACCATCTCCTTCAAAATAAAAGCAGAGGAGTTGATGGAAAACAGAGGAAGGAGAAAAAGAGATGAAAGAGGAAGAGGAGGAAGATTGAGAGAAGAAGATGATGGAAGTATGGGTGGTGGAGTCTTGACCCTTGCTTGAAGCCGAGCGGAGCGTGCGGTGAGCTTCAACGAGGTAAGTGTTTTTGCAGTTTTGAGTGTTGGGTTTTTGGACTTGCTTGTCCATGGTGGGTGTGGCTGCTGCAAAGGGGAGCTGCGAGGAGGCGGAGGCCGCGCGGGTGCACAAGGTGCGCGCGCGGCCGACGCGGACTGCTGCGCGGGCGCACTTGGGCGCCGCGCGCAGCAGGCGCTAGGCTGCTACGCGCGCACAGCTTGGCGGCGCGCTGCAGCGCGGGCGCACCAGGGCGCCGCGCTCTGGTGCGGGGGAGGCCGCGCGCAGGGTGCGCGCGGCGAGCGCGCGCAGCGCTGCGGGCCCACACGCAGGGCGCGCGCAGTGCTGAGGGGCGCTGCGCGGCTGGCCCTAGGGCCGCGCAGCAGGCCCTGCGCCCCGCGGCAGGGCCCAGCGCCGCGCGGCGGGCGTGCTTGCGTCGCGCAGCGTGCGCCTTGGCAGCGGCTTGGCGGCGCGCTGCGGCGCGTGCGCTGGGAGTTTTCGCGCGGCGTTTTCGTCGGCTGAGGGCAATTTTTTCGCCGGCGATCGCGTGATTTGACCGGGTTGACTGATTTTTCATGGTTTTTCCCTTGTTGCTCATAGGATGTTCGCATGTGGATGCACGGATTTCGGCTAGGTGCTGCGTGGAGGCCGGATCGAGTGCGCGGCTCACAGTGGTCACCTGAGTTGGATGGTTGTGAGTGTGTGGTGTGTACAGGAGATGAAGCTTGTGTGTGTGTGGTTTTTCTTTTGGTAAATAGTGTTGAGTATGCTGATGTTGAGGGTGTACTTATTGTATGCTGTGAGCTGAGAGTTGGCCTTATGGAATTTATTTTGTGCTGGAGCTTTGGTGTGTTGTATGTTGGCTGAGGAGCGAGCCGGTTGCGCGCAGGATTTTTTTGAGGACTCAAGGATTTTATTTGAGCTTCCAGAGGTTTTTTTCGTGATTCACAGCAGTGTGCGCGCGCGCGGCGCGATTTTCGAGGTTTCGTCAGTTTGAGGATCGGGCGCTTCACCGACTTCAGCAAGGCCTACGGAAAGCGTTCCAGGTGGGTTAGAATTTCTTCGAGATTTATGGAATGCCCTCTAATGCTTCTGTATGCATGTTGATCATGTTTTTATGCTATTTTTCACTGTTTTTAAATCTGATAGTTGCCTGAAATTTTCTGTAAAATTTATTGGAACCCCGGATTATTTTTAGCATGATCTAGAGATGATTTGACACTAGACTGCATATTTTCTTGAGTTTCGGAATGTATCTGGACCTTCATAAAATTTTTATAACCGGTTTTAAGTTAAACTCTAAGTTTTAAAATGTTTTAAAATATCAAGAGCATTATGAATGGTCCAAGCAGTTCGGGATGCATGTGTCCTCGTGCCAGGGGGCCGAGAGGATTTTTAGAGCCTTGTCAGATGAGTTCTAGTGTCATGAGAGATTGGGCATTTGTTTCACTTTAGGGGCGGAAGCTACGGGCGGCTGCGCCTGCAGCCTGTTCTTGTTTGATTTGGGTTGTAGGCGTTAGTCTTTCGGAATTTCCTAGCCTCTTGTGTGCGAGATTGAGGACTGATTCCATTGTTGGGTTGAAAGCTACGGGCGGCTGTGCCTGCAACCTGTTCTTGTTTGATTTGGGTTGTAGGTGCCAGTCCTTCGAAATATTCGGCCCTTCATGGAAGTCGATTGGTTTACCCTAGATCATGAGTTGTGCATTATCAGATTGAGTCGTAGAGGGTTCTCCGACAAATTATGTGAGGACTTGGGCATTTCCTGAGTGAGTCGAGGTTCTTTTCCGACTGAGTTGTGTTGTTGAGCTCGTGATACCGATCTGTTTGATTGTGGATTATAGCCTGCATGTGCCGCTTATGGGACAGTGAGACAGATGTGATACTTGAGTTCGATGGGGTCGCTCCCCTCGAGCTACGCCCCGGGTGCGATGATGATACCGAGCCTGACGAGGCTGCGATGTATGCGACTAGTTGATACACTAGAGTTCGCTTGTGATAGTCCGTGTAGGACGCCCTACGTAAGTCCCGTCCTAGTGAGGATGAGGTGGCAGTAGGTTTGGCGCAGGCTTGACTAGACCCCATTAGGCAGTCATTGAGATTGGGTGATATTGAGAGAGTGATTGCATAGTATGTTCATAGATGAGTTTTCCTTTGAGCATGATACTTGAGGCATGTTAGCAGTAGCGATTGTATGCATATTTCATCATTAGTATAGTTTCTTAAGCATGATGTTGGTACATACTAGCTGTAGTTCCTTTCCTGCTTTCAGCTTTTATCTATCTATTTGCATACCTATTTGTTTTGCCTCCAGTAGACTTAGTGGGCATACCGTGGATATTGGGACGGTACCCACTGAGATCTGCCTTTTGCAGTAGATCTCACACCCGCTGCGGTGACAGGTTTGAGGCAGCTGTTCCAGCTTGGTTCGCGCAGGGACAGCAGATCGAGGTGAGGACGTGACCGACTAGTTCCTTACCAGCATTGAGAGTCTGAGATAGATGTACCCGGTTTTATTTTTATGTTTCCTTTTGTACTGGACATTCTGAGAGATTACTGAGGATTGCATTTACTTTTTTTAGCTGAGAGACTTTGTATTGAGATTTTATTTATATCAGATGTTCAGTGTTTGATTCTGTAGCTAGTGATTTTGGTTTCAGCTCTGATACATTTTAGCTATAGATCTGACTTGCAGGGTAGACGCTTCGTTTGTACGGCAGTTTCCGTACAGATGACGGATCTGTTGGCGAACCCGGGTCGCAGTTTCGACCCCGGGGCGTGACAACCGTCTACCCGAACGACTCCCGACACTAACACAGAACTACCAGACTCTACTCGGCCCCCAGGCACGAGCGCAACATGCATCCTACATTATCCCGACCACTCGGCCCACTACCCGGGCGAGGGAAAACTCTAAGTCGAGGGAAACAATAATACAATGTGTAGGAATGTCCAAAATATAATCAACTAACCCAAGTTGGGAGTTCTCTAAAGCCTGGCTAAATTGTAAAGACTCAAAATATTTTATTTTTAATAAATAGATTAAAAGCAGAATCGTAGTCGATTTCGGGTTCAAAAGACCTACGTTGATTTATTTAGTCAATTGCCAGTGTGCGAGTTGCACGATTTACGAGACAAAAAGGCTATTTTCCAATCCGGACATGATCTTGGAAATCCGAGTTGACCGTTGCGATCGTCTCGTCGAACTGAGCGAGATTCATATTCAGCACTTTTCGATCTGACGGTCGGATCTTCCAGAATTCAACTAAGAAGTGGGAGAATCTCGCGACCAATGTAACAGTGTCCTCTGCGCACAGTGCACTTAAGTGAGTTACTGTAGATGAACAGTAACCCTGGTTTTCGAGACCCCGACGAATATAATATTGACTAATTCACTGTTCGGAATCCGAATATAGTGATCCAGGTAGTCATTTCGAACGGTTTCGTCATTCTGGACACAATGGCACTGACGGAAATTCTGTTTGACGACTCTGGAATCTCGAAAAGCGCGAAAACTGTATTTTGACACAGTTATTATGGACCGAGATTTTATCCGGGCAGCTTCGCGAAAATCAGAGATCGCTACCTGATAGGTCTCGTCGAGCCGGACGTCGTGGCGGTGTCCATTTTTCAGTTTGACAACTCGGTTGTCTCGAAAAGCGTAAAATATACTGAAAAACGTGATAAATTACGCGAAAACCCTATAGTTTGTGCCTCGAAAACCGTGCAAGTGCTTGGTGAGGGACCTAAGTGTGAATATGAGCTGCTGGGAGGGACTGATCTTCTAATATCAAGAGATGGAGGGTTTAAATGCAATTATGCATAAACTCTATATATACACATATGAGGTTAGGGTTTCCATTAATCCCTAAGCTCGTAGCTGCTGCCCCAGCCGCACCTCCCAACTTCTTCCTCCTCTCTACCGCACTCCACGGAGGGTCGCGCACCGGCCGCCGCCACCCCCGTCGCCGGTGAAGAAAAGAATCAAGAAACCCTTCATCTCGGGTTGGAAAGGAAGGGTTGCTCACCGAGGGTTCTGGGGGTTCCCTAGCGTCCTCTGGGAGATCCCCTGTATGGTCGAGGCCGAGCTGAAGTGAACCCGAGGTCTGGCACCGCCGTGCGCCGCCGCGGGAAGAAGCTTCTTCTTCTTTTATTCCGGCGAGGTAAGTGGTTGAACTTATTACAATAAAATGGCCTAGGGACCCTCCTTTTCCTCTTCTGACCTCGTAAGGATCATGCTGGTGCAGCCTGAGCCCTTGGCGCCGTCCCTGTTGCCGGCGGAAGCATTAGGTCGCCGGAAGAAATTAGTTTCCGACGAACTCGGTCCTCACTTCTTCCGACCGTTGAAAACACGATCGGTACCGTTGATCCTCATCTCCTCATCGACTGCAACTCACCTGCGAAGTTTGAGGAAGATCGGCGGAGTGACCACGCCGTACGGGGATGCCCTAGAACCGGCCTCTTGTGCACTTCGCCGGAATCCACCCAACCGGCGCCGCCGCTCACTGGGGTCGCCGGCCACCGCCACCAGAAGACTCCTTGCACCGAGAGGGACCTTTTCGTCCAAGTCCCACCGGCCAGAACCCAGCCGGCCGGAATCCGCCATTAAAGCTCCCCCGAGCTTGGCCGAGCCCCGCCACCGCGCGCCGCCGGCGTTGTTCCACGCGGGTAAGTTGTCCAGATGTGATGATATTGGTCATAGGAACTTTTCCAAAACCAATGCATGTGGATATTAACGTGGGACTTCCTTTCTCAGTAATTGCACCCTTAAGGCAATCCGAGCACCTACCGCCGGCCGCCGTCGCCGCATCTAGTCGCCGGCCAACCACCCAGGTAAGGTCTCGTGGTCGAGGGCATCGCTTTCATGCCTTTGCATGGGCTCAAGGAACCCTTCTCATAAACTTCCCATTTGTTGCTCTATAGGTGGCCGTAGAGCTCGGATTCCAGCCGATCGCCGCCCGGGGTCGCCGGCGTTGGGTCGGGAAGTGACCGAGCCACCCCCGTGAGCACTCTCCTACTGCTGCTGGCCTCTGCTCAAGCCTAGGGCCCGAGCCGATCAAGATTCGGCCAAACCGAGCTCTAGCTTGGTTGGAGTTTCATCACCTTGCTCCGGCGAACTTCCCGGCCGGCCTCCGACGCGCGCAAGGTGAGCCCCCATTATCCTCAGTCCCTACTGTATACCATGCTCCAGTTAGATCACTTGCAGATCAAGTATATATTAAGTCGCAACATTACTAATTTGGAGCCCTTGTGTTTTTGGGCCAACTTGTAAATGGGCCTGGTCTCGGCCCAAATATTGCGAGCACGGCCTCCGTCTCGTCGTAACAAATGTGCTGAAAGTTACGGCGCAGCTTTTGGACTCCCGGATTTTGAGAACGAGTCGAAACATCGGATTAATGCAATAACTTTATGCAAATTAAAAATACATTTTGGACTAAAATGCGATTCGGACTTGCTGGCTGTCCTTAGACAGCGTTTACACGCCTACTAGGCATCTTGTTAGAGTTCAGTAGGTCCTCATTGATCGAGAGTTAGATTCTGTGCGGTAAATCGGCAATATTGCCCCGTATAAACACTCCGTTACTGTCGTGTCGTCGGGACGGGTATATGTGAGTCTAGTTCTGACTACAGTCTCTGTTCAGGGCCGAGCAGTTCAGCACCAGCCTCCTGGTAGTCTAGCGGGAGTTCGGGATCGGCCTTCATTCAGGTGGGTTTTATTTTCTTGGTCCTAGCATCTAACTCTATCATATTGGACGGGGTCAATTCTAAGCATACTGGGGTTAAATATTGATGGGTGATGGCTTATGCATGTTAATGGGTTTCGTCATAATGTTTAGCGTCGGTTTTCCGACGGTCGTTTTCCTTTTGATTATACATGATAGCGGGTTACTTTCGATCGCATATGTTACGGTTTTACTTTGAGCATACCTGTTGCCGTTTTACTTTTGTTATATATATTATGATGCTGACATGATGATGGTTATGGTTACTTGGCTCGAGGCTGTCACACGCGCACCCGCGGTTTGGCCACCGCAAAGGGTGCGCTTTTCCGGAAAAGTGGTCTATGACCCGTGTATACCCACGAGGTGACGTAGTGGGGCCCCTTATTAGTGGTGGGGTTGAGACGCCGAGGTGCGAGCGGTGCGACCCGTCGGTTTAGTTGTCCGGCGTGGTCGGGTTTCTGCAGGTACGGTATGGACCGTCGGTTTAGTTGTCCGACGTGTCCGGGTATTACAGGATGCAGGTGTACAGGTTGCCTTTCCTCCTTGGGAGGGTGGTTGCTCCGGTTGTCTTCACGGTTTGTTTTATTATATTCTCCTGCTCTACTATTTTTGCGTCACTGACATCCCACTTCGTGACAGGGTTCAGACGGGGGAGAGGTAGGCGGTGGTGAGGACGGGACAGGAGCAGCTGGGTCGCTGGGGACCCTGGACTGTATTTCTTCTTTCATTCTCGTTTTTCATTGCATTGTAGTTATGTGAGAGGTTCGCGATACCCTCGTGGGGTCGGCGTGGATGTCGGTACGGGTTGCATTTAGTGCCCCTTGTGCGTTACTTTTTCTTTTATTTCTATTGGCCATTTGAAAATCAAGAGGGCAGAAGCCAAAGAAAAGATTGCGAAAACCGTTTTTAAAATCTAAGTGTCGTGTGGGCACTGGTTTCAAAACCCTGTGAATTTATGGATTGCGAAAGGGATTTCAAAACTTGGTGTCGGGTGGGCACCGTTTTCAAACCTTGTGGATTTATGCTGATTTCGAAACTGGCTTTCAAAACGTAAGCGCCGGGTAGGCGCTCTTTCAAAACTGTGGATCTATCCTTTCCAAATTGATCGGCCATATGTTCTTCTTTTATTAGTTTAGAATGCTAATTGTTGTGATTGATTGGTTGTGTAAGTTGGAACATGTACTGGACGCTACGCCGTGCACGTACAGGGGAGACTCTGTCCGTTTGCAGAGTGATCCTGTATGTGTGGCGGGTCTGGGCACGTGCCGGGGAAGAGGGGTTCTCTTTTAAACAAAAAAAAAAAATAAATTTACACGTCAAATATTCGACTTTTAATGAATCGTTTCCGCTAAAACAAACCCCCGGGGCGTGACATAAATACATGCATCATATGACAGGGTGCTAGTCAAAATTCCATAATTTCTCATTTATCATAAGCAATAAACAAATCACTAACTCTATCTTACATACATCTCAACCAATAAATGAAGCACAACTCTATCATGCATGTCCACTACAAGATAAAATTAGAAAACAGTCCGCCGATTTTGAAGAAAATCCAACTGAGCTGAAACTCGACGATCCGGGGTCCGATCTTGCTGAAATTCGGCGTGCTTGATCCTCAGCCTTCTGTCTGCGACTACGAATGACTCACCTCTCACGATTCATAATTTTATTTAGTCCGTGGGGTAGTATTCTTGATTCAGATTAATATTTAAATATATATATAGGTATCAGGTATTGTGAATTCATGGCTTCCAATAGATGCAAGCATCTACTAATAATTATCCCCATAACATTTTGGGGCACCTTCGATTAAGAAACCTTGAAAATGCTAATAATAGAATAGACTGGAATCAAATAAAATATAAACTTTATTATATAGATTGTTGTCCAATTACATGGCTTAACCAAGGGCATACCCTCAGTGTACATGAATACATTATATGTATATAAAAAAAAAAATGCTCAGTTTAACGACATAGTGGTCGATTGAGTTTGGATTGCTCAGTTTAATGGCATAGCGGTCGATTGAGTTTGGATTGCTCAGTTTAACGACATGGTGGTCGATTGAATTTGGGTTGCTCAGTTTAATGACATGGCAGTCGATTGAATTTGGGTTGCCTAGTTTAACGACATGGCGGTCGATTGAGTTTGGGTTGCTCAGTTTACCGATATGGCGGTCGATTGAATTTGGGTTGTTCAGTTTAATGACATGGCAGTCGATTGAGTTTGGGTTGCTCAGTTTAACGACATGGCGGTCGATTGAGTTTGGGTTGCTCAGTTTAACGACATGGCGATCGATTGAGTTTGGATTGCCCAGTTTAACGACATGGCGGTCGATTGAATTTGGATTGCTTAGTTTACCAACATGGCGGTCGATTTGAATTTGGGTTGCTCAGTTTGACGACATGGCGATCGATTTGAATTTGGGTTGCTCAGTTTAACGACATGGCGGTCGATTGAGTTTGGGTTGCTCAGTTTAACGACATGGCGGTCGATTGAGTTTGGATTGCTCAGTTTAACGACATGATGATCGATTGAATTTGGATTGCTCAGTTTAACGACATGGCGGTCGATCGAATTTGGGTTGCTCAGTTTAACAACATGACGATCGATTGAATTTGGGTTGCTTAGTTTACCGACATGGGGGGCAATTTGAATTTGGGTTGCTCAGTTTAATGACAATGCGGTCGATTGAGTTTGGGTTGCTCAGTTTACAGACATGGCGGTCGATTAAATTTGGGTTGCTTAGTTTAACTGTCACGCCCCGGGGTCGAAACTGAGACCCGGGCTCGCCAACAGATCCGCCGCCTACACAACCCTGCATAGACGAAGCGTCCAACCTGCAATAAAAGGTGCTACAACTAACAGATATCAGAGCTATAAATAAAAATCTGCTGTAAAACTAAAATCAACCACTGTACAGCTGGAAATAATACAATAATGTCCATCTCCCAAAATGATAATCCTACAATAACCTCAGATACAAAACCCAGAACTCAAAAGGGAGGTATCTCCAATAAATACATCAGTGTACAGGCTCTCAATACATAACATATCCTCACTACAACAGTCTCTCAAAAGAGGAAAAATAAAATAACTAATCTACTGAAGATCTCCTCTGAAGGGGTACTGCTACTCTCCAACGACGGGTAGGGATCTAGCTCGTGACTCCCTCGCCTCGATCAACAACCGCAGAATCAGCAACACCGGCTAAGACTCTGCAAAACAAAGGAGAGAAAATAAAAAGGAGGGGAAAAACCCCCAATGGGTATGAGAACTACACCAAAAAAGGAGTTCTCAATAGGTACCACCGCCAGGCCCGACGATCTGCCCACTAAGTCTACTAGAGGCATAAGATAACAATGCAGTAAAAACTGAACAAGAAAGCTGGAGGTACTCAACAGCTACCATGCCTCTATCTAAATGCTCAAAGGGTGGTATAGATGAAAATATATGCAACTACTCGCACCCAAGGTACTCAATCAACCCAATCGAACTGACTGCCTCATAGGATCCAGTCAAGCCTGCGCCCACCTACTGCCACACATCCACAAGAGGACGGGACTTACGTAGGGCGTCCCACACGGACTAACTCACCCCTCGCGCAAAACTGCCTCAACAGGCCCAACATCGCATTCACTGCGAAAACTGCCTCAACAGGCCAACCATCGCATCCACTGCGGCATCTCAGGGGGCGCGACCCCAACTGAGGAAAACGGCGCGGCATAGAGTATCGAACATTGGCATCTGCAGGCTATAGTCAAAATCCACGCTCACTCTCAGAAGGACTCAAGATCCCCAAACATCTCGCACGACAGTCGGAGTACTCTCGATGACTCAGCTAATAAGCTCTCACGAATCTCGAGACACTAACAAACTCAACCAACTCGTGGCACAGAACACACTGGCTGGAGATACTCCACAGCCGGGACCACCGTCGACCCAAACGGCTCCCAAAACGAAACACCCAACTCACCACGCTAAACACACAGGCTGGAGGTACTCCTCAGCCGGGACCGACCCACAACTCAGGGCTAACAAAACTGGTCGGACGACACTCAACGACCCGGGACCACCGTCAACCTCAACGGTTCCCAACAACACTAGCACAGGTCTAAACT
Organism: Tillandsia leiboldiana; assembly: GCA_029204045.2. NCBI lineage: Eukaryota > Viridiplantae > Streptophyta > Magnoliopsida > Poales > Bromeliaceae > Tillandsia > Tillandsia leiboldiana. The sequence continues at coordinate 37,304,143 of CM055063.1, read as the reverse complement.
CAGCTACCAGACTCCACTCAGCCCCCAGGCACGAGTGCGACAATGTCCCACAAACTAAATCCAATCTGTCCCAGACACAGTCCCAGCTACACTATCCCAACCCCTGCTCGAACCCGAGCAACATGAATCTAGAAGAAAAGGAGAAAGAACAAACATGGTTTCTCCTAAGTCAGATTTCAACAAGATAGTGTAGTAGTAAAAGATGGCCTATCTAGATGTCCATTCAAGCATGCTTTTGTCCTCAGAAACGATAAAAGAGAATGAAACATATAATAGCAAGGCATACTAAAGTATTCCTACTATGATATACCAATCTCACATAAATAGGCCAATGAATAATCATGTATGATCTCTATATCATCTAGTGTGGGATAAATATAACTGTCTACTATATGCTAAGTCTCTAATTCACCAAACATGTATAATAATCAGGTAAGCATCAATTCACATGATCTTGGCCATTTCCATGCTTACTTCTCACTCATATCGATTGTACATTAATTATGCATGCTATCAATCATAGAGGGTGACATTCCCATAGGTGCGCTTACATTAACCATAACATAAACATCCATTATTACAACTCCCATAAGGCACAACATGCATATAATTTAGAATACCGGGATTTCGGATGGCGCACCGACCTCGCAAGATGGTGTGGTGCGGAGGAAATTGCCTCGGGTGTGTTCCATATGTGTCTTTTGATGAGTTCGGGTTGATTCGGATCTACGCGGAAGCCCCAGCTTGATTCGGAGTTTCCGGGCATTGTGCGCCGATAGAGAACTGGTTTGGGAAGCCTCGACTCCACAGTGGTGTGCAGAAAAATTGGGAAACACTTGGAACAGGTGTATTTTCAGATTACAGCAGAGTTCGGGAGGTTCCGGAGTGACGCGGAGGTTCCGAAGGCGAAAAGTGAGTTGGAACTGGCAATTTTGGAGCCGGTTTTTGGATTTAGCACAGCGACTCCACGGTTGAGCTTTTTGAGGAGAAAAAGCTTTGGACATGTGTATTTTCAGATTACAGCGGAGTTCGGGAGGTTTCGGGCCGGTGCGGAGACCCCGAAGGCAAAAAGTGACTTGGAGCTGGCTTAATTTGGAATTAATTAATTATTTATTATAATAATTGGAGTTTTTGCCTGTGAAGGAATTAGAGAAAGAGTGGAAGAGAATTTTTTTTTGTTTTGAAGGAGGGTTAATTTGGTAAATTCCCAACCCACAAATTTTGTTGCACCCTCAGCCCTTTCTAATTAAGTGGATCCTAATTAGCCACGTCACCTTCTTCCTCCTCTCTACAAAAACAGAGGTTTGGGTTGAAAACAGAGGAAAGAAAGAAAGAGAAAGAAAGAGGGAAAAGAAGGAAGAAGAAGAAGAAGGAAGATGGAAAAGAGAGGAGACGGTTGAGGGAATTGATGTTGGACTTCCTCCTAGAAGCCGAGTGGCACAAGCGGAGCGCGCGGGCGTCGATCGCCAAGCAAGGTAAGTTCTGTAGCAATTTTGGGAAGCTTGGGTTTTTTGGGTTTTTCTTTTTTTGATTTAGAGGAGTTGGACTGTTGTCCTTTGTTGGGTGGCTGCAGGAGGTGGAGGAGGTGGCCGCGTTGGCGCAGGGGCGCCACGCGCAGCGCAGGAGGGCGCTGCGCAGCGCAGGAGGGCGCTGCGCTGGGGGCGCCAGGGAGCCGCGCAGCGCAGGAGGGCGCTGGTGTGGCGCGCGCCGCGGGCGCGCGGCAAGCGCGCTGCGGGCGCGCGGCGCGGAGCGTACCAGGCGCGCGGCAAGCGCGCTGTGGGCGCGCGGCGCGCTGTGGGCGCGCGGCGCGCTGTGGGCGCGCGGCGCGCTGTGAGCGCGCGGCGCGCAGCGGGCGCCGCGCTGCGGTCCAGGGCGCTGCACGGCGGGCCCAGGCAGCGCAGCGGCAGCAGCGGCGGCGCAGCGGTAGCAGCGGCACCGCCGCGCGCAGCGACGCGAGCGTGGGCGTTTCTCGCGTGGACGAGTGTCGTTTTCGATGGCCGGCGGGCTGTGTGCGCGCACGCCGAGGATGTGGTTGCCGGGGTGTCGCGTTGATTTTTGTGGACCGAAATTGACGAGTTTTTTCCCTTTTTGCTCTCACAGGACGACGTCGAGTTGTGCGGTTTTCGCCGAGGTGCCGTGCGGACCCCGGTCCGAGTGCGCGGCGCGTGATTATCTTTTCACCTGAGCGGTTTGAGTGGTGTTAGTATGTGTGATGTGTTGGTGCTAAGTGTGTGGTGTGGGTGCAGGGGGATGTAACTTAAGTGTAATAGAAGATGGATTTATGTAATTATTTTGTGCAGCTTGTTGGCTGTGGGTGAGCAAAGAGTATGTTGTGGATTGGTATGTGTGAGGGTGGACTTATGTAGTTGGTGTTTATGGGAGCAAATATTTAAATTGAGCTGAAGCTTAGTGTGTATGTGTTGTGGTTAAGTGAACTTTAATTATTAGTGTGCTACTTGAGCTTTTAAGTGAGCTGTTGGTGACTCTTTGGAAGTAGATGGTGCTGGGGACCTTGGTGATGGTGTTGTGGTGTACTTGAGCCCGTGTTGCACTGTATTTTGGCCGTGGAGTTACCCGGTTGCGCGCAGGATTTTGTGAGGACTCGAGGGAAATTAAATGAGCTTCCGAGGATTTTTCCGGGTACGCGACAGTGTGCGCGCGCGCGGCGCGTTTTTTTTTTCGATGTTTCGGCATTTTTGGTCCGGCACTTCACTGACTTCAGCGTTGCCTGCGGAAAGCGATCCAGTGGGTTGGAATTTCTCCAAAATTTATGGAATGCCCTTTAATGCTATTGAATGCAAGTTGATCATGTTTATTAGGTTTTTCTCCGTAATTAAATCTGATAGTTGCCTGGATTTTTCTGGAAAATTTATTAGAACCCCAGATTACTTTTAGCATACTCATGACACTATATGACACTAGGTTTCATGTTCTGTTGGCATCATTTTTTGCATCCTGATCGTTTTAAAAATCGAGAAAGCCGTTTTAAGAAAAAATCAGCATTTTTAAAGGTGGTTTTTAAAACATAAGTTCGCCAGTGGTATGGCATAGATTCAGGGTGCATTAGACCTCGTGCCTGGGGACCGAGTGATCCATTTTTGAGTTTTGGGACGAGTTTCTAGTGTCAGGTGGATTGAGCTTCCTTGTGGACTGGTGAGATTTCTAGATCATGAGTTATATATCTCTGATTTGATATGGTTCTCCCACTTAATTATGAGAGTTTTGGGTTCTGGCAGATCAAGTCGTGGAGGTTTCCCGACTTAGCCATGGGTTGTGTATTATCAGATTGAGTCGTAGAGGGTTTTCCGACAGATTATGTGAGGATTTGGGCATTCCCTGTTGAGTCGTGGAGTCTCTTTTTCCGACTGAGTTGTGCTTTTGAGCATCGAGTTGCTGATCTGTTTGATCGTGGACCATAGCCTGCATGTGCCGCTTATTGAGACAGTTGAGACTGATGAGATACTTGAGCTCGTTGGGGTCGCTCCCCTCGAGTTACGCCCCGGGTGCGTGTTGATGATGAGATGATGATGCGCCTAGTTGATATACTAGTGGTCGCTTGATACCCCTGGCCGAGTTACCATGGGGTCACTTTGCATGAGTTTGAGATAGTCAGTTTAGGACGCCCCACGTAAATCCCGTCCTCTTGTGGATGTGTGGTGGTGGGCAGGTGCATTCCTAGACGACAGGCGCAGGCTGGACTGAGCCAGTTTTGGCAGTCATTGAGATTGGGTGATATGAGCGGGTGGTTACATATTATGTTCTTAGATGGGTTTCTTTCCTTTGAGCATTGATACTGAGGCATCTTAGCAGTAGAGGGTGTATGCATATCATATTATTAGTAGAGTTTCTTGAGCTTTATGATTTTGACTTTTTAGCTGTAGTTTTCTTTCAGCTTACCCATTATTTATCTATCTATCTGCGTACCTATCTGTTTTACCTCCAGTAGACTTAGTGGGCATACCGTGTATATTGGGACGGTACCCACTGAGATCTGCCTTCTGCAGTAGATCTCACACCCGCTGCGGTGACAGGTTTGAGCTTGCTATTCCGGCTTGATTCGCACGGAGACAGCAGATCGAGGTGAGGACGTGGCCGATTAGTTCCTTACCAGCATTGAGAGTCTGAGGTAGATGTACCCGGTATATTTTATGTTTCCACTTTTGTACTGGACATTCTGAGAGATCTGTGAGATTGTATTTACTTTTTAGTTGAGAGACTTGTATTGAGGATTTGTTTTTATTCAGATATTCAGTGATTTACTTTCTGTAGCTAATAGTTCTTTTTCAGCTCTGATACATGCTTAGCTATAGATCTTTTATAAGGTAGACGCTTCGTCTGTGCGGCAGTTTCCGTATAGACGGCGGATCTGTTGGCGAGCCCGGGTCGTAGTTCGACCTCGGGGCGTGACAGATTAGGGTGGTATCAGAGCCTAGGTATATAGGTCGTTGAGGACTTAGAGACCCTAGGCTATTGGTTGGACAGTAGGATGACTGTCGTTAGAGACGTGACTTTAGCGAGAGTCTTGATTGAGTTTGCACCTCCCCCAGAGGATTGGGGCGAGTGATCTTACATGTTATTTCTCTAAAGATGATTATGTTGCCTGCAGACAACATAATGCTTTAGTATGGGTAACATGTTCTAGACATTCGCTTGATTGGGTCGAGAGAGTTCTTAGTCCTAATGTTTGTTCTGTTGTAGTGGTTTTTGATGCTTCCGAGACGCCGTGCAGCGGCGAGGGCGTGTTCGACCTTGGATGAGAAGCCCGATCAGCGGGAAGCTGAATCGACCGAGCAGAGTGAGGTTTGAGAGTTACGGGCCCCAGTTAACCCAGATGTTTGAGGCGATGCGGCGCCAGGAAGAGAACATGGAGCGTGTGACGCGCATGCTGGAGTAGAGAGCATCTCCTGGGGTATCGCCATTAGTACCCCCGGCCGCGACATCGTCGATGTCGACCCGGATCGCACTGTGGATAGTGCAGGAGCAGCGAGAGTTGCGGACCGGTTGTTGTACTTCATCCAGTTCCATCCCCTGCAGATTTCGGGACCGAGTTTGGTGCTTTAGGAGGCCGAGGACTGGATTGCTGCTATGGAAAAGTTATTTGAAGATTGTTCGTCCAAGAGAAGCATCAGGTGCATTTGGAGATGCACTTATGGATAAGGACGCCGAGAGTTGGTGGCATCGAGTTCGTCCTGTTGGACCACTGGTAGCGCAGTTGATGACTTGGAGCGAGTTTCTGCGATTGTGGGGCAGTGTACCCCATGTTGCCTAGGATGAGTTCCAGAAGGTTGATCTGTTGAGAGGGGACTGCATTAGGATATCTATCACTTTGGGCATTCTCAGCGAGCGCCGACTTTTGATGCAGCGAGGATGCATACTCGATGGATTGACCAAGGTCAGAGATCATGTCCGGGAGGGACGAAGAGCGAGGGATCAGCTCCAGAGAGAGAGACGTCCAGCATCATCGGATTTTTAGGATAGTTGAGTGGATCGAGGTTGCCATGATTCCAGTCTCAGGATCATGGGTCTCAGAGGAGACAGAGACTAGGAGGTTCTCGACAGTCGAGGCACCAGCAGTAGTGTCAGGATGAGTTTATTACTTGCGGTGGGCCGCATTCATCGCCATAGTGTGACCTTAGGAAGGGGCGATGTTGTCCATATGGATAGTCATGATATTTTCAGGTAGAGTGTCCTATAGTAAGACTCATGGTTTTGCCGCTTACAACGACACCCTCACTACCCCTTAGAGACGAAGAGGTTCATCCGATGTAACGACAGGCCGATGGAGCCGTGATGCCGAGGCAGTTAGAGCGATGGCCACCAGCATCTATTTGTTGAGTTTGTGCAGCTGGCTGGAGAGCGCCAGGATAGTGGATTGCATTTTATCAGGTGTGGATTCTTTTGGTCGTCGAAGTTAGAGCATGGTTGATGCCGACACCGCTTGTATGTGTTTCAGTAGAGTAGGGGTAGCTTCGTGTGGGCCAGAGATGTGACCGTTGGTTTGTGCACGTGAGGATCAGGTTCCAGTTCACGTTTAGCACATGGATAAGTGTTGCCAGTCCTGCCCAGTGCAGTTAGGACCTTGGATTTGATCCATCGAGTTTTTAGTCCTACATCAGCTTCGGGATATTGATAAGAGGTTGGATAAGGATTGGTTATCCAATTTTATGCTATCATGGATTGTCGAGAGAGGACAATTAACCTCCGTGGACCTGATCAAGAGGAGTGTGTTTATAGAGGGAGCTAGACCACGGCAGAGTTGAGTTATGGTTGTACCGCGTTGCTAGCGATTGTAGAAGAGGTGCCTACGGCGGCACCGGGACTGAAGGATATCCTCATCGTCCGTGTGATCCCGGAAAACAGTCTACCTGAGTTGATATTGAAGCCGCCGTTTAGTGAGATCGAGACGGTGATTGACGTGGTTTTGGAAACTGCGTCGACTATGGTAGCACCTATTGGAGTATCACCTGTGAGACAGAGAATGAGAGTTGTAAGCGTAGTTGCGTGATTTGATAGATCGAGAGGTCCGTGTGACCCAGTGCTACGTCGTGGGGATATGACAGTGAGGATCCGAGAGATTGATTTTTGGATAGGATGCCATGCCGTTGGTACACGGCAGTGATGCCACGTTGTGGGTACACAACAGTGAGGGGTCTATGATGGTTCGAGCACCGACAGGGTAGGATTGTATTTCTGCAGATGCTATTTTGTGAGATTGATAGCTTTATGGAACCATACAGCCGAGGGCTGTGCCCCGATAGTGTTCAGGACCCGGTAGGGGCATTATGAGTTGCAGCACGGTCAAGTGGATTGACTAATGCCCTGCCGCCTCTGGGAGTTGAGGAATTTACTGTTCCAACTGTGTTGGGTGGGTTGGTAGCAGTACCCATCGTGGATTCATTTTTGAGGTGACATAGAGCATGAGGAGCATTTGAGGATAGCACTGTGACCGCTAAGAGAGTTGAAGTTGTTTGCCATGTTGAGGGAGTGTGCACTTTGACTTCGAAAGGTTCTGTGGATTGGCCTTGTGTTTTCAGCTACAAGAGTAATAGTAGACCCAACGAAGAGTGAAGTCGTTTGGGGATTTGCCTTAGCCTATGTGGTGATAGAGGTCAGAAGCTCTTGGACTAGGCAAGGCCAGTGTAACCTTGGAACGAGGTGATCGATTAGTGGGTGCCACTTTTGGAACTTGGGATTGAGAGTTGGAAACTTGGAGAATGTTCCCGATGTTGAATTTCTTTCCCTGTGGCGAATTGTGAGAGTGCATTTGTGGAATTTTGAGCCTTTTGGTTGCTAAGGAGCAACGGAGGAGTTTTGCCTAGTGGAGGCTTGGAGTTTGGAATTGGAGACCATGTTCTGTGGAAGCCACCAGCCGCAGGGTTATATGTAGATTTGAGTTTATGCGGGGAGTTTGGTCCGTGAGAATTTATCTAGCTGGTAGAAGTTTAATTGATCCCTGGCATGTCTGGGATTTCTTTTTCTTGGAATTGGACGAGGATTGAGTTATTAGGATCGACCGATGCAAATTCTTGCTCGTGAAGCTAAGGAATTATGCAGTCGAGATATACCTTTGGTGAAGGTTCAGTGGAGTCATCGTGATGAGTGAGAGCGACCACCTGAGAGCCTGAGGATGAGTTGAGGATCTTCTATTCCCATTTGATTGAGACCCCCTCCTGAGTTATGGATTTATTCTGGTTTCGAGGATGAAACCCTTTTAAGGAGGGGAGAGTGTAGAATACCGGGATTTCGGATGGCGCACCGACCTCGCAAGATGGCGTGGTGCGGAGGAAATTGCCTCGGGTGTGTTCCATATGTGTCTTTTGATGAGTTCGGGTTGATTCGGATCTACGCGGAAGCCCCAGCTTGATTCGGAGTTTTCGGGCATTGTGCGCCGATAGAGGACTGGTTTGGGAAGCCTCGACTCCACAGTGGTGTGCAGAAAAATTGGGAAACACTTGGAACAGGTGTATTTTCAGATTACAGCGGAGTTTGGGAGGTTCCGGAGTGACGCGGAGGTCCCGAAGGCGAAAAGTGAGTTGGAACTGGCAATTTTGGAGCCGGTTTTTGGATTTAGCACAGCGACTCCACGGTTGAGCTTTTTGAGGAGAAAAAGCTTTGGACATGTGTATTTTCAGATTACAGCGGAGTTCGGGAGGTTTCGGGCCGGTGCGGAGACCCCGAAGGCAAAAAGTGACTTGGAGTTGGCTTAATTTGGAATTAATTAATTATTTATTTTAATAATTGGAGTTTTTGCCTGTGAAGGAATTAGAGAAAGAGTGGAAGAGATTTTTTTTTTGTTTTGAAGGAGGGTTAATTTGGTAAATTCCCAACCCACAAATTTTGTTGCACCCTCAGCCCTTTCTAATTAAGTGGATCCTAATTAGCCATGTCACCTTCTTCCTCCTCTCTACAAAAACAGAGGTTTGGGTTGAAAACAGAGGAAAGAAAGAAAGAGAAAGAAAGAGGGAAAAGAAGGAAGAAGAAGAAGAAGGAAGATGGAAAAGAGAGGAGATGGTTGAGGGAATTAATGTTGGACTTCCTCATAGAAGCCGAGTGGAACAAGCGGAGCGCGCGCGCGTCGATCGCCAAGCAAGGTAAGTTCTGTAGCAATTTTGGGAAGCTTGGGTTTTTGGGGTTTTTTTTTTGATTTAGAGGAGTTGGACTATTGTCCTTTGTTGGGTGGCTGCAGGAGGTGGAGGAGGTGGCCGCGCTGGCGCATGGGCGCCGCGCGCAGCAAGGCGCTGCGCTGCGGGCGCGCGGCGGGCAGCGGCAGCGCCGCGCGTAGCGACGCGAGCGTGGACGTTTCTCGCGTGGGCGAGCAGCGTTTTCGACGGGCGGCAGGCTGTGTGTGCGCACGCCGAGGCTGTGGTTGCCCGGGTGTCGCGTTGATTTTTGTGGACCGAAATTGACAAGTTTTTCCCCTTTTTGCTCTCACAGGACGACGTCGAGTTGTGCGGTTTTCGTCGAGGTGCCGTGCGGAGCCCGGTCCGAGTGCGCGGCGCGTGATTATCTTTTCACATGAGCAGTTTGAGTGGTGTTAGTATGTGTGATGTGTTGGTGCTGAGTGTGTGGTGTGGGTGCAGGGGGATGTAACTTAAGTGTAATAGAAGATGGATTTATGTAATTATTTTGTGCAGCTTGTTGGCTGTGGGTGAGTAGAGAGTATGTTGTGGATTGGTATGTGTGAGGGTGGACTTATGTAGTTGGTGTTTATGGGAGCAAATATTTAAATTGAGCTGAAGCTTAGTGTGTATGTGTTGTGGTTAAGTGAACTTTAATTATTAGTGTGCTACTGGAGTTTTTAAGTGAGCTGTTGGTGACTCTTTGGAAGCAGATGGTGCTGGGGACCTTGGTGATGGTGTTGTGGTGTACTTGAGCCCGTGTTGCACTGTATTTTGGCCGTGGAGTTAGCCGGTTGCGCGCAGGATTTTGTGAGGACTCGAGGGAAATTAAATGAGCTTCCGAGGATTTTTCCGGGTACGCGACAGTGTGCGCGCGCGCGGCGCGTTTTTTTTTTTCGATGTTTCGGCATTTTTGGTCCGGCACTTCACCGACTTCGGCGTTGCCTGCGGAAAGCGATCCAGGTGGTTTGGAATTTCTCCAAAATTTATGGAATGCCCTTTAATGCTATTGAATGCAAGTTGATCATGTTTATTAAGTTTTTCTCCGTAATTAAATCTGATAGTTGCCTGGATTTTTCTGAAAAATTTATTAGAACCCCAGATTATTTTTAGCATACTCATGACACTATATGACACTAGGTTTCATGTTCTTTTGGCATCATTTTTTGCATCCTGATCGTTTTAAAAATCGAGAAAGCCGTTTTAAGGAAAAATCAGCATTTTTAAAGGTGGTTTTTAAAACATAAGTTCGCCAGTGGTATGGCATAGATTCAGGGTGCATTAGACCTCGTGCCTGGGGGCCGAGTTATCCATTTTTGAGTTTTGGGACGAGTTTCTAGTGTCAGGTGGATTGAGCTTCCTTGTGGACTGGTGAGATTTCTAGATCATGAGTTATGTATCTCTGATTTGATAGTGGAGGTGGTTCTCCCACTTAGTTATGAGAGTTTTGGGTTCTGGCAGATCGAGTCGTTGAGGTTTCCCGACTTAGCCATGGGTTGTGCATTATCAGATTGAGTCGTAGAGGGTTTTCCGACAGATTATGTGAGGATTTGGGCATTCCCTGTTGAGTCGTGGAGTCTCTTTTTCCGACTGAGTTGTGCTTTTGAGCATCGAGTTGCTGATCTGTTTGATCGTGGACCATAGCCTGCATGTGCCGCTTATTGAGACAGTTGAGACTGATGAGATACTTGAGCTCGTTGGGGTCGCTCCCCTCGAGTTACTCCCCGGGTGCGTGTTGATGATGAGATGATGGTGCGCCTAGTTGATATACTAGGGGTCGCTTGATACCCCTGGCCGAGTTACCATGGGGTCACTTTGCGTGAGTTTGAGATAGTCAGTTTAGGATGCCCTACGTAAATCCCGTCCTCTTGTGGATGCGTGGTAGTGGGCTGGTGCGTTCCTAGACGACAGGCGCAGGCTGGACTGAGCCAGTTTTGGCAGTCATTGAGATTGGGTGATATGAGCGGGTGGTTACATATTATGTTCTTAGATGGGTTTCTTTCCTTTGAGCATTGATACTGCGGCATCTTAGCAGTAGAGGGTGTATGCATATCATATTATTAGTAGAGCTTCTTGAGCTTTATGATTGTGACTTTTTAGCTGTAGTTTTCTTTCAGCTTACCCATTATTTATCTATCTATCTGCATACCTATCTGTTTTGCCTCCGGTAGACTCAGTGGGCATACCGTGTATATTGGGACGGTACCCACTGAGATCTGCCTTCTGCAGTAGATCTCACACCCGCTGCAGTGACAGGTTTGAGCTTGTTGTTCCGGCTTGGTTCGCGCGGAGACAGCAGATCGAGGTGAGGACGTGGCCGATTAGTTCCTTATCAGAATTGAGAGTCTGAGGTAGATGTACCCGGTATATTTTATGTTTCCACTTTTGTACTGGGCATTCTGAGAGATCTGTGAGATTGTATTTACTTTTTAGTTGAGAGACTTGTATTAAGGATTTGTTTTTATTCAGATGTTCAGTGATTTACTTTCTGTAGCAAATAGTTCTTTTTCAGCTCTGATACATGCTTAGCTATAGATCTTTTACAGGGTAGACGCTTCGTCTGTGCGGCAGTTTCCGTACAGACAGCGGATCTATTGGCGAGCCCGGGTCGCAGTTCGACCCCGGGGCGTGATATATAAACCTTACCATTCCCTTATGCAGTTACCATTACTAAGCTTACCCACCTGATGTCACGCCCCGGGGTCGAAACTGCGACTCAGGCTCGCCAACAGATCCGCCACCTATGCAAAATTCCGCATAGGCGAAGCGTCTAACCTGCAAAAGATAGTACTATAGCTACGCAAATATCAGAGCGGAAATAAAATGCTGTAAGATAAAATCCAATCACTGTGCAACATGAAATAGAGTACAATATCCATCTCCTCAAATACAGATAATCATCATACAATATCCTCAGTACAGCATCTCTCAACTATAAAAGGGAGATAACTAAAACTATAGTACATCAGTCTCTCCAAATACAAAAGATCCCTCTCCAAAGTAAACAGTAAAAACCAGCTGACAGCTACAAGGAATCTCCAACCAGGGGATACAGCTACACTCCTCGGGCGGTTTGGACCTAGCTCGTGACTCCCTCGCCTCGAACAACGCCCGAAAGATCAGCAACTCCCGCAGAAGACTCTGCAAAACAGGGGGAAGAAAAGAGGGAAACAACAATGGAGGTGAGAACCACTAGTAAACCAGTAGCTTCCCCCTATGGGTAAAGCCTCAAACTCCGGCGTACCCACTAAGTCTACCAGAGGCAAGAAAAGGAATAAGTGGCAAAGCTGTAAACAGAACTGCTGAATAAAAGGGGAAACCACCACTAGTATGCCTCTAAATGCAATACCGAAAGAAATGACTATATGAATGCATCAGGAAACAGTATCTGACCAAATAAACCCAATCTAGTCACCAGTAAAACTAGTACTGCCTGCTCTGCTGTCGAACTCAAGAACTCAGTAGGGGACCAGCACGCAAAGCTCGAAATCCCAATGAGATGGACCGGTACCGATCACGGTCTAAAGCCTACTCCGGAGTGGCACTCGAGGGGAGCGACCCACACGAGTAAAGTATCTCTGTATCAAGCATCTCTGTAACCAATGTCTCACAATAGCAGGACTAGATCATGACTATGATCAAAGTGGGAAAACTCCATCCACTAAAGGAATCTGATACCCAATCTGATGCAATAGTACTCAATAAGTGGGAAACTTCATCCACTAGAGGAATCTGATACCCAATCTGATGCAATAGTACTCAATAAGTGGGAAACTCCATCCACTAGAGGAATCTGATACCCAATCTGATGCAATAGTAAACATCCGGTCAACCGCCCAATGTCCGCGGTCGCCGCGACACCCCACAAGACCCAAAATCTGATAAAGTAATCAACATCTGGCCAACCGCCTAATGTCTGCGGTCGCCACAATAACCCACCAATCCAACATCGCGTACACCCTGTCTCCGACCCTAAGGTCCCGGCTACACTATCCCAAACCTCTGCTCGAACCCGAGCAACATGACTCGAAAGTCTAAATAAGAAGGAGAAAGAAAACAATCATGGTTTCTCCTAAGTCAAATCCCAATATGATAGTGTAGTAATAAATAGTGGCCTATCTAGATGTCCATACAGGCATGCAAAAGTCCTTATGCAAGATGAAAGAGAGAATGTCAAATAACAGTTCCACATGTGTATCAAATAGTAAATTCACATAGATATAACCATCATGCTAAAATCATCAGTCAACTACACATGTATATAATCCCTGATCCATAATAAATTCCAAAGTGATACCCGCACATAGATATGTCATCATGTCCCAATACTTAATCCATTTAACCAACTTTCATAAAAATCTAGGTGCTAATAATGCATGTTAATTATCACTATTAAAATATCTCAATAATCTTGTTCCAACAACAATATTATCCTAATAATATTCCCAACATGCTATGTCCACCAAATTAATCTCAAATGATAGGCTCACATTAATATCAGTCAATCATGCATGATAATCAATCAATATGTCCAATAGAGGGCTTCTCTAATAGACTTAGTGAGCAAGTCAGAAGTAGAGGTATGCAACAACCACCCACCTCGATCGTAGAGTACGCGAAGCACAGCCCAAATACGCCCTCACATCAGATAATCACGGCACACTGCACGGTAATTCAAACGGCGCACAATTAATCCCAAAAAAATGCACAAATACCTACTGTCCAAAAATCAGTCCCAAAAATGGCTGAATTTCACCTCTCTGCATTCCTCTGAAAAATCTAGAAAAATAACCGCTGCCATCGTCGTGTCGAACCGGTCGAAACGAGTACTCGCACGTTCTGATCCGATACCTGTAGGCCAAGATAAAAATAAAACACCGCTGCAAGCCGAAACGCCACACAACCAAAATTCTGTGGCAACCAGTCCACGAAAAGCTTAATTATCACCTTCGAATCAATCTCCAAAAATCCCAGAAAAATCACCACTGTATTTCTCGCGACGAGTAGATCAAAATCGAATCCTTAAACGTCTTGATCCGATGATCCTATGCCAAGATATAAAATTGACATGCCTCCGCTGTCCAAAATCCATCGCAGAAAAAGGGGGGTCAAAGGTGCCTCAGGAACCGTGCCAAGAGTGCGAAACGGGGAGAAGTGATCAACATGAGAATCGAAGCCTTACCTCTTAGGACTGCGTTGTCGAAGAAATCGCCCAAAAATTCCTCCTGGTTTGCCCACAGTAAATTTTTGACTGAACTATGACGGTAATGGGCCGAAATGGGGGAAAAACCGAGGCGAACTGTCAAATCGATATCGCCGTTGCTGAGCCTTCAAAAATTCCGGAGATCCACCACGAGCTCAAGAACATCAAGGGGAACAAATCTCATATAGGGCTCTCCCTCTCATTCCCTCTCTAAAGCTCGAAAAATGGAGAGAAAGAGGGAGAGGAGGAGGTATTTATAGGCCCATTCCAAACAAATCCAAAAATGCCCACTGTGTGAAAACTTTCGGGCGCGCACAGTGTTCCAATCTGGGCCGTCAATCCATCGCTCGAATCCACCGGATGGCGCCACGTGTCCCCGAACACGGGACAGCAAACCCGCCCGCTCCCTTCGCGCCGCGGTTGGCGCCAATGGCGGGCCGCCACGTGGCGCACACGTCCGCCACGTCGGCGCCGTGGCCGCCACGCCAGCCGCCACCCGCCACCGCTGCCACGCCGTCTGCCACGCCACCTGCCGCGCCACCTGCCGCCTGCACGCGCACAGTAGCTCGCCCAATCCCCGCGTGCCACGTGTCAGGCCTTCGCGCTCGCTGCGCCCGGTGCACACACTCCGTGCACCCGACGAACCACAAACTGCCACGTGTCCACCGCTCAACCAATAGGAAACTGCCACGTGGCACACCACCAGCCTGCACCCCTACGCCTGCCCGCACACCTGCCCGGCCTGCCCGCGCACCCCCGCGTGCGCCGCGTCCACTGCACCAAACCAATAGGTGATGCCACGTGTCCCCGCTCTGGTCCACCGTACACCCGCGCGCTCTCCCGTGAACCGAGCGCGCTGCGCCTACCAATCCGGGGCCGCCACGTGTCATCCTGCCCGGTCCACTGCACCAGCGCTCCATTCCGTGGACCGGGAAGCATGCGCCGGCCAATCAGAAGCTACCACGTGTCCCTCCGGCCGGTCCACGGCTCCCCCATGCACCAAAAAGCACCAAAAACTTCCGGGTCTCCATTTTTGGGCTTCCGGACTCAGAAAAATACAAGTAAATAGCCGTTTTTCAACGTTTTTCCGCGCTGAATCGAAATACGGCCTCCATTTTGCCCAAAGCTCCTCCTAAAATTCGACGGGGGTACCCGAATACACTCAGAATCCATTCAATGCACTGAGTCCATTTCTTGAGTCCGATGCACACCCAAACACTCCCATCTTCCAAGATGGTCCTCCAGAAGCCACTGATCAAGCCATAATCCCCCAATGAAGATCCGAGTCGTCACATCCTCCCTCACTAAAAGAAAATTTCGTCCTCGAAACTAAAACAACTCAAAAAGGTGTCTCAAAACTTGTCACGCCCCGGGGGTTTTATTTTAGCGGAAACGATTCACAAAAAGTATGTGTTTGACGCGTAAATTTTTTTTTAAAAAATCTTCTTCCCCGGCGCGCGCCCAGACCCGCCGCATATACAGGATCACTCTGCAAACGGACAGAGTCTCCCCTGTATATGCACGGCGTCGCGACTCGTACAGTGTTCACAGGCAGATATCCGTTCAATCACAACAGTTCAGACATACACCCATTCACACTTGCTGAATAAATCTCACGGCCGATCAGTTTGAAAGGATAAAACCACAATTGTTGAAACGGCGCCTACCCGGCATCCATATTTTGAAAACCCTTTTCGAAAGCAACATAAACTCAGAGGTTTCGGAAAACAGTGCCCACACGACACTTAGGTTTTGAAATCCATTTTCGCAGTCCATAAATTCATAAGGTTTTGAAAACGGTGCCCACACGACACCCAAGTTTTGAAAACAGTTTTCGCAATCTTTTCTTTTGTTTGCTCTTTTATTTTTCTTAAAGCGACCAACAGAGATGAAAGGAAAATAAAAAATTCATTAATCACCATGCCGACATCCACACCGACCCCACGAGGGTATCGATAACCACACCACAGTCTACAACGTAAATGAAATGCTAAAGAGAAATGGAAAGTACTGTTCGGGGTCTCCAGAGACCCAGGAACTCCTGCCGTGGCCTCACCGTCGCCTATCTCTCCCCCCTGTAGGACCCTATCGCAAGGTGGGAAGTCAGCGACTAAACAATAATAATAAAAATAATGCAGGGTAAAGTAATACGACCAACTGTAACCATCCGGAGCAACCACTCTCCCGAGAGGGAAAAGATGACACGAACACCTGTAGACCTGCAATACCCGACCCCGTCGGACAACTAAACCGACGGATCGCACCGCTCCCACGTCGGACATCTAAACCGACGGGTCGCACCGCTCCCACGTCGGACATCTAAACCGACGGGTCGCACCGCTCCCACGTCGGGCAACTAAACCGACGGGTCGCACCGCTCCAACGTCGGGCAACTAAACCGACGGGTCGCACCGCTCCAACGTCGGGCAACTAAACCGACGGGTCGCACCGCTCACACTTTGGCGCATCCAAGCCCCACAACTACAGGGGCCCCACTCCGTCCTCGTGGGTATACACGGGTCATGGACCACTTTTCCGGAAAAGCGCACCCTTTGCGGTGGCCAAACCGCGGGTGCGCGTGCTGCAGCCTCGAGCAAAGTAACCATAGTACCACATAACCGAGCAAAGTAACCATAGTACCACAAAACTACCATGTTAGCACAATTAATTACTTATTAAACAAGGTACAATTGCCGAAAACCCGACTCTAAAACCAAAGCAAAAACCCCACCTGTCACGTGTAGTGATCAACTCTCGACTCCTCCGCGTCCCGGCGCGCTCCCCGAACTACAAAAGAATCCCCGGGGAAAAGAATCAGTACCCACCAAACACCGTCGATAAAAAAACGACTACACCAACCGGTTCATGTCTCGGGATGGGGCCCTCGGTTCCGACGGCGGCGGCGTCGGAGACCGTGGCGGAGGTGTCCCCGCACTGCTCGCTGGCCCGTGCGCTACTCAGGTCGCAAGCGCGGGCGGCCCCACGCGGCGCTCGGGGACTGCGCGGGTGCCCAACTCGCACGCGCAGGTGGCCCCGCGCGGCGCCCAAGCTCTGCGCGGGTGCCCAACCCGCACGCGCGGGCGGCTCCGCGCGGCGCTCAGGGCCTGCGCGGGTGCACAACCCGCACGCGGGGGGCGGCCCCGCGCGGTGCCCTGGCCCCGCGCGGGTGCCCAGCCCGCACGCGCGGGCGGCCCCGCGCGGCTGCCCAGCCCGCACGCGCGGGCGGCCCCGCGCGGTGCCCTAGCCCCGCGCGCGTGCCCAACCCGCACGCGCGGCGCACAGGCCGCACGCGCGGCGCACAGGCCGCACGCGCGGTGGCGGCCCCCTCCTTTTCCGTGCGTGGCCGACTTCTTGCGGCGGGCGGCGGTATGGCCGACCGGGTATCTCCCCCCCCCCCACCTTCTCCCTCTTCTCCGCCTCCTCCGGCCATGAACGAAGGAAAAGATACCCTAGAAAACAAATAAAGACTCACCGATCTTGCGCTTTCAAATCCGCCGATCAAGAAGGAGGAAGGGGAAGTCTCGTCGCACGCTCTCGTGTCGGTTTCGCGGGGGAGCGATGGTTCTCTCTCTCCCTCTCGATCCAGCTCCCGTACGCCGTCCGGTAGAGGGAAGGAGGGTTTAGGGAAAAAGGGGGTTTCCACGTCTTCGCTCCGAGGTCACCTACGCACAGGACAAGGGGAGTGGAAAATAACCCAAAATCCCCAAACCACTTATATAAACCGATCGGGCGAAAAGGGAAAGTGGACTTAACCCAAACCTCAGATAGGGAGACTAGGTCGAACAGGTGCGAACCAGGGTCCGGTCTGCCTCGGTAACCGCGTAAGTCGTCAAAACTGCCAGCAACCTTTCGGAAATTATTTCGGGAGATTTCGGAGTAGGAATCCAACACCGATCGCGTCGCTGTTCTCCGTTTCGCGAGCTTTATTGTCTAAAAATACCCGCGAGCCCCGACGGTCTGCCCAGAAATAAAGAAATATTAGCCACCCTCCATACCCCTTAAGCGATCCGCGGTGCATAAAAAAAACTAACGGGGAGAACCAAAGTATTTTAAAACCCGCGGCTACTACAAAACTAGGGTAGGTATCCATCAACACCGTCTCCAGCTCCCAAGTCACTACTCACTCCCCGTGATTACTCCTCAACAACAACAACAACAGCCAGTACGGCATGGCCCGATTGCACAAACCTCTCATCACACGAGCCAGAATTTGCAACGGGCGTCCCTCGTACTCCAGACATTCACAAATCTCAAATGGAGCGAGTCAATCACGGGCGAGGGATCCAAAAGCACATCACCCCCGTGCTGAGACGTGGAAGAACCTCAGGGACTCCAACAAAAGGCTGGGGGAAAAAGGGGAGAAGAACAGTACAACACACACATCAACAACACACCCTGGTGCCAACTTGACCAGTGCAAACCGAAACACCCCCACGCGATCATCCAAGAAGGGGAGAAGTCTTAACCAGCCGGGGTCCTCACTCGGTTACTCTCAAATTCTGACCATCCGAGTGGAGTGCTCTACCGTAGTCTACCATCAAAAGGAACCCCCAGGGACACAACCTCAAGCCCTGATCACCTCAACGGTCCCACACAGCGACAGCTACGAAATCATCAAACTCAACCCCGAATAGCTCACCTGCTCCAGGTATCCGCCACCACAGTGGCCTTGTCGGGGTGATACAGGATGCTCAACAATAATCCAACTGTAACTCCATAGCCACAATGGGAGGCATCGCTGTATCTCACAAATCCATCTCCCATAACTGGCGATGCTAAAATCGGCGCTGGTATCGGTGTCGTCGCCCATTCGTCAAGTTCTGCTGGCACTATCCGGTCCAAAAACTCCTCACCTCAACAATAACTGCCGGTCTCGGCCCGTCTCGAATAGCATCCATTATGGCCAGATTACCACCGCTGCCCCTTACGGCTAGAATAAGTAATCCAAGAAGATATGCTCTCGAAGCTAAAACTTGTACCACAACAACTTGGCATATAGCTTCTTACTCACAGATCTCGTCACACCATCTACAAGTGCTCCACAAGCTCTAAATCACACAGAGAGAGGGTAAAAATCAAACTATCTCGGGAAAATATCGCCAATAATCCTTCCAAGTGCAGCTGAAACACAGAATTCCTCAAATCTTAAAGGCGACAGGGCATTACTCATTCCATCAGGCCTCACTGTACTCATAATGCCCCCACCGTGTCCTGAACACCGTCTTGGGGAAAATACACAGCTGCATGATTCCAAAAAGATACATGCATCATAAGCAACAACTGCCGGAGTATAATTCCATCAAAAGGTCCTAAATAATATCCAGACCTGCCTACGGTCACCCCACACAAGAACCCTCGCTGTCGTGTGTCAACGACGTGGCATCACCACCGTGTATCAACGGTGTGGCATCACCACCGTGTATCAACGGGGTGGCACTAGGTCGAACAGACCCTCGATCCATCAGATCCTGCGACTGCGCCATCAGCTCTCTCAGCTCTACAAGTGATATCCAATGAGGTGCTATTAGGGTTGGCGCGGTTCCCAGAACCACGTCAATCACAATCTCAATCTCCCTGCTCGGCGGCATCATCATCAGCTCAGGTGGAATCACACCCGGGATCTCACGGGCAACAGGAATATCCTTGAGTCCCGGTGCCGCCGTAGGCACCTCTCGCATTGTCGCTGCAACCTGTGTGCTCTAACTGTCTCAACGAACAAGTCTCTATTATTTGCCTCGCAGAAGATCATAACCTTCTCCCTCCGCAGTCGTACACTATGTGGCACTGTGCCAACCAATCCCACGCACTGGGTCAAACACCGAACTGACACAAATACCAATAAGTCTGCCGATACCACTCGAGGTCTCAACTGCACTGGATATGATCCACAAGCCTCCTCCACATGCACCACACCAACAGGAACCTGTACCTCTAGTGCACGTGGTAACAAATCTGCCTCTAGTCCATGCAGGAATGCAACATGCTCTAACTCCGACTGCTGTGATGGAATCACACCTGCAACGACCCGATCCACTGCCTTGGCGCCCTCCACCCAGGCAGCACAGTCTCATCCGCTCGATGTAGGTGGGCGTCGCTTAGTCTGCCTGAAAATCAAGACTATCACAAAAGGAGCACAATTCTCTGCCTCTGCTCACACTGAGGCGACGGATAAGGCCCTCCGCAGACAACAAATCCACGCTACCGCTGCGCCACTCTGATAAAGATGCTGATGCTGCCACCAGGGTCCACCCGACCTCTAACATCTCAAAAAATCCATTATTGCAACCGTCATATGACAAAACACAATTAATTCATGCAATTCCTTATACAATTATCCTTACTAAGCTCACCCCTCAATCACAAAGGGTAACATTCCCTTGGGTAAGCTTTACATAATCCGTCCACAAGGATATCCACTATCTGGAAAGGGAACGAAAATGCCTCTGCCGGCCGATCAGTCCTTCAACACTTAGCGCCAAGCGCCTCTATCCAAAACTCGCCTCTGGCGGCAGATCCCTATCCAAAGGAACTACAACGCCACGCTCCACACGCAATGCCTACTCCATCGAGGCATCCAAAATCCGAAACGGAGGGATCAAATAAACTGAAAGGTATCCTGGCGCAATCCACTCCCAGTCACACATATCTTATGCGCCTCGTCCCTCGAAACCTGGAGCGCGCAGTTCAACAACTGCATAACTCTCTAGCACAGGGAGGCTCTCAATTGATCACTCCATCACCACCAACCACGATTCTGCCTCCAAAGGCTCCAACTCAATTCCATGAATCGGGGTGGTTCATCTGCCAAAACTGGCTCCATCGATCAATGATGTCCCACAGCTCATCAACTGTCCGCTATCCACCCCGCCTCGGTGCCTCAGCACTAAACATTGGCACGGAGGGGGCTACTCGCTCCATCGGCGCCACAGAAATCACTGCCGCTGAGGATACTGTAACCAGGTGGTCTCAGGAGAAAAGAACTGTCGGGCTGCCCACTGCTCCGACAACTGCGTCACCCAGACCAGCTGTTCACTCTGCCGCTGATAAGCCTCTGACAATCCTGTCATCTGGGTTCGGAGCTCTCTGACCTCAATCCGGGTATCCGGCCCCAAAACAATCCGCTCAGGCTCAACTGCTGCGACGAGTGCACACCAATCAGCACAACGCGTCGGGGAGACACCGCTCACCACGACAAACTGTACCACAGCACAAAACAAAACTCGGCCCAATCCGGCGAAAGTCTAGAGCATGTCAACCGTTCTCCCACATTATGTTGTCTGCAACCAACATAATTGCTTAGGAGAATAAACATGCCAATCACTCGTCCCGTCACTTGGGAGAGGTATAAGGCCTAATCAGAACTCTCGCCAAAAGTCACGACTCTCACGAAGTCATCCTAGGGTCCAAACACAAGCCTAGGGTTTCTACAGTCCCAACTGACCTATCCCTTAAGCTCTGATACCAACCTAATCTGTCACACCCCAGGGTCGAAACTGCGACCCGGGCTCGCCAACAGATCCGCCACCTATGCAAAATTCCGCATAGGCGAAGCGTCTAACCTGCAAAAGATAGTACTATAGCTACGCAAATATCAGAGCGGAAATAAAATGCTGTAAGATAAAATCCAATCACTGTGCAACATGAAATAGAGTACAATATCCATCTCCTCAAATACAGATAATCATCATACAATGTCCTCAGTACAGCATCTTTCAACTATAAAAGGGAGATAACTAAAACTATAGTACATCAGTCTCTCCAAATACAAAAGATCCCTCTCCAAAGTAAACAGTAAAAACCAGCTGACAGCTACAAGGAATCTCCAACCAGGGGATACAGCTACACTCCTCGGGCGGTATGGATCTAGCTCGTGACTCCCTCGCCTCGAACAACGACCGAAAGATCAGCAACTCCCGCAGAAGACTCTGCAAAACAGGGGGAAGAAAAGAGGGAAACAACAATGGGGGTGAGAACCACTAGTAAACCAGTAGCCTCCCCCTGTGGGTAAAGCCTCAAACTCCGGCGTACCCACTAAGTCTACCAGAGGCAAGAAATGGAATAAGTGGTAAAGCTGTAAACAAAACTGCTGAATAAAAGGGGAAACCACCACTAGTTTGCCTCTAAATGCAATACCGAAAGAAATGACTGTATGAATGCATAAGGAAACAGTATCTGACCAAATAAACCCAATCTAGTCACCAGTAAAACTGGTGCTGCCTGCTCTGCTGTCGAACTCAAGAACTTAGTAGGGGACCAGCACACAAGGCTTGAAATCCCAATGAGATGGACCGGTACCTATCACGGTCTAAAGCCTACTCCGGAGTGGCACTCGAGGGGAGCGACCCACACGAGTAAAGTATCTCTGTATCAAGCATCTCTGTAACCAATGTCTCACAATAGCAGGACTAGATCATGACTATGATCAAAGTGGGAAAACTCCATCCACTAAAGGAATCTGATACCCAATCTGATGCAATAGTACTCAATAAGCGGGAAACTCCATCCACTAGAGGAATCTGATACCCAATCTGATGCAATAGTACTCAATAAGTGGGAAACTCCACCCACTAGAGGAATATGATACCCAATCTGATGCAATAGTAAACATCCAGTCAACCTCCTAATGTCCGCGGTCGCCGCGACACCCCACAAGACCCAAAATCTGATAAAGTAATCAACATCTGGCCAACCGCCTAATGTCCGCGGTCGCCACAATAACCCACCAATCCAACATCGCGTACACCCTGTCTCCGACCCTAAGGTCCCGGCTACACTATCCCAAACCTCTGCTCGACCCGAGCAACATGACTCGAAAGTCTAAATAAGAAGGAGAAAGAAAACAATCATGGTTTCTCCTAAGTCAAATCCCAATATGATAGTGTAGCAATAAATAGTGGCCTATCTAGATGTCCATACAGGCATGCAAAAGTCCTCATGCAAGATGAAAGAGAGAATGTCAAATAACAGTTCCACATGTGTATCAAATAGTAAATTCACATAGATATAACCATCATGCTAAAATCATCAGTCAACTACACATGTATATAATCCCTGATCCATAATAAATTCCAAAGTGATACCCGCACATAGATATGTCATCATGTCCCAATACTTAATCCATTTAACCAACTTTCATAAAAATCTAGGTGCTAATAAGGCATGTTAATTATCACTATTAAAATATCTCAATAATCATGTTCCAACAACAATATTATCCCAACAATATTCCCAACATGCTATGTCCACCAAATTAATCTCAAATGATAGGCTCACATTAATATCAGTCAATCATGCATGGTAATCAATCAATATGTCCAATAGAGGGCTTCTCTAATAGACTTAGTGAGCAAGTCAGAAGTAGAGGCATGCAACAACCACCCACCTCGATCGTAGAGTACGCGAAGCACAGTCCAAATACGCCCTCACATCAGATAATCACGGCACACTGCATGGTAATTCAAACGGCGCACAATTAATCCCAAAAAAATGCACAAATACCTATTGTCCAAAAATCAGTCCCAAAAATGGCTGAATTTCACCTCTCTGCAGTCCTCTGAAAAATCCAGAAAAATAACCGCTGCGATCATCGCGTCGAACCGGTCGAAACGAGTGCTCGCACTTTCTGATCCGATACCTGTAGGCCAAGATAAAAATAAAACACCGCTGCAAGACGAAACCCCACACAACCAAAATTCTGTGGCAACCAGTCCATGAAAAGCTTAATTATCACCTTCGAATCAATCTCCAAAAATCCCAGAAAAATCACCACTGTGTTCCTCGCGACGAGTAGATCAAAATTGAGTGCTTAAACGTCTTGATCCGATGCTCCTAGGCCAAGATATAAAATCGACAAGCCTCCGCTGTCCAAAATCCATCACAGAAAAAGAGGGGTCAAAGGTGCCCCGGGAACCATGCCAAGAGTGCGAAGCGGGGCGAAGTGTCGAAGAAATGCGTTGTCGAAGAAATCGCCCAAAAATTCCTCCTGGTTTGCCCATAGTGAAATTTTGACTGAACTGTGACGGTAATGGGCCGAAATGGGAGAAAAACCGAGGCGAACTGTCAAATCGATATCGCCGTTGCCGAGCCTTCAAAAATTCTGGGGATCCACCACGAGCTCAAGAACATCAAGGGGAACAAATCTCATATAGGGCTGTCCCTCTCATTCCCTCTCTAAAGCTCGAAAAAGGGAGAGAAAGAGGGAGAGGAGGAGGTATTTATAGGCCCATTCCAAACAAATCCAAAAATGCCCACTGTGTCCCAACTTCCGGGCGCCCGAAAACTTTCGGGCTCGCATAGTGTTCCAATCTGGGCCGTCAATCCATCGCCCGAATCCATCGGATGGTGCCACGTGTCCCCGAACACGGGACAGCAAACCCGGCCGCTCCCTTCGCGCAGCGTGGCCCACACCGGTCAACGAAGCGGTTGGCGCCCGCCAATGGCGGGCTGCCATGTGGCGCACGCGTGCGCCACGTCGGCGCCGTGGCCGCCACGCCAGCCGCCACCGCTGCCGCGCCGTCTGCCACGCCACCTGCCGCGCCACCTGCCGCCTGCATGCGCACAGTAGCTCGCCCAATCCCCGCGCGCCACGTGTCAGGCCTTCGCGCTCGCTGCGCCCGGTGCACACACTCCGTGCACCCGACGAACCACAAACTGCCATGTGTCCACCGCTCAACCAATAGGAAACTGCCACGTGGCACACCACCAGCCTGCACCCCTACGCCTGCCCGCGCACCTGCCCGGCCTGCCCGCGCACCCCCGCGTGCGCCGCGTCCACTGCACCGAACCAATGAGGTGATGCCACGTGTCCCCGCTCTAGTCCACCGTACACCCGCGCGCTCTCTCGTGAACCGAGTGCGCTACGCCTACCAATCCGGGGCCGCCACGTGTCATCCCGCCCGGTCCACTGCACCAGCGCTCCATTCCATGGACCGGGAAGCGTGCGCCGGCCAATCAGAAGCTGCCACGTGTCCCTCCGGCCGGTCCACGGCTCCCCCATGCACCAAAAAGCACCAGAAACTTTCGGGTCTCCGTTTTTGGGCGTCCGGACTCAGAAAAATACAAGTAAATAGCCGTTTTTCAACGTTTTTCCGCGCTGAATCCAAATAAGGCCTCCATTTTGCCCAAAGCTCCTCCTAAAATTCGACGGGGGTACCCGAATACACTCGGAATCCATTCAATGCACTGAGTCCATTTCTTGAGTCCGATACACACCCAAACACTCCCATCTTCCAAGATGGTCCTCCAGAAGCCACTGATCAAGCCATAATCCCCCAATGAAGATCCGGGTCATCACACCTGAAGCACTTAATCCATGTCCCAAACGTGCTCTCGCCCAAAGGATAGCCCACCGCGATAACTGTACAAACAAATACCACATAAAAGCTCAAATAAACACTTAATCCCAACTACAAGCTGTCCACCAAAAATAGTCCCGAAACTGTGCTGTTTTCACCTACGAGATGGGCTCGGAAAATTCCAGATAAATTACCACCGCGACCGTCGCGACGGGCCGATCGAAACGAGTACATGCATGTCCCAATCCAAATTTCATACATCAGGATATAAATTCAACAAGGTGACCCTCTCAAAAGAATCCTATACAAAAATCTGTAGCACAGTGCTCTGGAAAAAGGGATGTTTCACCTTTGGGAAAAACTCAGAAAAATCTGGGAAAATTCGAGGACATTCCTTGCGATGTGTAGATACAAAAAAACTACATACACGCCTCCATCCGATGCCCGAGCGCAAAGTTATCGCCGAAACACTGTGGCGCTGTCCAAAACTCCGCCAAAGAAAAAGGGTCAAAAGAAAGCTCGGAAAACTCCAAGATAGATTCGAAAAGAGGGGGAGCTCAAAACACAATAGTCGTAGCCCTACCTGTCGTGAAGCCAACGGCGCAAGAATCGCCGAAAACGGAGGTCGGAGTAAGCCGGGGGAGCTCGTGCACCGAAAAGCGACGGAGAAGAACACCGAAGAGAAATCGTCGCACTGCGCCGTAAAATCGAAAACCTCAAAGTGCATGCCACCAAAAATCCCAGAAATCCATCAGAGGGTGGAGAAGAGGAAGGGGAGGAACTTTGCTGAAGAAGCTGTGCGGAGAAGGGCCTCTGAAAATCCAGAAACCGAGCAACGGAGGGGAGGAATGCCTATTTATAGGCTGAAGAAACAATTCAGAAAATGACCGGGGTGTCCCCGGTTTCGGGCGCCCGAATCATTCGGGCGCCAACAGTGCACCCGAAATCCCCCCCTGCGATGCGCCCGAATTGCCCAGGTGATGCCACGTCATCGCCGCACAGCCAACAGCCAAACCGGCCACTCACCTGAAGCCGCGTGGCCCGCTGTGGTGCTGACGGGTGGCGCGCACCCGGTCAACGCGCGCCTGCCGCGCCCACTTGCGCGCTGCCAGCGCCGCCTGCGACCCCTGCCAGGCACGCGCCCCGAGGCCGCCCCTGCCTGCTCCGTGGTCCCAGTCCACTGCACCGACCAATCCTACGCGGCCACGTGTCCCAAGGAAAACCAATAGGAAGACGACACGTGGCACGCCGCCTCCGTGCACCGCGCGCCTGCCCGCGCCCACTTTGGCGCCTGCCCGCGCCCGCGCCGCCGCGCTCCGCCGCTGCCCGCCGCCGCCGCCGCTGCCCGCCGGCCGCCGGAACAGTGCCAAGTGCCTCGAAATCCGTGCGCAACGTCCGGGCTTCGAAAAATAAGAATAAGTAGTCCATTTTCATCGTTTTCGCGCGCTGAATCCAAATCCGCTGTCCGTTTTGCCAAATTCCATTTCTAAAATTTGCCGAAGGCATCCAGATAAGTGTTCTTAACCCGAATTTCGTACTGAGTCCAATTTTGATATCCGTTTCGCGCGAAACCACTTCTAAACATCCGACAGGGTCAATCGATTACCCAAGTAATCTATTTAACACCAGGAGTCCATCACTTATGTCCAATTGGTGCACCAACACCACCGACACGCCACATACGCCTCCAGAAGCTGCTGGTCACACTGTAGAAGCCCTACAGAGATCCGGGTCACCACATTAACGACATGGCGGTTGATTGAATTTGGATTGCTCAGTTTACCGACATGATGGTCGATTAAGTTTGCATTGCTCAGTTTAACGACATGTCGGACGATTGAATTTGGGTTGCTCAGTTTAACGACATGGTGGTCGATTGAGTTTGGATTGCTCGGTTTAACGACATGGCGGTCGATTGAATTTAGGTTTAAATTGCATTTAAATTTATCTTTAGATTCATACGGATCTGGTTCAAGTTTGAATCAGACTTGAATTTGAGTTCGGAAGACATGCAAATGAAGTGCAAGAACATGAATTGGACTCGACGCAGCAACATTTGAATTTGAAAGCTTAAATTTAAAAGCTCGAGTTTTAAATTAAAATTTTAATTCTAATCATAAAACTTGATTGGTGTTTAAACTTTAAATCTAAATTTAAAATTTGAATTTGAATTAGTTTTCATTTGAAATTGAATTTTAATTAAGTTTTGAGCTTGAGCTCGATTTTGAGTTTATTTTTCATTTTAAGTTTAAGTTTCAACTCAGTTTAAAATTTTTAGTTCTTCTTTAAATTTATATTGGATTAAGTTTAAATTTCTATTCAAATAATATATTGAAATTTAAGTCTCATTTCAAATTTAAATTTTGGTTTTAGAATTAGATTTGAATTTGAAAATATTTGAATTGTAAATTTTATGTTTTAACCATATTTTAAATTTGATTAAAATTTGATTTGAATTTTAGTTGTGGTTTAATTTTAAATTGAATTTGAATTATTAGAGTTCAGGATTAGATTTGAACATTGGATTTAAATTTGAATTTTGAATTTTAGCTTTGATTTAAATTTCAGATTTAAGTTGAATTGAATTTAATTTGATTTTATGATTTCAGTTTAAATTTTATTTAAATTTTAATTTTAGATTGAAAGTTAGTTTAAATTGAATTTGAATCTTCAATCCAAGTTTTAAATTGGAGTTTGAGTTTTGAATTTAATTGCCATTTAAATGTTAATTCAATTTTAATCGAGTTTAATTTTGGTTCAAGTTTCAAATTGATTTAATTTAAGTTATAATCAATTTTAATTTCAATTTTTTTTTAAAAATTATTCAGATTTTAAAAAAAATTTATATAAGAAATCAAATTCAAAATGATTTATGCCAAATCTGTGTATTTGTTTATTTTAACTGAGTCCAAAATAGACACAATTTGCATTTGGTCCAAATCAAATGCATTGTATGCAAGCCAGAATTTAACCGAAGTTGTAATTTGATTTACAAATCAATTTGATTTTAGCAAATTGAAGCATAATGCATGCAGTTTTGGATCTAATGAGATTCCAATTTAATCTTAATTTGATTCATCATTGGTGTGCCGACACGCGATATATGATCATCAAGTTTTCTTCACCGCCGGCGGCTAAGCGTCAAGCGGATGATTATCAAATTTTCTTCTCCACTCGCAGCGACTAAGCGCCAAGTAGATGATCACAAAGTCTTCTTTTCTTTTCTGTTGTAGTTGTCGATGTGCTAGCGGGTAGCCGACATTCTTCTCCTCCGCCGACGGTGAAGCGGCGGATGTTTATTAAGTCTTCTCTTCTGCCGACGGCAAAGCGCCAAGTGGAAGATCGCTGGGTTTTCTCTTCTGCCGACAGCTAACCACCAAGCGGAAGGTGGCCGGCCTCGGTGCTCCTCCATGATTATCGTCGTTGATATGCCTTGGTTGATGATGACAAAGCAACAATACGTGGCTACCGTTTTCTTTGCACTGCGGATGACGTTGCAGCATAGCAAAAATGTGTGTTGAGCATTTTATCAAACATCTGGTGAGCAGACGCATGGTAATTTTCATCAATAAGATATCAAGCAAGATTAATACGGGCCTTGGCCCTCTTGCTTATGCAGACGACAATCACTTCATGGTACATGTTCTTGCATATGCGATGAGACTTCGACGACGTGGGTTGTGGTGGAATCCGTTGATGACCTTGGTGGAGTTGTCCGTGACGGTCGTCGTGGCATTTAAGCCGGGGATGCAGCTGTCAGAATTGGAGTCTGATGTAGAGGCCGCGGTCGGGGCCGCAGTGGAGTTGGAGGCCGCAGTGCCATCGGAGTTGAAGTCCGGGGCAGCATTCGGGTTGGCGTCTACAACAACAACATCTGTAAGGACCCGGACGATCCGCACCCGTCTATGATGAGGCTTTCCTGTGGTCTGGATGGCGGGAAGGATGATGGGTGTCCTCGAGACTGCGATAATGGGGAATGGAGCCGGGGATTTAGGGAAGGAAGAGATTAAGATATGGAGTTTAGAGTGGAAGAGAAGGAGAAGAAGAGAAGAAGAAGAAGAAGAAGAAGCGGGAGAATTTGGGAGAAAGTGTAATAATTTCATTCATGCCCTTTTCTTGGTTACATTGCCTATATCTATACTATCTATGGACTGTAGTAAAAATGCAATATTACATCCTTGAGGGTTTAAACTATAATTGAGAGTTATAAGTGAACTGGGCTCTCTCTGGGCCTATTTCTCTGGTTAGCTGGGCTGTTCCTGGGCTTGTGGCCCGTGCGCACCTCCTTAGTGGATGAGGATCCGGGTGGCTCCAATAACCCGATCCGCCCTTCCGCCCGCTCCACCTCGCGGATCTAACCCCCCCTCCTTCGCCAGATTTGCCAGCAGTTCGGTTCCGCTCCACCTAAGCCTCCAGACTTAGCCGCCCGCCACTTCGTCTCCGCTAGGGTTGCCTCTTCGTCTCCACTCTGGTTTCCTGCTTCACTCAGCTCAGAGATGCTCCGCAGCTCCAACTCCTCTCCACCGAGAAGCCTCTCCTCTCCTTACTGCTGTCCTCCTGTTCCCTCTACTTGTATACTATAACTACTCTTACTCTCCTCTACTCCTAACTACACTTTATTCTCAGGCTTAACAATCCCCCTCTCCTTCAAACGATCCTTGACCTCAAGGATTGAAGTCCGGAAAGTGGGGCTTCAAGAACCAGTTGTCACGCCCCGGGTGGAAACCATAACCCGGGCTCGCCAACACATCCGCCATGCACACGGAATTTTCCATGTACACGAAGGTCGGTAACCTGCTCAGATATAAATGTACAATAAAAGAGCATAATACAGAGCTGAACTAAAAGAACTACATAATATCTCAGACTGGAAAAGAAATAAGCTGTAAAAATACAATAAACTCCCAGCTCACCAAAATAATACACCCAGCTGGCCAAAGCCAGACCTCAAAATAAAAGTGAACTACTACAGTCTGAGTAAAAGGGGTACAATATCTGTCTAACAACAACTCACAGCCTCACAGGAGATCTATCTACTCAGCGATCCCCTCACCTCGATCAGCTGCCGATGGCCCAGCAGCTCCCGCAGAAGACTCTACAAAACATGGAAAAGAAAGAGAGAAAAACAACAGTGGGGGTGAGAACCACTAGTAAACCAGTAGCCTCCCCCTGTGGGTAAAGCCTCAAACTCCGACGTACCCACTAAGTCTACCAGAGGCAAAGAATGAAGAAAGTGGTAAGCTATAAAACTACAGATAAGAAGGAACTACCACTAGTATGCCTCTAAATGCAGTGCCAAAATGAATGACTGTAAGTATGCATCAGTAACCGCATCTGTCCAAATAAACCCAATCTAGCCACCAGTAAAAACTGGTACCGCCCGCTGCCGCTATCAGCATCGTGCAACCTGATCCGCACCAAAGTGATAGCAATGAGTCAATGCCGTCCGGTACCTACTTGGTACCCCGCACGCTTCGAAGTGGCACTCGATGGGAGCTACCCACACGAGGAAAGTAACCATGTCATAAGTATCATAAAAGCAGGACTGGATCATGACTATGATCAAAGTGGAAAACCCCTCCACTAAAGAAAACCCCAATCTGATGCAAAGGTAAACATCCGGTCAACCGCCTAATGTCCGCGGTTACCGCAACACCCCACAAGTCCACAATCTGATGAAATAACCAACATCTGGTCAACCGCCTAATATCCGCGGTTACCACAATGCCCCACAATCCATAATCAAGTACGACCTGTCCCAGACTCCAAAGTCCCGACTACACTATCCCAAACCCCTGCTCGAACCCGAGCAACATGAATCAAAAGTCAAAATGAGAAGGAGAAAGAAAACAATCATGGTTTCTCCTAAGTCAAATCCTAATATGATAGTGTAGCAATAAATAGTGGCCTATCTAGATGTCCAAACAAGCATGCAACAGTCCTCAAGAAAGATAAAAGAAAGTGTATCAAACAGTAACTCCACATGTGTATTAAGTAATAGCTCCGCATAAATATAACCATCATGCTAAAATCATCAGTCAACTACACATGTATATAATCCCTGGTCCATAATAAATCTCAAAGTGGTACCCGCACATAGATATGTCATCATGTCCCAATACTTAATCCATTTAACCAACTTTCATAAAATCTATGTGCTACACGGCATGTTAATTATCACTATTAAAATATCTCAATGATCATGTTCCAACAACAATATTATCCCAGTAATATTTCCAACATGCTATATCCACATAATTAATCTCAAATGATAGGCTCGCATTTATATCATTCAATCATGCATGGTAATCAATCAATAAGTCCAAACGGGGAATCCTCTAAATAAACTTAGTGAGTAAATCACAGTAAGAGGTAAGCAACAACTACCCACCTGAAAAGCTGACTGTCCAAATCCCACAGCTGAAAATACCAGGAAATCCAAATCTCCTACTCCTAAGGGTCCAGTAATACCCGCAACTCTCCTGGGTACAACATAAAGTCCATAAATCCCAAAAACTACCCCCGCATACACATACAGAAATCAGTCCCAAAGATGCCCTTATTTCACCTGCTGAAAATGCCTAGAAAATTCCAATAAAAATATCACAGCGATTCTCGCGTCGATACCTTTGAAACGAGTACCTGCACGTCCAAATCCGAGTTCTGCAGGTCAAGATATAAATTCGACAAGGTAACCATCCCTAAAGGATCCTCCAAAAAAAATTGTAGCACTTAACTCTGGAAAAACAGTGATTTCTCACTTTCGAGAAATTCAGAAAATTCCAAGAAAAATACAGGGACGTTCCTTGCGACGAGTAGATCAAAATCGACTCTTTAAACGCCTCGATCCGATGTTTCTACGCCAAGATATAAAATCAACAAGCCCATGCTGTCCAGGAAATCCATCACAAAAAATAGGGTCAAAAGATGCCTCGGGAACCGTGCCAAAAACCCAAAATGAAGCGAAACGATCAACACAGAAATCGAAGCCTTACCTCTCAGGAACACGCTGTCGAAGAAATCGTCCAAAAATTCCTCCTGGTTTGCGCACAGGAAAATCCTGACTGAACTGCGACGGAAATGGACTGAAAAAGAGGAAACGTTGAAGCGCGCCGCGTCGCAGATGACTCGCTGTCGGTAACTCCAAAATTTCCAAAACTTCCTAGAGAGATGGAGGACAGAGAGAGGAAGAAGTCTTCTTAAGGCCACACCCTCAGATTCTCTCTCTAAAACTCGAAAAAAGAACAGAAAGGGAGGAAAGTGGAGCTGTATTTATAGGCCCAGAAAACAAATGCCAAAATTCCCACTGTGTCCCAAGAATCGGGCGCCCAGAAATATTGGGCTGCTACAGTGCGGCCCAATTCGCGATCACTGTGCGCGCCCGGAAGAGCCCGGGCGCGACACGTGTCCGCCAAACAGCGGACAACGACGCCCGCCAATCGGGCGCCGCCACGTGTCCCAGCCGCCCACGTGTTCCACGTGCCTCGAGCACGTGGGCGGCGTGCACCCGCCAATAGGGGAACGCCACGTGTCACCACGCGGTTCACGTGGTCCGCGCCCTCGGTCTACGCGCCGAGTCTTCCGGAAAGTGTCGGTCAACTAGAAGCCGCCACGTGTCCCAGACAGGCCGCCCTCCTTGACGCCGCCCGACCAATGAGGAGCTGCCACGTGGCAACCTCAACCTTCCCTGCACCCGGTGCACGACTATTCTGTGGACCGCCCGCCTGCGCGCCTGCCCGCGCCCGCCCGCGCCTGCCCGCGCTGCCCGCGGCCCTGCTCCGCCGCTGCGCCGCTGTTCTCCGCCGTGCGCCGCCGCTCGCCGCCTGCCGCCGGTCGCCGGAACAGTATTTTCCGGCGGCCGGAGTTACTGTTCCGGTGAACAGTATTTTTGGCGCCGAAAATAAAGTGAAGACACCATTTTGATCGTTTTCGCGCGCTGAGTCCAAATCCGCTGTCCTATTTTCCAAATTCTCATCCGAAATTTTGCCGAAAGCCCCCGGAAAGGCCCACTTGATCCGATTTTCGCGCCGAGTCCATTTTAAAAATCCAATTTCGATTCTACAAGCTCCATAACACTGTGTGAGCTTCCTATAGTCACAGATAAAGCCGCAAAAGCTTCTACAAAAGTCCGGGTCATCACACCAGTAGTCCTCCCACGTTGCCGCTCCTTCGTCCAAGTTCTCCTATTTCACCAGAACCTAGCTCGCCGCTCGGTTGCCCTGCCTCACCATGCGCCTCTCTAGTACCCTCACTGGCCTGGCGAGCAACTGGCCATCTTCTCCCACCTGGTTCATGTCTGTGAGGACCCGAATCCCCGCTTAAGGGTTATTGTTGGATTAGTGTCTTCGGGAGGTGTTTGTGTACGTGTCGGGCCCAAGTTATTGGATTTCTAGAGTAATTGGAGCAAGAATTGCTTATCAGGAAGCCCATATTGGATGATTGAGATTTGTGCGCGCTTATTGGAACCAAGAAAGTGACCCGGCATGAAAAAGGATCAAGTTTACTTTTCCGGGAATTTTTGGGAAATTTTAGAAGTGGATTTTGGCCAATCGGACTTCGGATTTGGATTCAGCGCGTGAAAACGGTCAAGATGGACTATTTACTTGAATTTTTCAGAGCCCGGATGCGAAAACACGTTTTTCGAGGCAAGGGTTACTGTTCCGGCGGCCGGAACGGCGCCGGCGGCGGCGGAGCGCGGCGGCGGGCGGCAACGCAGGCGCGCGGTCCACCGCGGGAGCGTGCACCGGGCGCTGGCCACGTGGCGCGCTCCGGTTGGCCGGCGCAGCAGGCACAGTCCATGGGCCTTGGCGGGGTGCACGGTGGACCGTGGTCATGCCACGTGGCGTGATGGCATTGGCCGGTCTTGGTGCGCGCGGTCCATGCTGCGGGTCGGGTGCACGGTGGACCGGGGTGGACACATGGCGGTTCTGGATTGGTGCGGTCTAGCGCGCTCGGTCCACGGAGCAGGTGTCGGTGCCTCGGGCCACGTGCGCGCGCGGGCGCCATGCCGCGCGCGGCACTGTGCGCTGTTGACTTTGGTGGACACGTGGCGAGCTCTAGGTGGACTTCTACGGGTGTTTCCTGTTTCGGGGACGTGGAAGGTATTTTGTGAATTGTTGGTTTGGTTTTCTTCTTGATTGCAATCCGAGGGAGTTTCACTTAGCCATTTTTGCCACTTCGAAGCCCCATCTCCCCGAGCTCCCCTAGTGAAGATTTTCACCTTCGAGTACTGGTTCTTGCTGCAAAGTTCCGGAATTTTTGAGTGCACGCATCCCAAGGTTTTGGATTTTACGGCACGGAGCGACGTTTCCTTCTCGGTGTTCCTCTTCGTCGCAAGTTCAGTGTAAAGGTTACCCTGGGCTACCCCGACACTGGTTTTTGGTGATTCTTGCGCCGACACACTCCTAACAGGTAGGGCTTCATCTTTCATTTTGATCGCGCATTCGTATTTTGAATCCTTGGCTCGGATCCCGAGGTAACAGTGGTCCCTCTTTTTCTGTGAGGAATTTTGAGATAGCAGCGGATTGGGGAGGCGATATCTTTGCGTACGAGCGTCGGATTTAGGCGTGCTTATACAAGTTTTTCATCTACAGATCACAAGGAACAAGCTCGTATTTTCCTTGGATTTTTCCAGAGTTTCTATTGGAGGTGAAAATCCCGTTTTTCCTGTATTCAGTGCTACAGTTTTGGTGCAGAAATCTTTCGAGTACACCGCCTTGCCGAATTTGTATCTTGACCTTCGGAACTCGGATTTGGGCGTCCAGGGTACCGTTTCGAAGATATCGACGCGAGGATCGCTGTGATATTTTTATTGGAGTTTTCTGGGCGTTTTCAGCAGGTGAAAAATGGACATCTTTGGGACTGAAATTCTGTGTATGTTTTTATGGGCAGTTTTGGAATTAATGTGTATTTGTGGACTTTGTGTTGTACCCAGGAGAGTTACGAGTGTTGCTGGATCTTTTGGAGTAGGAGATTTGGATTTCCTGGTATTTTCAGCTGTACGATCCCGGTCAGTTAGCACGTTCAGGTGGGTGGCACTGTCTCCAAGAATGATGGAATGTGCATTAAATCTGCTACAGTAGGACCATGCATAATAGTGATATTCTTATGTAGCATGCTAGAATGTGATAGCTGTTGATTCTAGAGTTATATGATGATCATGCGATCTCTTGTTCCTACTCTGTAAAATTGTTATTATTATCTTGGAATTTGACCTAGCACCCCCGTCATATGCAGCATGTGCAGCCAGACTGTAGAAAACTTCAACTTGGGCTAGGTTCATACTGCTTTAGACATCCACACTTCTTTTCTTTCCTGGACATAGTGTTTTACTCGCCCGGGTAGTGGGCCGAGTGGTCGGATTTCTTTTAGTGTGGGATGCATTTTACACTCGTGCTTGGGAGCAGAGTGGAGTCTGATAGATATAGTTGATCGTTCATCTGTGGCGGGAGCCGTTGGTAGACGGCGGTCCCGAGATGTTTTGGTTTCTTGTTTATTTGTCGCCACTGTGTCAGTGGCAGCTTTGTACCGGTGATAGCAGGACCTTGAACCCAGAACTGTTTTTGGACACGCACATGATTTTAGTTAACCAATGTTTTCTTCCGAGCATCGTAGAGTCGCCGAGTCTGTTCTTGTTTGATTGGACAAAGGCATTAGCTCTACGAGGCTTGGATATAAAACTTGTTTTCAATCGTTTTCCTAAAAAGAACTAAAAATCATTAAAGATGGATTTATTTCAGATCAAATGGCTTTCAATAAGAAATATCACTTTTTCCGGTAAATTTAACCACCCGAGATGATTCGAGTGGTCTGGGTTCCAAGGTCTGCCTTTTTCCTTTGGGACGAGAACAACGAGAGGCTATGCCTAGAGCCTGTTCTTGTTTGATTAAGGTTGTAGGTTCTAGTCTTCCGGGGTTCCCGGACCCTTTATTGTTTCTGTTGTGGAGTTATCCTGTCAGTGATGCCTGTTTTAGGGAGCCGTTGGGTTGACAGCGGTCCCGACTTTCGAGTGTTCCTTGTTGCTCGGGTTAGAGAGCAAGGATGGGGGGGATAGTATAGCTACATTGTTGAGTCGAGCGGGATTGCACCAGATTATCGACTCGGGTT
Source organism: Tillandsia leiboldiana (assembly GCA_029204045.2). Lineage (NCBI taxonomy): Eukaryota > Viridiplantae > Streptophyta > Magnoliopsida > Poales > Bromeliaceae > Tillandsia > Tillandsia leiboldiana. The sequence goes on along the minus strand of CM055063.1, from coordinate 37,267,922 downwards.
AATATTTCGATAACCGCGAACTGTGGGCGGTTTGACCGATTAGTGTTATACATCAGTTGGGGCTGGGTTTTTGCATTGTGGATTGAGTGAGTCTCCACTTTGAGCATAGTGTCGACTTGTATCGGATTTACTGAGATATTCAGCAGAGCAGTTGGACTTGGGCCACATTTTGACTCGAGCGGGTCGCTCCCCTCGAGTGCCCCTCCGGAGTAGGCGAGACCGGGTTGTTGTAACCGGCGTTGAGATTGAGCTTTAGACCGGGTAGTTGTAACCGGCGTTGAGATTGAGCTTTAGACCGGGTTGTTGTAACCGGCGTGAGATTGAGTTCTTCTATCGTGACTTGTCGACGCCGTCCCTCTGGCTGGCCCAGATGTGGCAGTCACGGACACCCTGCGGTAGACCCGTCCTGTTGAGGATGTGCGGCAGTAGGTGGTCGCTGGTTGGACTGGACCCTGTGTGGCAGTCATTATTAGATTGGGTTACTACACCTGAGAGTTAGTAGATGCATCATGTTTTCCATCTGTTTCACTTGTTGAGCATCTAGATAGGGGCATAGTAGCTGTAGAGATATTCTTTTCCAGCTCTTCTTTCAGTATTTCATTTATTACCTTATGCCTCTAGTAGACTTAGTGGGCAGACCGTTGGGCTTGTTGACGGCACCCACTGAGAACTACTGTGGGATGTAGTTCTCACACCCGTCGTGGTGTATTTTTTCCCCAGGGACTTCTACTCCTGTTCCTGCTGTTCCAGCTGCTGTTTCTTCTGAGCGAGGTAAGGGAGTCGCGAGCTAGTTCCCTACCAGACATCGTCATCCTGAGAGTAGATGTACCCACCCTTTACATTTTGAGAGTTATTTGTTGTTGAGAGACCTTGTAGTGAGGTATAGAGTTGTACTTTTATTTCATAGTTGAGCGACTTTTGTACTTGTGGGGAGGACTTGGAGTTGTATTTATTCTATTTATAGCCGTTTATTTTCAGCTCTGATATCTGTTTAGTATAGTATCTCTTATGCAGGTTAGACGCTTCGTCTATACGGGATTCACCGTATGGGCGGCGGATCTGTTAGCGAGCCCGGGTCGCAGTTTCGACCCCGGGGCGTGACAATGTCGATGGCGGCGGTTGAGTCCGGTGGGGGGCTCCTCTTTAAGAGGGACACGTGGAACATGGGGTGAACTTTGGACCCTTCCGGTAGTCGCAGGCGGTATGCTACCTTCCCGATCCTCTCCGTGATCTCAAAAGGCCCAAAGTAGCGAGCCGAAAGCTTCAAATGGCGTCTGACTGCCTCGCTCACTTGTCTGTAAGGTTGTAGCTTCAGGAACACAAACTCCCCGATCTGGTACTCCTTATCCACCCTTCTCTTATCTGCGCTCTGTTTCATTCGATTTTGTGCTTGCAGTAGTTTTTCCCTTAGCAGTTGGGTTACTCTTTCTTGCTCCCTGCCCCAATCTTGTACTGAAGGGGATGTTTCTATTCCCAAGTTAACTACCAATGCGTTTGGTGGCGGGTGTCCGTAAAGAGCTTGGTATGGTGTCGTTCCCAGCGAGCTGTGGTAGTTGGTGTTATACCACCACTCCACCGCCGTTAGCCATCTGTGCCATTTGCACGGTTGGTGGAAGCACATGCATCGCAAATATGTTTCGAGGCAGTGGTTGAGCCGTTCGGACTGACCGTCCGTCTGTGGGTGGTAGGCGGTGCTCATGAGTAGCTTAACTCCCATCAATTTGAATAGTTCCTGCCACATTTGGCTGGTGAACACCTTATCGCGATCTATCATTATGGTTCTGGGCAACCCGTGCAGCTTATAGACTGTATCGAGGAAGGCCCTCGCGACTTGGGTGGCAGTGAAGGGGTGTGTCAACTATATGAAGTGGGCATACTTGGTGAGTCGGTCGATCACCACTAACACTGTGTCCTTGCCCTCCGAGGTAGGTAGGGCTTCGATAAAATCCATGGTTATCTCTTGCCATGCTCGAGTAGGTATCGGTAGAGGTCGGAGCAGACCGGCGTAGGGTTGGCTGTCCACCTTATTTCTTATGCAAACCACACAATCCTTGACATGATTTTCCACATCCTGCTTGAGTCCCGGCCAGTGGAAATATTGCCTCACCCTTTTGTAGGTGTGAAGGGCTCCGGAGTGTCCCCCCAAGGCTGAGGAGTGTAGTTAACTCACTATGCTCTCTCTAATGCCTCCTTGCCTCCCCACACAGATCCTACCCTTGTGTTGCAACACCCCCTGTGTAAAAGTATACTTCGAGCCTTGGCTGGGCTAAAGTAACAGCTCGGAGATGATCTTCTCATAGTGAACATCCCCTTTGTAGCTAGCCTCCACATCTGTCACCCAGCTGGGTACTGCCGTAGATATAGCCGCGCTTATTTCCTCTTCAAATCCTTTTCTCGACAACGAGTCGGCGACCCTATTCTCCCTTCCGGCCTTGTAGTGTATCTCGTAATCCTGTCCCATGAGTTTAACCATTCCCTTTTGTTGCACTGCCATGGTGATCTTTTGCTCCAGTAGGTGCTTGAGGCTTTGATGGTCCGTCTTGATTATGAATTGTCGGGGACTAAGGCAATGCCTCCACTTGCCCACAGCGAGTAGTATCGCCAAAAACTCCTTCTCATAAGTCGATAGGCCCATGTTTCGCTGATTTATGGCCTTGCTAATGTAGGTGATCGGTCTTCCCTATTGCGACAATACAGCCCTCAAACCCACTCCACATGCGTCTACCTCAATAGTGAAGGCCTTGGTGTAATCGGGCATCACTAACACGTGGGCTCGAGTCATGACTTCTTTTAAGTCATTGAAGGCTGTTTGCGCTTCGGAATCCCACTTGAACCGATCCTTTTTTAACAGCTCTGTCAAGGGTTTACTTAATTTTCCATTACCCTCGATGAATCTCCTGTAGTATCCTATGATGCCTATAAATCCCCGTAGGCCCTTGAGTGACGTTGGTGTCGGCCAATTAACCATTGTTTCTATCTTTGCCGGGTCGGTGGCCACTCCCTCGGGGGTGACGATGTAGCCCAGGTACTCCACCTTTTGTTAACCAAAAAAACATTTCGATCTTTTTGCATATAGCCGTTGTTGCCGTAGGGTCTCCATCACCATGTCCAAGTGTTTCCCATGGTCCTCGAGGCTCCTACTGTAAATCAGGATATCGTCGAAAAAAACCAAGACAAACTTCCGGAGATACTCCGCGAAGACATCATTCATCACGGATTGAAAGGTTGCCGGCGTGTTGGTTAGCCCGAAGGGCATGACCAAGAACTCGTAGTGACCCGAATGGGTTCGGAAAGCGGTTTTGTAGACATCCTTAGGGTACATCCTGATTTGGTGATAACCTGCCCTCAAATCAATTTTTGAGAAATAGCGAGATCCGCCCAATTCGTCCAGCAAGTCGTCGATCAGCGGTATAGGGTATTTATCTTTCACTATCGCTTTGTTGAGGTGTCGATAGTCGACGCAGAACCTCCACGAGTTGTCTTTCTTCTTGACCAATAACACTGGGGAGGCATAGGGGCTCACACTGGGCTGAATGAGGGATGATTCTATCTTTTCCTTGATTTGCCTCTCGATCTCGTTGTTTTGTTCATAGGACTAGCGGTACGGCCGAAGGTTGACGGGTTGGGCACCTCCTTGTAGGGGAATGTGGTGGTCCTGTCGCCAACTCGGGGGTAACCCACTTGGTTCCCCGAACACTTCTCGATATCGCTGCAACACTCCTTGAATCGTGGGAGGTATTATGTGCTCTTCGCCCTCGCTGATATGTGAGATCCGCGCAATTGCACAGCAAGCCCCCTCTTGACAATTCGTGTACCATTCCTTCACGGTGAGCATATTTAATTTTCACCCTTCAGTTAGACCCTTGAGCACTCGCTGTCGTCCACCTTCGTTGAGGGTCACCGTATTGTCGGTGTAGTCGAAAGTCACCTTGCCGTAAGTCTTCAACCAGTCTATCCCCAGGACTATACTAGAGCCTTCGAGTCGGATTATCCTGAGATCAGCCTTGTAGGGTTGGTCATTCATGTCCCAAGTGAACCTGGGACACTTCAGCTTGCTCATTATCTTGTGGCCGTTGGCGACACTGACCAACAAGGGTGTTGCGGCCTATATTTTTGCCTTCACTTCCTTGGCTACTCGGAAGTCCAGGAAGCTATGGGTGCTTCCGGTGTCCACCAGCACCTTCAGTATCTTCTTACCCACTGCACCTTGGATCTTTAGGGTTTGTTGTTGGTTTTCCCCACTTAAGGTGTTGAAGGAGAGCCCTACTTCCTCAGGCTCCTCTCCCTCAGAATTGCCTCCGCCGTCTTCGATTTTTCCCTCTTCTTTGAAGTCTATCATGCAATCCTCGTCGTAGACTTCCAGCACATTATCGGCCGGCGTCATGCTAAACAATGACTTGTTCCTACATTGATGCCCCGGGTGGTATTTGTCGCCACACTTAAAGCATAACCCGACCGCTCTCCTCTGCTCAATTAACTGCTTGTAGCTGGTATTTTGATTTGCCCCACCACTTGAGTCTTGAGGCCTCGGCTTAGATGCTTGCACAGCACCCTAGGGGTTTGAGTTAACTGTTATCCTGGGGTTATTGTGTAGCTGGAAGGATCCTCCTGGCCCCCTAGTGGCCATCCTACTCTTCCTGTGCATCATGTATACCGCTCGCTTATGCAGTTTTGCTTGTTCGAAGGCTGCTTCGAGGGTATCCGGGTGGGCGATATCCATGAATGGCACTAGCTCCTCCTTTAACCCATTTATGTAGCACGAGATAAAGTACTCCTCATCCAAGTGGGGGTTGTAGCTTAGCAGCTGAGACCTTAGCTCCTCGAACTTTTCTTGATACCTTAACACCGAGCCGGTTTGCTCGTGATTGCTAAATTCCCTAATGAGGTACCGCTCTCCCACATCGGCAAACCTTTTGCATATCACCTCCGAAAACTCGTCCCAATTTACACCGAGTCGGTTAATGAAGTATCCTTGTTTCCATATCCTTGCCTTCCCAGTCATGTGCATATCCTTGTTTCCACATAGGAAAACGATGAAAATGGACTATTTACTTGTATTTTTCGGAGCTCGGATGCCGAAACACGGATTTCGAGGCAAGTGGTACTATTCCGGCGACCGGGGCAGCGCCGGCGGCGACGGGCAGGCGGCGGAGCACGGCGGCGCGGCTGTGGGCAGCGGCGCGGGCCGGCCGATCCACGGGACTTGGCGTGCACCGGGTGAAGCCAACGCGGAGGATGCCACGTGGCGGGCTCACATTGGTCGGGCGGCGGCACGGGAGACGAGGCGCCAATCGCGCCGGGCGCGGCGCATGGTGGACCGCACAGGACGCGTGGCGTGCGTCCGATGGCGGGCGCACGGACCCGGGTGGGACCGCGGCGCGTGCACCCCGCCGTGGACCGCGCCGCCACGCGGCGCGCCGAGATTGGCGGGAGCGCGGCGCTCGGGGCGTGGAGTGGGCCACATGGCGCGCCGAGGGGATTTCGGGCGCGCACAGTAACGGGCCGGGCCGGATTCGGGCGCCCGAATCCTGCGCCCGAATCCGGATCCCCCAATGGTATTGGTTTGGGATATAAATAGCCCATTTGGGCTTTAGTTTTGGGCTTTTCTTCTGGGTTTTCTCAGCCCATCTTCGGCAGGGAGTTCCACCTTCGAGTCTTCTTCGACTTTTGGCATCCCGGGGAATTTTTGGAAGGCGTTCCATTTGCGTTCTCCTCAACATCACGAGCATCGACGCGCCTTCGATACCGTGCTTTTTCGTTGAAGCTTCTTCCGCGAGCTCCCCTGGGCTGACGGGAGGGAGTTTTTGGCCGATTTCTGCGGCATCGGTTCCGCAAGAGGTAGATCTTCGTTTTCCGTGTTTACTAGTCCTCTCAGTTTTAGGTTTTTATTGGGGTATTCGGAGCATCTTTGAACCCCTTTCATGCTGCTGGATTTCCTAGATAGCGGAGCTTGTTCGATTTTTATCTCCATGTTCGGTTATCGGATTTCGGCTTGTGAGGACACGATCAACAACTATGCTTCGCGAGGATCGCAGCCGTATTTTTATTGAAATTTTTGGATCTCATCTCGCAGGTGATATTTCAGCTTCTTTCTGACTGATTTTGCCGCAGAATTGTAACCTTTGGAATTTTTGCTTACCGCGGTGTTTGGACTGTATCTTTGTTCCCGGGAGGAAGTTTCAGATGTTTTTGGGCTCGTTGGAATCGTGGGAACTTGAGGATTATCCATGCCCAGTTGGACCTTGGATCGATGCGCACTTTCAGGTAGGTTGCTCTGTCTCCAAAATCGGTGGATGATTATCTAATTCTATGGAATAGCAAGCATGCATGATTGTGAGATGTGTTAGGAAGCATGTTAGGGAAAGAGATGATATTTTCCTTGTGTTGTTATTGAGATCATATCGGTTAATGCTTCCTATTTGTGTTAATAATTGTTATTAATGGAACTTGACCTAGCACCCTGTCATATGATGTATGTTCAACCAGACTAGTAGAAAACCCCCACTTTGGCTAGGTTCATTTATACTTTAGACATCCACACTTTACATTCTATCTATGGACATAGTGTTTTCTCGCCCGGGTAGTGGGCCGAGTGGTCGGGATTTCTCTTAGTGTAGGATGCATGTTACACTCGTGCTTGGGGGCTGAGTGGAGTCTGGTAGATGTAGCTAGTCTTGTACCAGTGGCGGGAGCCGTTTGGAAAAACGGTGGTCCCGGGTTGTCGAGTTCTTCGATTTATTTGTCGCCACTGTGTTCGTGGCAGTGGTGTACCAGTGATAGCAGGACCTTGAATCCATAATCTTTTTGGACACACATGATTTCAGTAAACCAATATTTTCCTTCGAAATGTCAAAAGTCGCCGGAGTCTGTTCTTGTCTGATTGGACGAAGGCATTAACCCTTCGGGGTTTAGGAATAAAACTTGTTTTCTAACTGATTTTCCTAAAATAGCTAAAATTCATTAAAATGGGTTTCCTTAAATCAAGATGGTTTTACAAAAAGGAACTACTTTTAGTCCTCACCCCGCGTGGGTTCGAGTGAAAATGGTTTTCGGTAATAAATATCACATTTTCTGTAAACTTTTTCACCCGAGAGAGTTCGAGTGATCTGGATTCTAAGGGCTGCCTTTTTCTTTGGGTCGAGAACAACGAGAGGCTATGCCTAGAACCTGTTCTTGTTTGATTTGGGTTGTAGGTTCCAGTCTTTCGGGATTTTTGGACCCTTCATTATTATCGGCTGTGGAGTATTCCCGGCTAGTGAGTTTGCATGTTGAGTTGATGTCCTATTTGGGGAGCCATTGGGTTGACGGTGGTCCTGGCTGTCGAGTATTTTCAGCCCATGAGTTAGAGATGTGATGTTGGTTATTGTCGATCTTGTTGATCGTGGATTTGGATTATAGCCTGCATGAGCCATATTGAGCTCGACAGAGATGCGCGGATACTTTCCTCGGTGGGGTCGCGCCCCTCGAGTGCCTCTCCAGAGCTTGGCCTGTTACTTTGCTATCGTGACTTGTCGACGCATTCCTTCTAGCTTGGCCAGTTTTGGCAGTCACATACGCCCTACGTAAGTCCAGTCCTCCGTGGATGTAATGGCAGTAGGTGGGCGCAGGTTTGACTGGACCCCATGTGGCAGTCACTGTGATTGGGTTGATTGAGTATATTGGGTTGGAATCAATGCATCATTTTCATCTATGTCACCCTTTGAGCATTGTAGATAGAGGCATGATAGCTATAGATTTCTTTCTAGCTTATATTTACATTATTTCAGTTTTCATGTTATCTTATGCCTCTAGTAGACTTAGTGGGCAGACCGTCGGGCTTGGTGGCGGTACCCACTGAGAACTACATGACGGTGTAGTTCTCACACCCGCTGTGGTGACAGGTTTTTCCGAGATAGTTGTTCCGGCTTCTGTTCGAGCGGAGACAGCAGTTCGAGGTGAGGGAGTCGCGAGCTAGTTCCCTACCCGTTCTTGGAGTATAGTGGTACCCTTTTTGGAGCTTTGTAGTACAGTCTGCTGGATTATTATAGATAGTTACTTTTGAGAGTTTTATTATGAGAGACTTATGTATTGTGAGGTTCAGACATGTACTATTTGGAGATGTATTATCTTATTTCAGTATAATACTTTTCATCTCTGATATCTGTATATCTGTAGTATTATCTTTTGCAGGTTAGACGGTTCGTCCATACGGGGCTTTCCGTATGGGCGGCGGATCTGTTGTCGAGCCCGAGTCGCAGTTTCGACCCTGGGGCGTGACAGATTAGAGTAGTATCAGAGACTAGGTTGTAGGTCATTGTGGACTTAAACACCCTAGGCTTGTGGATGGACCTTAGGATGACTACATGAGAGTCGTGACTTATAGCGAGAGTCCTGATTGAGTTTTATACCTCTCCTAAGGGACGGGATGAGTGATTGACATGTTTATTCTCCTAAGCGATTATGTTGGCTGCAGACAACATAATGCTATGGAATGGATGACATGTCTTAGACTTTCGCTGGATTGGGTGGAATGGTTGTTGTGTCCTGATGTTTGTTATTGTGCAGTGGACTACGATGCCCCTGAGACGTCGTGCAGTGAGGAGGGCACATCCCGCATCTGATGAGTAACCCGAGTAGCGGGAGGCAGAGCTAGCAGAGCAGAGCGAGATTCAGGAGTTATGGGCTCAGATGGCACAGATGTCGGAGGCTGTCCGATGCCAGGAGGAGGCCATGGAACGTTTTATGCGCCTGTCGGAGCAGAGAGCCCAGCCAGTTGCAGCACCGCCTGAGTGTCCTCTAGCACTTTCTTCCCATGCAGTGGCATCTCCAGCTGTACCAGTGGCACCGATATAGCGAGCAGCCCCCTCCGTGCCGATGAGTAGTGCCGAGGCACCGAGGCAGGGTAGATAGCTGATAGTAGATAAGCTTTGGGACATCATCGATTGATGAAGCCAGTCCCGGCAGTCTGATCCACCCCGATTCACAGGATTGAGCTTGGAACCGTGGGAGGCAGAGTCTTGGATCACGGCGATGGAGCGACTTTTCGAGAGCCTTTTTATTGAGGAGCGGTTTCAGGTTCTTTTGGCGACAAACTTGTTGGAGCACAATGCCGAGGCTTGGTGGCGCCGAGTGCGACTTGTCGGTCCGCCTGGGACCCTGCTGCTTACTTGGGCGGAATTCCGCAGCCTTCTTCTTCGAGCTTTCTTCCCCGAGAGTGTCAGACAGAAGCTGGAAGAGGATCTGAAGAACCTCCAATAGGGAGACCGTTTGTACAGGAATACATCTCCTGGATTTCAACCAGCTATTGGACAGTGTACCACACGCGGCCAGGGATGAGGCGCATCAGATTTACATGTTCGAACGGGGATTGCGCCGAGATATCTATCAGTTTGTTCGGTCACGCAGATTGTAGACTTTGGACGCCTCGATGGAGCAGGCGTTTTATGTGGAACGAGGGAATGTGATTTTGACTGAGTGGAACACAGCCCCCGGTGGGAGTTCGGGCGTGAAGTGCCCAGCGCCTGATGACGGAGGACAGACGAGTAGGCAGAAGCCTCCGAGACCTCCACGATTTCGCCTTGAGGATCGTGGGATTCCGAGGCGCCAGAGATCTGGTGGACCCCAACAGCAGTCGCAGTACCGCAGTCTCAGCAGCAACAGTATCCTCGACTGTAGCAATATCAGCATCAGCGACAAGATCAGTGTGTTATTTATGGGGGGGGGGCACATTCACCGTCACAGTGTGACCAGAGACGGGGACGGTGCTTTCTATGCTGAGAGTTAGGACATTTCAGAGCAGCATGCCCCTGAGCAGTTTTGTCAGTTCGACCTATCGCTACAGCTTCCCCCCTTGCCTGTTCAGGAAGCGGATGCCCCTCCGATTTACCGCCGACAGATAATGCTACGACGTCGAGACAGACGGAGCGACGACCTTCAGCGCCCAGTGGGAGGACACCCCGGCAGCGGATCGTGTCGTCGCAGGTATGATTTTACTTACAACTAGTTGAGCCGGAACATATTGGTATCGCCGCATTTCCTACATATGTTAGTAGAGCATTTGCATCTCTGCATGGATAAGAGATAGGATTATTGCTATATGTATTAGTGGTTAGATTCTCGATCGTATCCTGCAAGTAGAGGAGGGTTGTGGAGCACGATCAGTACAGTTGAGACTTGTAATTATATCGGCAGACGTGACGTTTGGTGGCAGCTCCAAGACTCTGACCGAGCACACGGGATAGACCGATTGGCGCGATATCATGCGACGACTAATTGTGGAATGAGAACAGTGACCCTTCCGCGAGTTGGACAGGAGGAATTCATTTTCACAGGTTGCTGAAGTACCCTTCCTACAGCGATGGCTTCAGCGGCAATGGACAGACGCCACCACTAGAGCGTATGTGACGATTAGGACTAGAGGTTGTGTCCCTAGGGGTCACGGTTAGATCGTAGCTTTCGTTTTTGTAGCCACAGTAGGAACGACTTCAACAATTCTCTCCCATTTTCTCGCCTTTATGCTGAAACTTACGAACGGGACGAAAATTTCGAAAGGCTACTCAAGAAAAGGAGATAGTGCCCGAACCTGTTCTTGTTTGATTGGGGCGAAGGCACCGGCCTTTCGGAATTTTTGTACTTTTTATTATTTTTGGTTGCTTTCTAAATAGAGAGTTGGAGTTGATGACGTTCCTGAAGGTGGGGCCTTTACCTTTCTTGATTGGTGGTGATGGCATACTTCGTGTTGATTTGGACGAGTTGGTTTTGTGATTGTGGTGTGTTTTAGTTTCGGGATGAAACTTTCTTTTAGTGGGGGAGGATGTGATGATCCGGATCTCTGCGAAGGTCTTACGGAGTGAATTGTGGCTTCTGGAGGTCTATGATGTGTGTTGGAGATGGTTGCGCGCAAATCAGACCTCAGATTTGGACCTAGCGCGAAATTTGGATAAAGAATACCTGTCCGGATGACTTCTACAAATTTTAGAAGTGGAATTTGGCAAAACGGACATCGAATTTGGACTCAGCGCGCGAAAATAATAAAAATGGACTATTTACTTTTATTCTTCGGAGCCCGGATGCCGAAACACGGATTTCGTGGCAAGTGGTACTGTTCCGGCGACTGGGGCAGCGCCGGCGGTGATGGGCAGGCGGCGGAGCACGGCGGCGCGGCTGCGGGCAGCGGCGCGGGCCGGCCGGTCCACGGGACTTGGCGTGCACCGGGCGTAGCCAACGCGGAGGATGCCACATGGCGAGTTCACATTGGCCGGGCGGCGGCGCGGGAGATGAAGCGCCAATCGCTCCGGGCGCGGCGCACGGTGGACCGCACAGGACGCGTGGCGCGCGTCCGTTGGCGGGTGCATGGACCCGGGTGGCCCGGCGTGGACCGCGGCGCGTGCACCCCGCCGTGGACCGCGCCGCCCCGCGGCGCGCCGTGATTGGCGGGCGCGCGACGCGCGCGGCGCGGAGTGGGCCACGTGGCGTGCTGAGGGGATTACTGGCGCGCACAGTAACAGGCCGGGCCGGATTCGGGCGCCCGAATCCGGATCCCCCAATGGTATTGGTTTGGGCTATAAATAGCCCATTTGGGCTTCGGTTTTGGGCTTTTCTTTCGGGTTTTCTCAGCCCATCTTTGGCATGGAGTTCCACCTTCGAGTCTTCTTCGACTTTTGGCATCCTGGGGAATTTTTGGAAGGTGTTCCATCTGCGTTCTCCTCGATATCGCGAGCTTCGACGCGCCTTCGATACCGAGCTTTTTCGTCGACGCTTCTTCCGCGAACTCCCCTGGGCTGACAGGATGAAGTTTTTGGCTAATTTCTATGGTATCGATTCCGCGAGAGGTAGATCTTCATTTTCCGTGTTTACCGCTCCTCTCAGTTTTGGGTTTTTATTGGGGTATTCGGAGCATCTTTGGACCCCTTTCATGCCGCTGGATTTCCTAGATAGCGGAGATCGTTCGATTTTTATCTCCACGCTCGGTTATCGGATTTTGGTATGTGAGGACTCGATCGACATCTAAGCTTCATGAGGATCACAGCCATATTTTTACTGGAATTTTTGGATCTTATCTCGCAGGTGATATTTCAGCTTTTTTCTGACTGATTTTAACGCAGAATTGTAACCTTTGGAATTTTTGCTTACCGCGATGTTTGGACTGTATCTTTGTGCCCGGGAGGAATTTTCAGGTGTTTTTGGGCTCGTTGGAATCGTGGGAACTTGAGGATTATCCACGTTCAGATTGGAGCTTGGATTGATGCACACTTTTAGGTGGGTTGCTCCGTCTCCAAAACCGGTGGACGGTTCTCTAATTCTATGGAATAGCAAGCATGCATGATTGTGAGATGTGTTAGGAAGCATGTTAGGGAAAGAGATGATATTTTCCTTGTGTTGTTATTGAGATCATATCGGTTAATGCTTCCTATTTGTGTTAATAATTGTTATTAATGGAACTTGACCTAGCACCCTGTCATATGATGTATGTTCAACCAGACTAGTAGAAAACCCCTACTTGAGCTAGCTTCATTTATGCTTTAGACATCCTCACTTTACATTCTATCCCTGGACATAGTGTTTTCTCGCCCGGGTAGTGGGCAGAGTGGTTGGGATTTCTCTTAGTGTAGGATGCATGTTACACTCGTGCTTGGGGGCCGAGTGGAGTCTGGTAGATGTAGCTAGTCTTGTACTAGTGGCGAGAGCCGTTTGGGTAAACGGTGGTCCCGGGTTGTCGAGTTCTTCGATTTATTTGTCGTCACTGTGTTCGTGGCAGTGGTGTACCAATGATAGCAGGATCTTGAATCCAGAATCTTTTTGGACACACATGATTTCAATAAATCAATATTTTTCTTCCAAATGTCGAAGGGTCGCCGGAGTCTGTTCTTGTCTAATTGGGCGAAAGCATTAGCCCTTCGGGGTTTGGGAATAAAACTTGTTTTCTAACTGATTTTTCTAAAATAATTAAATTCATTAAAATGGGTTTCCTTAAATCAAGATGGTTTTACAAAAAGGAACTACTTTTAGTTCTCACCCCGCGTGGGTTCGAGTGAAAATGATTTTCGGTAATAAATATCACATTTTCTGTAAACTTCTTCACCCGAGAGAGTTCGAGTGATCTGAATTCTAAGGGCTGCCTTTTTTTTTGGGTCGAGAACAACGAGAGGCTATGCCTAGAGCATGTTCTTGTTTGGTTTGGTTTGGGTTGTAGGTTCTAGTCTTTCGGGGTTTTCGGACCCTTCATTGTTGTCGGTTGTGGAGTATACCCGGCTAGTGAGTTTGCATGTTGAGTTGATGTCCTATTTAGGGAGCCGTTGGGTTGACGGCGGTCCTGGTTGTCGACTATTTCCAGCCCATGAGTTAGAGATGTGATGTTGGTTATTGTCGATCTTGTTGATCGTGGATTTGGATTATAGCCTGCATGAGCCATATTGAGCTCGACAAAGATGCACGGATACTTTTCTCGGTGGGGTCGCGCCCCTCGAGTGCCGCTCCGGAGCTGGGCCTGTGTGATGACCTGGATCTCAGCAGAGCTTCTGCAGTGGGTTTGGCAGCTTCTGGGGTCCTGGATTGTGTGTTGGAGGTGTTAGTGCACCAATTGGACACAAGTGGCGGACTTCGGGCTTAAATGGATCACGTGAGTGATCGGAGGATCCCGTTGAGTGTTTAGAAGTGTTCTCGCGCGGAACAGATGTCAAAATTGTACTCAGCATGAAATTTGGGGTAAAAACACTTGGCTGGATGCATTCGGCAAATTTTAGGAGCGGAATTTGGCAAAACGGACATCAAATTTGGATTCAGCGCGCGAAAACGATGAAACCGGGCTACTTACTGGATTTTTTCGCCACTGGTTACTGTTCACGCCGGAACAGTAACTCCGGCAGCCGGCGGGCGGAGGCGGCGGCGGTGGGCAGCGGCGGAGCGCGGTGGACGGGCTCGGGCAGGCGGCGGAGCGGCCGCGGGCAGCGCGCGGGCGCGGGCAGCGCGCGGGCAGGCGCGCGGTGCACGGGAGAGCGTTGTACACGTGGCAGCTTGCGATAGGGTCGGTTCAGTGGGCGCGGTTCACGGAGTGGCGCGGGTGGTGCATGGACCGGCGGGACACGTGGCGGATTCTGGTTGGCGGGCTCACGCAGGCAGGGACCACGGAGCGCGGGGTGCCTCGGAATAGTGCATGGCAGGCGGCGCGCCAGGCGGCGCGCCAGGGTTGGTCGGGCCGTAAGTGCGGGCCACGTGGCGCCCGCTGATTCGCGGGCGCCACCCACCCGCGTTGACCGGGAGAGGCCACGCGGCGCTTCGCTAGTGGAGCGGCTGGCTGTTGCCTGTTCGGGGCGACGTGGCGCTCTCCGGGCGTTCCGGGCGCTCGTAGCGGGCCGGCCCGTGGGGCATTCGGGCGCCCGAAAGTGGGCTTGCGCCCTAATGTTGGGACAAATCCGGAATTTTTGGATTTGTCATTTTGGGCCTATAAATAGAGCCCGAACGTCACCCTGGAACTCTTTTCCTGCTCCTCATCTCTCTGTGCAACCTTCACGAGATCTCTTCCTCTCCCAGAGCCGATTCCATCTACAGATTCCATGATATTCCTGCGGCACGCATCCCGAGGTTTTCATTTTTACGGCGCGGCGCGACGCTCGTTCGTTTGTGATCATCTTCGTCGCGTTTTGGTGCGAGGACTCCCCTGGCTTGCTCCGTCCTCCGATTGAGGCGATTTTTGCGCCATTGGACTCACGACAGGTAGGGCTTTGATCTTCGTGTTTGATCTCCCCCTTATTTCGAGTTTATCTTGGAGTTCCCCGAGCTTTCATTTGACCCTTTTTCTTGGGCGGAGTTTTGGACAGCACTGTGGTATTTTGGCCATATCTTCGCGTACAGACATCGGATTGGGGCATTTCAAGAGGCGTTTTACATCTACACATTACGAGGAATATCCCCAAATTTTCTTGGAATTTTCTGAATTTTTCCCCGAAGGTGAAAGTCCCTGTTTGCAGAACCTTGTGATTCAGATTTTGCAATTTGTTTATTTCGGGGTGGTTCCCTTGTCGAATTTGTATCTCAGCGTAGGAAACTCGGATTAGAACGTGCTGGTAATCGTTTCGACCGGTTCGTTGCGAGGATCGTGACAGTATTTTTCTTGGAATTTTCTGGGCAGTTCTCGCAGGTAAAAACAGGGCATCTTTGGACTGTTAGCATTGGGACAGCATGTGTTGAGTTTAATTGTATGTTTTGGGGTAATTCTTGTACAGTGATCGCGGCGGTTTAGCTGTTTGGGCGGGGGCACTTTTTGGATTTGGAATTAGCGATCGAGGTGGGTGGTTGTTATACTCCTCATTTTCTGACATACCCCTAGGAATATTGGAGAGATCCCCTCATTGGTTACATTGAATGATCAACTATGGACATGCATGCTTAAAGTAAAATAATTGTGAGCCAATCAAATAAAAATTACTATTATGGAACTCTGATAGTGGTTGGGGGTTATACATGTTTGTATGAATATAGTTTTGTCACTTAACCTTGCATGTGGAATTTACTTTTATGCTGGGATAAAAATGAAATGTCTTGTGGGAGGGTACCACTTGAGGATCTTTTGGGACATGCATAGGTGGATGATTTAGGTGAGGAAAAATTGTGGATTTTAAACATGTGTGGTTGGACGATGATTTAATATGATGGTTATATCTATGCGGAGCTATTAACTGATACACATGTGGAGCCATTATTTGTCACACTATCTTTATCTTTCATGAGGACATATGCATGCTTGTTTGGACATCTAGGTAGGCCATCTTTTATCGCTACACTTTCATGCTGGAACTTGACTTAGGAGAAACCTTATTTGTTTCTTTTCTCCTTTCGTTAGTTAGGTGGTATTTATTGCTCGGGTTTGAGCAGGGGTTTGGGATAGTGTAGCCGGGGCCTGGATTGTGGATTGTGAGGTATTGCGGCGATCGCAGATTTTGGGAGATTGACCGGATGATCACTTATGCATCAGATTGGGGATCAGTTTTCTTTTAGTGGAGGGGTGTGTTCCACTGGGGTTTTATATTGATCCAGTCCTGCTTTTGGTTACTTATCACACCGGCGCGGTTATTGCCCGGTGATGCTTTCCTCGTGTGGGTCGCTCCCCTCGAGATCCCCTCCGGAGGCCGGGGCCAGACAGTTATTGACAGTTTTGCTATCACATCGGCGCGGCTTATTTGCCCGATGATGAGGGCGGCAGCAGGAGTTTTGCTATCACATCGGCGCGGCTTACTTGCCCGATGATGAGGGCGGTACAGATTGGATTCATCTGGGACGGTTGGTTACTGTTGCATACGGTTGTTCCAGTCTAGGACTGCATTTTTAGAGGCATAGTAGTGGTAGTTTTTCCTTTGCAGTAGTCTTTTTACTTACCACTCTTCTTCCCCTTTTTGCCTCTGGTAGACCTAGTGGGTGTGTTCAGGGCGTGAGGCTTTACCCACTAGGGGAGGCTACTGGTTCACTAGTAGTTCTCACCCCCATTCTTCTTTTTCTTTTCTTCTCCTTTGTTTTACAGAGCCTTCTGCGGGTGCTGCTGGACATACAGCGGCGGGTCGAGGAGAGAGGATGGCTGAGTAGCTAGACAGTGGGCCTGACAGTGACTAGCTAGACTGGTACCTCTTATGTATCCTATCTCAGACGGTTGTACTTTTACTTTTGGGGTCTGGCTTTAGCCAGCTGGTTGTTTATTTGTGGTGAGCTGGGAGAGAGACTTGTACTTTATTTTACAGTCATTTTGTATTTTTACTTCCAGTTCAGTCTGAGATGTAGTATTTTCAGTTCAGCTCTGTTTTATTGCTCTATTATTGTATCTGTTTTATTTGAGCAGGTTACCGGCGCTTCGTGTATGCAGAAAATTCCGTGTGCACGGCGGATCTGTAGACGAGCCCGAGTTCTGGTTTACACTCGGGGCGTGACAGATTAGTTGGTATCAGAGCTTAGGGATAGGTCAGTTGGGACTTAGGAAACCCTAGGCTTTTGGTTAGCCCTAGGATGATAGGGCGTGAGGGACGTGACTTTTTGCGAAAGTCGGTGATTTAGTTTTTGACTCTTCCAGAGAGTGAAGAGGGATCGACATATCCTATTTCTGTGGGACAGTTATGTTGGCTGCAGACAATATAAAGTTACAGAAATAGGGGGATGTCCTTGACTTTCGCTAGATTGGGTCGTGTGTGGTTGTGTGGCTGACTTGTGGTTTCTTGTGGCAGATGCCTCCCCGACGTCGGATTCCTACCGGGGGTGCCCCTACACCCTCTGTTGAGCCAGGACAGGCTGGACCTTCTGAGATTGCTGAGTTGAGGGCCTTGGTGGCCCAATTGGCTGAGAGCAACCGCCGGCAGGAGCAGCGGATTGAGCAGCTACTGGCGCAGAGAGAGGCGCCGCCTCCGATAGTTTTTGAGGCCCTGGCATCACCTGCGGTACCACTTGTGCCGACGGCACCATCATTGAGTAGCGGGGCTCGGGGAGTGGCCCAGCCTTTGACCCCGGCCGAGGAGAAGGATATTGCTGACAAACTTGTTAAGTTTTGTCGGCACGGACCGCCTAGATTCTCGGGGCGGGACATGCAGCCGTGGGAGGTTGGAACATGGCTATCAGCGATGGAGAATATTTTCAAGGATTTCTTCATCGACCCGAGGTACAGAGTTCATATGGCGGTACACTGCCTAGATGGAGATGCAGATATTTGGTGGCATCGAGTGGAGCCACGGGAGTTTCAGATTTCTCGATAGTTACCCTGGTCTGAGTTTCGGCGTATGGTATTGGATACCTATTTTCCGACGAGCGTGAAGAGAAAACTGGAGGATGATTTGAAGAACCTTCAGCAGGGCGATCGGCCGGTTCAGGATTACCATCAGGAGTTCATGCAGTTGGTTAACTGCGTGCCCTTTGTCGCCCGTGATGGGCCACACCAGGTCGAGTTATTCGAGGCAGGCCTCCGCAGCGAGATTTATACCCTAGTGCATGCACAGCGACTCCAGACTCTTAAGGAGGCCGTCGAGCATGCCGAATGGGTGGAGAGAGGCGACACAGTGGTGGCGAGGCGAGGCGGGATGGTCGCATAGAGTTCCATTAGGAAACGACTAGTACCCGAGGACGAGGGACAGGCTAGCTTGTGGAGACCGCCGCGGTCTCAGTTACCAGGCCGTGGGCGTGCGGATCAGCGAGAGCCTAGTGGATCTCAGAGGCCATCGCAGCAGCAGCCGGAGTCTCAGCATCAGACACAGGGACAGCATCAGCCGGGACAGCCACGGCTTCGCGACAGAGACGGATGTATATTCTGCGGGGGACCTCATTGGTCGCACACCTGTGATCAGAGGTGGGGTCGTTGTTACAAGTGTGGACAGCCAGGCCACATTCGGGCTTCGTGCCCCTTTTCGACTTCAGCGGCACCTTCATCAGCATCGGCTCCTTTTCCGCCTCAGCAGCAGTTGTCAGC
This sequence comes from Tillandsia leiboldiana, assembly GCA_029204045.2. Classification (NCBI taxonomy): domain Eukaryota; kingdom Viridiplantae; phylum Streptophyta; class Magnoliopsida; order Poales; family Bromeliaceae; genus Tillandsia; species Tillandsia leiboldiana. Next base: position 37,249,510 of record CM055063.1, on the reverse strand, counting down.
TCAGCGGCTTTATGCTCCAGCGAGCGGATCACCTTCTTTTTACCCGGCGGATCACCGGCCGCCGGCTCAGAGCGGTCGGGTCTACGCCGCTCAGGTGGAGGACTTTACAACAGCCGACCTTGTGGTGACAGGTATTATTTTTGTTATTTTATTTTATTTACCTACATTGGTTTTGCATTGTATAGCACTTGAGCATCCTAGTCATTGGTTAGGAGTGCATGTACTTCTTCGCATGGGTTAGGGGTAGGACGGTTACCTGGTGTTCGGGAGGTTCATATTCTCGATCCTCGGCACGTAGGGGAGTGTTGTTGGTCCTGCCCGGTGCAGTTGAGTCCTTGATAGTACCGGTAGACCTGATGGTCTTAACCTAGTTTTGGGACTTGGATTTGGTACTTAGGACGGTTTGGCTGGCTCGGTTTTCTTCTTTTCGCGGCGGTTGATTGTGCCGCGAGGACGGTCCTCTTAGGAGGGGCTAGGCCAGGAGTAGATGGTGTGCTGGGGTTACTTGGGGGCTATCTTTGCCTCTATGGTTTCGACTTTGCGAGCGGGGCGGGTGTCCCGCCGTGGGTGCGCAGCCTTTTTTGGCCAGCGTGGTTGTGGGATACCCCGGGAGTGCGGGGGTACTCGCGTTGAGCTTTTATGCCTTTGGACTTGGTGGTTGGATTATCGGGGCCCTGGGAGGAGCGGATGCTTGCACCGATGCAGAATACTTGGTAGCTCGAGCGGTTAGCCCAGCATTACTTGGACGAGGTGGTACGGTTTTCTGGAGTGCCTGCCTCTATTTTTGTTTTAGTTAGAGACCCGAGGATTGCGTCGCATCTCTGGAGGAAGTATTAGACAGCCTTGGGAGCTTGAGTGGTGGATGAATGGATATTTACCCCCTCTACTTGGTTGAGGTTCCGGGTTGAGGAATGACTTTAGTTTCGAGGACGAAACTTTCTGTTAGTGGGGGAGGATGTGATGACCTGGATCTCAGCAGAGCTTCTGCAGTGGGTTTGGCAGCTTCTGCGGGCCTGGACTGTGTGTTGGAGGTGTTAGTGCACCAATTGGACACAAGTGGCGGACTTCGGGCTTAAATGGATCACGTGAGTGATCGGAGGACCCCGTTGAGTGTTTAGAAGTGTTCTCGTGCGGAACAGATGTCAAAATTGTACTCAGCGCGAAATTTGGGGTAAAAACACTTGTCTGGATGCATTCGGCAAATTTTAGGAGCGGAATTTGGCAAAACGGACATCAAATTTGGATTCAGCGCGCGAAAATGATGAAACTGGGCTACTTACTGGATTTTTTCGCCACTGGTTACTGTTCACGCTGGAACAGTAACTCCGGCAGCCGGCGGGCGGCGGTGGAGCGCGGCGGACGGGCTCGGGCAGGCGGCGGAGCGGCCGCGGGCAGCGCGCGGGCGCGGGCAGCACGCGGGCAGGCGCGCGGTGCACGGGAGCGCGTTGGACACGTGGCAGCTTGCGATAGGGTCGGTTCAGTGGGCGCGGTTCACGGAGTGGCGCGGGTGGTGCATGGACCGGCGGGACACGTGGCGGATTCTGGTTGGCGGGCTCACGCAGGCAGGGACCACGGAGCGCGGGGTGCCTCGGAACAGTGCATGGCAGGCGGCGCGCCAGGCGGCGCGCAAGGGTTGGTCGGGCCGTAAGTGCGGGCCACGTGGCGCCCGCTGATTCGCGGGCGCCACCCACCCGCGTTGACCGGGAGAGGCCACGCGGCGCTTCGCTAGTGGAGCGGCTGGCTGTTGCCTGTTTGGGGCGACGTGGCGCTCTCCGGGCGTTCTGGGCGCTCGTCGCGGGCCGGCCCGTGGGGCATTCGGGCGCCCGAAAGTGGGCTTGCGCCCGAATGTTTGGACAAATCCGGAATTTTTGGATTTGTCATTTTGGACCTATAAATAGAGCCCGAACTTCACCCTGGAACTCTTTTCCTGCTCCTCATCTCTCTGTGCAACCTTCACGAGATCTCTTCCTCTCCCAGAGCCGATTCCATCTGCAGATTCCATGATTTTCCTGCCGCACGCATCCCGAGGTTTTCATTTTTACGGCGCGGCGCGACGCTCGTTCGTTTGTGATCTTCTTTGTCGCGTTTTGGTGCGAGGATTCCCCCGGCTTGCTCCGACCTGCGATTGAGGCAATTTTTGCGCCGTTGGACTCACGACAGGTAGGTCTTCGATCTTCGTGTTTTGAGATCCCCCTTATTTCGAGTTTATCTTGGAGTTCCCTGAGCTTTCATTTGACCCTTTTTCTTGGGCGGAGTTTTGGACAGCACTGTGGTATTTCGGCCATATCTTCGCGTACAGACATCGGATTAGGGCGTTTCATGAGGCGTTTTGCATCTACACATCACGAGGAATATCCCCTAATTTTCTTCGAATTTTTTGAATTTTTCCCCGAAGGTGAAAGTCCCTGTTTGCAGAACCTTGTGATTCAGATTTTGCAATTTGTTTATTTCGGGGTGGTTCCCTTGTCGAATTTGTATCTCAGCGTAGGAAACTCGGATTTGAACGTGCAGGTACTCGTTTCGACCGGTTCGTCGCGAGGATCGTGACAGTATTTTTCTTGGAATTTTCTGGGCACTTCTCGCAGGTAAAAACACGGTATCTTTGGACTGTTAGCATTGGGACAGCATGTGTTTAGTTTAATTGTATGTTTTGGGGTAATTCTTGTACAGTGATCGCGGCGGTTTAGCTGTTTGGGCGGGAGCACTTTTTGGATTTGGAATTAGCGATCGAGGTGGGTGGTTGTTATACTCCTCATTTTCTGACAAACCCCTAGGAATATTGGAGAGATCCCCTCATTGGTTACATTGAATGATCAACTATGGACATGCATGCTTAAAGTAAAATAACTGTGAGCCAATCAAATGAAAATTACTATTGTGGAACTCTGATAGTGGTTGGGGGTTATACATGTTTGTATGGATATAGTTTTGGCACTTAACCTTGCATGTGGAATTTACTTTTATGCTGGGATAAAAATGAAATGTCTTGCGAGAGGGTACCACTTGAGGATCTTTTGGGACATGCATAGGTGGATGATTTAGGTGAGGGAAAATTGTGGATTTTAAACATGTGTGGTTGGACAATGATTTAGCATGATGGTTATATCTATGCGGAGCTATTAACTGATACACATGTGGAGCCATTATTTGTCACACTATCTTTATCTTTCATGAGGACATATGCATGCTTGTTTGGACATCTAGGTAGGCCATCTTTTATCGCTACACTTTCATGCTGGAACTTGACTTAGGAGAAACCTTGTTTGTTTCTTTTCTCCTTTCGTTAGTTAGGTGGTATTTGTTGCTCGGGTTTGAGCAGGGGTTTGGGATAGTGTAGCCGGGGCCTGGATTGTGGATTGTGAGGTATTGCGGCGATCGCGGATTTTGGCCGATTGACCGGATGATCACTTATGCATCAGATTGGGGATCAGTTTTCTTTTAGTGGAGGGGTGTGTTCCACTGGGGTTTTATATTGATCCAGTCCTGCTTTTGGTTACTTATCACACCGGCGCGGTCATTGCCCGGTGATGCTTTCCTCGTGTGGGTCGTTCCCCTCGAGATCCCCTCCGGAGGCCGGGGCCAGACAGTTATTGACAGTTTTGCTATCACATCAGCGCGGCTTATTTGCCCGATGATGAGGGCGGCAGCAGGAGTTTTGCTATCACATCGGTGCGGCTTACTTGCCCGATGATGAGGGCGGTACAGATTGGGTTCATCTGGGACGGTTGGTTACTGTTGCATACGGTTGTTCCAGTCTAGGACTGCTTTTTTAGAGGCATAGTAGTGGTAGTTTTTCCTTTGCAGTAGTCTTTTTACTTACCACTCTTCTTCCCCTTTTTGCCTCTGATAGACCTAGTGGGTGTGTTCAGGGCGTGAGGCTTTACCCACTAGGGGAGGCTACTGGTTCACTAGTAGTTCTCACCCCCATTCTTCTTTTTCTTTTCTTCTCCTTTGTTTTGCAGAGCCTTCTGCGGGTGCTGCTGGACATACAGCGGCGGGTCGAGGAGAGAGGACGGCTGAGTAGCTAGACAGTGGGCCTGACAGTGAGTAGCTAGACTGGTACCTCTTATGTATCCTATCTCAGACGGTTGTACTTTTACTTTTGGGGTATGGCTTTAGCCAGCTGGTTGTATATTTGTGGTGAGCTGGGAGAGAGACTTGTACTTTATTTTACAGTCATTTTGTATTTTTACTTCCAGTTCAGTCTGAGATGTAGTATTTTCAGTTCAGCTCTGTTTTATTGTTCTATTATTGTATCTGTTTTATTTGAGTAGGTTACCGGCGCTTCGTGTATGCGAAAAATTCCGTGTGCACGGCGGATCTGTAGACGAGCCCGAGTTCTGGTTTACACTCGGGGCGTGACAGCCTGTTATTTTGCTATCGCGACTTGTCGACGCAGTCCTTCTAGCTGGGCCAGTTTTGGCAGTCACGGACACCCTACATAAGTCCAGTCCTCCGTGGATGTAATGGCAGTAGGTGGGCACAGGTTTGACTGGACCCCATGTGGCAGTCACTGTGATTGGGTTGATTGTGTATATTGGGTTAGAGTCGATGCATCATTTTCATCTTTATCACCCTTTGAGCATTGTAGATAGAGGCATAATAGCTGTAGATTTCTTTCCAGCTTATTTTTACATTATTTCAGTTTTCACGTTATCTTATGCCTCTCGTAGACTTAGTGGGCAGACCTGTAATAACCGTGATTTTTGAAATCCAAAATCTAAGTTTAAATAATTTTCTGGAATTATTTAAATGGCAAAAATGGATTAGTAGTGCAATTGTGGCTCGAAAATATCGATTTTTGATCAGAGCCAGATTTCGAAAATCTGAGATCACCTGTGCGACCGTCTCGTCGAAACAAGGAAGATTGATATTCATATGTTTTCGATCCGACGGTCGGATCTTCCGCAAAACAGCGAAGAAGAAGCGGGGCCTACAACTTAAGTTGTGAATAGTAACCCGTGATTTCGGTCCCCTCTCGACTAAACGTCGGCCGATTCACTGTCCGAAGTTCGAACATAGCGGTATAAGTAGTCGATTCTAACTAATCTCAACGTTCTGAACGCAATGGCACAGATGGAATTCATGTTTGGCGATCCTGGTGCATCGGATTGCAAGCCCAACAGTAAAATTCACGGTATATTATGGCCCGAGATTTTATTCGAGCACCAAATCAAACAAGCAAGGGCACTATTTGATAGGTCTCGACGAACCGGACGTCGTGGCGAAGTCCGTTTCGCAATTCAACGAACCATTCGTCACAAAATGCGTGAAAAGTGTTGAAAAACTAAGTATTTTCACAAAAACCCCTATATTTTATGTGTCAAATTGAGAGTGGCTAATAGGTTAGGGTTCTGGCCGCAATTGTAGCATGGGAACTAGGTGTTAAGGAACAAGAGTGCAAGGGTGTAGATGTAAATTTTGCAAAAACCATGCATTAAGTGTAAGTGACTCTTGGGGTTTTGTGTGGGGGGGATCCGAGGGGCCACACCTGGTTCCAAGGACTCTTCACATTTCCCTGCATGCCTCGGACATAACCCAGGGTGTGGGGGTGGCCGAGGAGACACCAGCTATCTCGGACTTGGCCGAGAGTGAGAGAGAAAGAGAGAGGGTGCACTCAGGGATCTCAAGGTTGGTCCCTGACTTTGCTGGGGTGATCTCCTGCATCCTGGGAGTGAGCTCGAGGGAGTTTGGAGGCCGCACGACGCGGGGAGGAAAACCGGCTTCTTCCCTATCTTCTCCAACTCCGGCGAGGTAAGATCTTCCATCGCTCTGTGTTGTAGCACCTGAGACCTTTGGAAGTCGATTCTGTAGGTCATAAGGATACTCCATGTCAAGTCCCAGCTCTTGGGATGTCCCCGGTTGCCGGCGGAGGAAAGTTCTTCGCCGAAACCCTATTTTTGCTCCGCCGCGGCTGAGCGTCGCAACCACTGGTCCAAACGCCGAAATAAAATTATAGGCTTGGACTGTGGGAGATGAGGATCATCGTCACCAAAATTGGTGGAGTTTGGTTCAGGGAGTGAACCGCAAACCGAAACCCTAGTTTTCGGGTTATTGCACCATGGCCAAGCTTCTTGCTCCGGCGCCGGCGTCGCTCCTAGACGCCGGGCACATGGCCAGAAGGTTTCCTGGGAGTGAGAGGATCCCATCCATGCTCTTGCATGGAGTCCATGCAGTCTTGGTGGAAATCCACCATTAGAGGTGGGAAGCTTGGGCCGAGCTTGTGACCGCCGCCGCCGCTCTGTCCTGTCGCCGGGCACAGGTCTGGATTTCTTAGCAAGGATTGGAAGCACCTGTTGGTGCTGTTGGGAGAGGCCCAGAACCCATTAATGAAGAATCACCATTAAAGGAAAAACCGAGCTTCATCTTCTTCATCTCTTTCTTCTTGCCCGCGGTCAACCCGAGTGTGCAAAGATGGCCCAAACTTGATAAATAGGTTTCTGCAACCTTGAGGCAAAGTTTCCTCCATCTTAGAAGCTCCCAGGTGTAGGTTTTCGCATTGGGTAGCTTAAGTAGTTGAAGCTTGTGTGTTAGAAAAAGTGCCCACCACCTGTTTGATAAATTGCCCCAATGAACTCAAGAGCAGATTTAGACATCCTGCAAAAATATGAAATTTTCTCCACACCTTTCCCTGAGCTTAATGCTCACTTCAGATCAAAAGTTGTCTGTGTGGATGTGTGTGTGTGGGGCATGTTGTAAAGAGTAGAGCATGTGGGTTGGATCTCTTTGATCCAGCAGCTTTTGGACTGCAAAATGGCAAGCCCCTGTGTCCTGGTACTGTCCAGAGATGAATGCTCCAATTTATTTAGAATTTGCACAAGTAGGTTTAAAGATTTGGCATTATAGACCTTTATGTTTGGTTGGTTGGCTTAGGGTCTGTTTGGGGCACTTTGCGAAGTCGCGACAGTGAGTTCCTGGCTATTTTGGGGTCACTGGATGCGATGCTCACCTTAGATTTGAATTTGGTTGAGCCGAATAAATAAAATTTGCTATAAGCCTATGTTAGTATAGTAAACTATGACCCGAAGTTTTTCTCGGGATCTGTGCTGCTGCAAATTGGTGAGCACGGTGTCCAGCAAGTCGAGGGTCACCTACTGGAGGTGACGGTTCGTCAAAATGATGTTCCGATAGTTAGAACGAGCGAAAACGGCTCTCAAATTGCTATAAAAGTGCGATTTCTGGAAACCCTAGGGGTCTAAACGCAATTGTAGCCACATGTACTGTCTCAAGCAGTGTGCACACGATCTCTAAACTTTTTGTTAGGGATCCAATGGCTCTTGTTGAGCAGGAATTGGTTATCGGATCGTAAATCGGCAAAATTGTCGGTTTAACGGCGCTCCGGTGGCAATCGCGCAATTCGATCAATTACGGCGGTTCTGCCTAGCCGTCTGTTGAGTCCTAGTAGAATCTGGTTGAGCCAGCGGCAAAGGATCATAGCCCGTGTCTCCCGGAAATCCAAACGGAATTTTCGGGAGGGGCATTTTGGTAATTATACCAACACTTGAATAAAAGGTTGAGTTTAGCAATGTTTATGATTCAGGTTGGCACGGTTTGGCTCTAGTCTTCGAGCATTCCGTTGGAGTTGTCAGATCGCCTGCAGACAGGTGGGTTTATCTTCGGTTCGGGCTTTATCATCTCGGCCCTCTAGGGTATCGTAATTGGTCGGACCCCTGTTCTTGTGATAGCCTAGATTTTCTTGTTGAGCCTGCTCTTTTTATTGATCAGCATCACTTTTATATTGTTATATCTACTTGGTTCATTGATCATTATCAGTTATCAGCCTATATGTTGCCGTGCTTGATTGATCCTTAGCTTGCTAGCTTTTATGTTGCCATGCTCGATTGATCTTTAGCTTGCTATCAGATATTATGATCCTTATCAGTTATCTGATTATATGATGCCTTGCATGATTGATCTTAGTTGCTTCTAGATATCATGATTTTATTCTCGGACATTTGCCATGCTTGATTGGTCATTAGCTAGCTTGCACACCTTATTGATTATCAGCATATCCTGATCCATGTTCTAGTAGTTGTGGATTATATTCTGCATATGATGAGATTCAATTGGCATTCTGTTGTTGCATCCCTGTTGGGATTTTCCCGGCTTGTTGCCGATTACCCGGTCATTAGACCGTGAGCTTGAGCATTTGCATTATGATCGCCCGCACCGCTGTACTTCACGAACATTGCCGGGGTCTGTAGTAACCGTGATTTTTAAAATCCAAAATCTAAGCTTAAATAATTATCTGAATTATTTGAATGGCAAAAATAGGTAAATAATAGACAATAGTGGCCCTAAAATACCGACTTTTGATCGGGGCCTGATCTCGAAAATCCGAGATCACCATTGCGATCGTCTCGACGAAACATGAAAAGTTCATATTCACTTGTCGACGATCCAACGGTCGGATTTTCCGCAAAACAGCGAAGAAGAAATGGGTCCCACAACTTAAGTTGTGAATAGTAACCTCTATTTTAAATGGCCCTTCGATCGTCATCGGCCGTTTCACTGTCTGGAACCCTGACATAGGGGTATGACTAGTCAAGCCTAGTTAATTTCGACGTTCTGAGCGCAATGGCACTGACGGTTTTCGCGTTTGGCGATTCGGGTGCATCGAAGTGCGTGCGTCGGTTTACGACATACAGAACAAGATGGCCCGAGATTTCATACGAGCACCAAATCAAACAAATGAATAGCCTACTTTGAAGGTCTCGACGAGCCGGACGTCGTGACGAAGTCTGTTTCGCGATTCGTCGAGCAGATTTTCTCGAAAAGCATGAAAAGTGTCGAAAAGGGAGGTATTTTGGAAGAAACCCTAATATTTATGTATCAAAAAATTAACAAGGCTTATACATTAAGGTTCTGGGTGCAAATGTCACCTACAGGAGGGACCTTAGAGTTTAGGGTTGTTTGTATAAGGGGTTATTTGAAATTTGGTAAAATATAGCATTAAACTCAAAATGGCTTTTGGGCTACTCGTGTGAGAGTTACACGAGGTGCTCTTGGGATTCATAACTCCCAGGAGTTATCTCTTTATAACCTCGGGTGCTGTGGTGGCCGAGAGACATCAAACCCCATTGAGAGGAACCCGAGAGTGAGAGAGGAGGAAGAGGTTGGGACCAAGTTGCTTCAAGTCTGGATCTGGAGTACCCTGAGGAATTCCTTGGTGCCTCTGGACCTTGCTGGTAGCTGCCAAGGCCGCACGTGGAAGAGGAACCCATTTCTGGCTTCTTCCTATCTTCCCCGAGTCCGCAAAGGTAAGGAGCTCTAACCACTGGTTGTATGAGCCCGAGACCCTTAGCAGTGGACTTCTTAGGTCCTTAGAATGCTACAGGCCAAGCTCCGAGCTCCCATGCAAAGTGCATGGTCGGCGGGAGCATTAGATGGCCGGAACCCTAATTTTGCTCCGCCTCTGCAAATCTCAACAACTAATGAACCAAAAAGGCTAAAAATTGGTGTGTATGGACTGTGTAACCTGTAGATAAGTCTGAAAAATTTGGGCATTTATGGTGGAGTATTTTGGGAGAACTTAAAAGCCCTAATTTTCGGATTTTTGTAAAATTGGCCGAGCTCCTTGCTCCGGCTCCGGCGAGTTTCCCCAGCGCCGGCCACCTACCCAGAACACTTGCTGGGAGCTAGAGGAGTGCCTCCATGCATTTGCATGGCACCCATGCAGCACCAAATTGGTGCGGCCATGGTTGACCCGAAATTGCACCATGTTGCGGCCGCCGGCGCTCCGGCCATCTTTGGCCGGGGTGAGATGGTCGGGAAGCTTCCTATGACTCTTTAGAGCATTTCCATCCAAGTTGGAAGTATCCAAGATGCCTCGTTAAAAATCCGCCATTAACGGTGAAGAAGCTCGAAATGGAGCTTTCCTCCGCCGCCGTCGCCGCCGTGCCTCGTCGCTGGGCACGGGTCCAGGCAAGCTTGCTATGAGTTTTGGGGAAGGTATGATCAAGTGGTTGAGCCCCGAAGCCTCTGGTTGAATGGTCACGAAATTCGAAGCAAAGGCTTCATCTTCAACCTCTTGCCGGCGGCAGAACCTTAGGAGCAAACCTGAAAGACCAAATTGATGGAAACACTTTAGGCAAACTTAGAGGATCATTTCCTTCCAAGTTTGGAAGCTTTTGGTGCAATGTATGCTGAGAACTAGTTCGGTTTTGTGCTTGTATGCTTGTGCATGAGAAGTGCAGACCAAGTGTTCGATGTAATGCCTCAATGAAGATTTTGATAGAATCTGGCCTTGATGTAAATATAAAAGATGCTTCAAATGGTCCCCTGAGCTTGATGCTCACTTCAGATCAAGTTGGATCTGTGTGGATTTATGTTTGGAGCATTATGAATGTTGATTAAAGGCTAAGTGTTGGTTCTGGTTGATCCAATGATTCTGGGTTGCAAATAGAGCAAGCCCAGCGATTCATAGGGCATTTTAAGCATGTGGTAAAAGCAGAAATTAATTGGCACAATAAAACTTAATTCCAAGGTTGTCGAGCTCGAGGGTGTGTTTTATGGCCCAAGGTTTGTTCTGGGCTGTTTGCGAAGTCGCGACAGTGAGTTCTTGACTATTTGGGGTCACTGGACGCGATGCTCGCGTTAGATTTAGGTTTTGATGTTCCGGAGAAACAAAAATGCAAAAAAGGCTGTGTTAGAAGAGTATTTTATGGCCCGAAGTTTTCCTCGGGGTGCGTGCTGGCCACAAATGTGTGAGCAACGGTGTTCAGCAAGTTAAAAGTTACCCTGCTGGAAGTTACGGTTCGTGAAAATGAGTTTCCAAGTAAAAGAACGAGCGAAAAACAGTGCTAAAAAGGGTTAAGTTGACTTGAAATAAGTTAGAGTTAAAATCGATCCCTGATCAATATGTTTGATTCAGGTCTGTCCAGTTTGCATCTGGTCCTCGAGCAGTACAGTGGATTACGGTTTAGGTCGCCTGCGATTTGTCAGGTGGGTTTATCTTCGGTCCGGGCTTTATCATTTCGGCCCTCTGTGTACGGTATTGGTTGGACCCCTGTTTTGGTTAACCTGGATTATAATTGAGCCTATCTGCCTTTGATGAGTTATATGACTATTTGGTTGCTTTGCCTGATTGGTCCATTACTTGTTTGCACATTTATACTTGATTATCAGTATCTATATCCAGATTCATGTTCTAGTTGTGTTGATCATATTCCTGCCTATGAGTTGAGATTCAGTTGATTCTGATATGGCATCCTTGATTGGATAGTTGATAATTATTCCTGCTATATGTTGAGATTCAGTTGATGCTGACATTTCATCGTTGATCGGATTGTTTCGGCTTGTTGTTCACACCGTTATAACTGCTAAATACATGATTTATTAAATAAATGTTTTACCGAGCTTCGTAGGGTAGCCTGAGTCTGTTCTTGTTTGATAGGACAAGGGCATAGCTCTGCGAGATTTGGACCTAGAACTGTTTTCAAAAATGTTTTCCTCAAAACATCATGTGTTTAGTTGTATGATCGATTTGTAGTTGATTTCCAGGTTAGTACTTGTTCGTGAGTATGCGATATCTGAGATATCAGTTCCCCTGATTGTTCCTGGATCATTATAGTTGCTGTTGTCCATGCATGTGATTGAGATGATATTCTGATATGGTATTATCGCTGAATCCCAAGGGGGATAGTTTCCCGGCTTATTGCCGATTACCCGTCAGAGGACCGTGAGTTTGAGCATTCGCATGATTTATCGCCCGCATTGCTGTACTTCACGACATCAGCGGAGTAGCTACCCGTGGAGATGTTCTTTCCGGTAAAGTGGTTAGCAGTAGGCTACCCGTGACTCCCAGTTAGTGACTAAGGGTGCCGAGTGTTGACTCCAGGTTAGTGCCCGAGGGTGCCGGAGTATGTCAGCCAGGTTGGTGCCAGGTTCGGCGAGGTTTTTCCCGTGAGGTCTTGATGACCAATATGGTGGCTTGAGATTGAGTTGATTTTAGTATTTCATCTATTGATGCATGAGTAGCTGATTGTTATGTTTACTTCATTATCCATTGATTCCTGGATTTGATTTCAATTATCCACCTATACATGTCGAGATTTGATATGATGCCTTTACTTTTAGTATCATGATTATTGAGTTGCTGATCCTACCCGTGCTTTCATATCTGCTGACACTCCATGACACTTTCATGAGGATATACTTGTTGATCTCCACATTGCTTCCATTATAATAAAATGGTTAATCTCCATGTTTATCCCATAATGATATTTCTTATCTGTCTTAACTCATAATGACTTTACTTCGAGTAAACACTGCTCCTTATGATAATTGCTTTTCCTAACAGTGATCTTTTACTATCCTCTAGTATTGTATACCAGTAGTACGATCTGCTATTTCTCGGCTCGTCGTGCCCACTGGGTACACTCCGGTGTGGTCTCACACCTCGGGTGACTGTTTTTTTTCAGGTCGCGCGGGTGTTGGGATGTCGGGACGAATTGGCGAGGTATCGATATAGAGGTTGACCCTGGACAGCCGAAAAGTTATGTAATAGATTTGAGAGAAAGGAAATTGTATTTCAGTTTGTATATCTGTAAAGATAGTTGTAAAGCTAACTTGTAGAGTTGTACTTAGTTAGTACTCTGATGTTGTTGCCAAGCTAGCCGTGCATATATAGAAAGGCTCAATTCTATGGGGATTGGGACTCTTCTATATATGTGGCGGTCTGTCATTGCCCTGGCTGTTTTTGCAACTCTGATATTAAAAAAAAAAAAAAAAAAAAAAATTATACACTGGTTTTTGAACTCGGGCCTGACAGATTAGATGGTATCAGAGAAATATGACTATGAAGTCTAAGTATGGCTAGGAACGAACCCTAGGAAGACTTGTGTCCACGTGGAGCGTTGGGTAGTGTTCTAAGTCCTAAGTCTGAAACAGAAGTTGTGGGTCGCTTGTACTAAAATTAATCCTTGGATACTGCAGTTATGGCTCGACGTGGTAGACGTGGATCTGACTTGGTCGGGGGCTTCCCAAACATCTGCGAAAGCCGAGGCCCAGAAAGTCCCGACCGAATGCAACGGTTTTGAAGACCAGCTGCTGCTCTGGCAGCAATGATCCACCATTTTACTCAGCGGAAGCCAATGCTCGTCGTGCTGCACCCAGTACCACCTGTTTCACCACCAGTCCCTGAGCCTGAAGGACACCTGCTCCTCCTGCACCAGTACCACCAATTCCTGTTGCCCCTGAAGCTGTTCCTGCGCCTGGGGTTGTTCCTGGTGTGGCAGGGGTGGCATTCCTGTTGGTATTGCTGCTCCGCCTGTTCAACCGGCTGTTCCGGAAGATCCCAGAGCAGCGTATAGGGCGGAAAGGACAAGGACAAAAGGGGTATTGTTTAGAGTTTAATAAATTTAAACCCCAGGATTCACTGGAAGAGGGCAAGACCAGTGGGCTCTCGAACAGTGCTGAATCATATGGAAAAAAATTTTTCGGGACCTGGATACCGAAGAGGAAGACAAGGTGATGCTGGGAGTGCACTGTTTTGGGGGTCAGTGCAAGTATGTGGTGGTTGCATTACCAGCACATAAATTTTGCTGAAGGTGCGCCAAAACCCACTTGGGACCAGTTTAAGGCAGCGTTATATCAACGCGATCTCAAAGAAACTACAAGAGAAACCTTGGAGAGGGATCTGGAAACTATCCGTCAAGGTGTTCGCACTATACGGGAGTATGAAGAAGAATTCACAAGAATCTCTGACTTGGTGCCCGCGCAGTACAAGATGAAAGGCGCAAGGTCAGGCTGTTTACCCAGGGTCTACGGCCTGAAATTCGACGTCAACTATCATCCGCTCGGATCGCCAATTATGATGACTGCATCGAGCGATGCCTTTTTATTGAATCTGAAGTCGTGATCTCGCGTGCTGCGCGAGAGGCCATGGAAAAGGGTAAAGGAAATGAAGCGACCATTTTCTGGGAATGGAGAAGGGTCATCTGGATCCAACTGGAGGCCCCGAGTTAACCCTCGGACCAGAATCAGGCGCCAGTTCTCGAGGAGTAATCAGCAGCATAAGTGCATGGCCTTGCATTTTCTGTGGATAAGTCATCGAACGCACACGTTGGTGATCGACGCCAAGTCCGATGCTACCGGTGCGGCCAG